>JAVIWB010002661.1:0-341798 GCA_031893035.1 Dermolepida albohirtum
AATTAACCTCTGCGAAATCACCACAAATTGATTTAAAAGTTATACTGTGTCGCCGACAGAAACTTTCCAACCATCCATTAGATGCTGCGAAATTTTCCATCTTTAATCTGCTTGCTGTCTCCACTGCTTTTTGTTTAAGTAGCGGCCCAGATATTGGAATTGCTTTATTTCTGGCTTTGCAAAACCAATTGTAGACGACTTGATCCACTGCCAATCCTTACGACTTCGGAAATTTTCGTTTTAGCTCCATGTTAACACTTGCCTCGACCATCTTTTTTAATTCACCTTTATTTTTCATAATATCGTTAATTTGTGTTTTTCCAACCCCATATTTTTCGGCCAACTTTCGCGAACTTAACGCATACTTTTCACTTTCCGCGATTATATTTATTTTGTCTTTTAGCGACAAACGTTTTCTTTTTTGCGACATACTTAATTAAGAACCTTTCGAATACGGAGACAACTTTAAACTGAATTGTTTCCTTTAGAATAATAAAGTTTAAATCGAAAAGGGTGAATTACTACCAGGTAATAGGAAACCCCGGGAAACCCCGACAATTTGTATTAGGTATTTCCGTCAATAAAGATATACATGTCATAAATAGCCCGGCCGACATTGGCAGGTAAATTTCTATGAAAATAGGCCGTAAAAGTTTGGGTTATTTGGCCGCGGCCGTTTTACAAAGGTGGCCGTAATTAACGGGTATTTATGTATGGGAATTTCCTTATAGTCGATTCGGGGAAACTCAGGTGGCCGCTTTAGTCAGATGGCCGTTAACACTGGTTTTACTGTAATAGCAACTCAAATAGGCGATCTTCTGCAGAAATACAGTGTGTTCAAATTAAAATTTACAGAGCGTTCAAATTCAAATATGCATCTAGAAAAGCATTTTTTACACGAGAGATATTTTTTATCGGAAATTTAATAAATGTAAGTTCCTTTTGTTCATATTCTCATATATCGAGTGTCCCATAACATGATTGCCACAATTTAAAGATGTGTTACTCAATTTCGAGTTAACAAAGTCCAACGAACATATGCCCAAAATTCTATTATAACTAAAACATTACACAAGTTTACAAATTCCGGTCAACTTTTGGATCAGAGCAAATGAGAACAAATCTCGACGTTATTTGAGGTGCTGAATTCAAATCCGGGATTCGTTTTTCAAAATTGGTTCTAGTTTGTGAGTTCGCGCATGTTGGCAGCACTGCGCTATCATAATGACAGTCAGCTGTTGGCGTCGCTAGAAACATTATTTAATTGGTATTTTTAAAGTTTTTTTTTGAATCCAAAACGTGTGAAAATGCAAAGACAGAATTGTAAAGTTGATTCAAAGTGTTTTTGTTATGTTTGCGGATGTTATATGATCAGAAAAAGTGTCAATGTTATTACAAATGTGATCAGAAACGCATATTTTTATTATTTTGGTTTCTCTGTATCAAACACTCACAAGCCGTGGGTACCGAAATTGTTTTGTAACGCGTGTAACACAATATTGTACAAGTGGTCACGCAGTAAAAAGTATTTTTTTTCATTTTCATTGCCAATGTTATGGAGAGAGCCGAAAAATCATGTAGATGATTGTTACTTTTGCTTAATGAATGTCGTCGGTCTAAATGCAAAAAACTAGCAAAATATAAATATCCTGAAGTATCATCAATGTCTAAGCCAGTTCCCCATGCGAGCAATGATGCTTTGCCAATTTGTCCAGGTACGAGTGCAAATTCCATGGAAACTTGTAGTTCATCACCCACGAACAGTGGAAGCGATTTTAACATGGAAGAAAAATATTTAGTTTCTCAAAGTAAACTCAATGGACCTGATATTCGAAAATTAATGGCCGACAGAAACTTTACAAAATGTTTAACGCCCAATGAAGCAACAGCATGGGTATCATTTCAAGATTTTGTTCACAACTTTCTCGATAACCGCAAATCTCCGGATTTCAAGAAGAAAATCGACAGTTTGTTGCAAAATTATTGCAAGATTGGAGCTCGAATGTCTCTCAAAATACATTTTCTGCATTCCCATCTCGAATTTTTTCTTGAAAACTTGGGTGATACAAGCGAGGAGCAAGGAGAGCAACTACACCAAGATTTAGCGAAAATCGAAAAACGAGACCAAGGATTTTGGGGTGAAGGCATGATGAGCGACTACTGTTGGACTTTAATGCGTGAAACAGATCCCAAACAGTACAAGTGACTCAGTTCGACTGCTCTTCATTTCTAATTTAACACTTTTTAATGAATAAAATGGAGATTAATTGTCAAAAATTGTAAAAAATGTGTTTATTTAATATCTCGAAAACTAGAACCAATATCAAAAAACGGAGTACAGATTCGGATTCAGCGCCCGAAATAACCTTAGAAACAGCTTTTGGTTGCTTAGATCCAAAACCGTGTATACTTGTGTTATTTTAAATAACTCTGCTTATGCGAGTATTACGTACCGCTGTTTACTTCGTAATTAAAGAGTCGAGTGGCTGTGATTTATCAGTTATAATTCATTGTGACAGCAAACATTAATTAAGTTAATTCAGAGTGTTTATTTTGTAAGTGCATGTATTAAGATACTCTCAAAGGTATGTGTGCGTTTTGGCTTTCGACGGTACAGATCAAGTACGGAATTTGTTTCGTGGGGATTTCTGCCGTAGTTTTTCATGTGAAACATTGTTTAATTATCTGCTGATTATGGCAACTTAGTTGTCGAAATAGGTATACGGAATATAAAGGGTTTTCCAATAACGCCTTGACAACTTTTTTTCAAAATAAAATGCAGACCATTTGAGATATTTAAAAAAATTTATTATCGGGTTGAAGTACAATCAAAACATTTATTAATGGAACTCGACTTCGTTCATATGGCCACCGCGGGCACGTTTGCAGCGGTCGATTCGTTGGACCCAATTTTCGATAACTCGGCCACACGATTCGGCCGAAACGGCTGCTATTTCGCGTTCAATGTTGCTCTGAGCTCTTCCAACGTTGTCAGCTTATTGGCATAGACCAATGACTTGACGTAGTCCCAAAGAAAAAAATCTAGAGGCGTTAAATCGCACGAATGAGGCGGCCAATCGACTGGTCCATTTCTTGAGATAACACGCTCATCAAACTGACTCTTCAATAAATCGATTGAAACGTGTGCTGTGTGGCTTGTGGCACCGTCCTGCTGGAACCACATGTTGTCCAAGCCCATATCTTCCAATTCGGGCTAAAAATAATCGGTAATCATGGCGCGATAACGATTACCATTCACAGTAACGTGACGATCATCATCGTCGACGAAAAAGTATGGCCCTCTGACGCCGCCGGCATGCAAACCGCACCAAACAGTTATTTTTTGTGGATGAAGTGGTGTTTCATGAAGCATATGTGGATTTTCACCCGACCAATAACGCATATTTTGCTTATTGACGAAACCATTGAGCCAAAAATGAGCTTCGTCACCGAAAATGATTTTGCCATGAAATTGATCATCTTGGCGCATCTTTTCCAGAGCCCAATCGGAGAACGTACGTCGCTTCAAATGGTCCATCGGCTTCAATTCTTGAGTCAGCTTGATCTTGTATGGGTGTAAACCAAGATCCTTACGCAAAATTCGCCATAAAGTGGTCTGGGCGATGCCCAACTCTTGAGAACGTCGTGGAATTGACTGATTTGGATCATTTGCTACGGATGTTTCAACGGCAGCGATATTTTCGACACTTCGACCAACCCGTTGTCTCACTTGCACGCCAATATCACACAACGAATATGTAGACTCAAATTTTTACACTAAACTTGTTACTGCCTGTCTACTAGGGCGAGAATTATGACCGAAAATCAGAGTTAACGCTCTTAAAGTAGCGGTCACCCACTCCGAATTTCTGTAGTAAATTTTTATAATTTGCAGACGTTGTTCGTTCGTGTACTTTACCATAATGAAAATGTTAAGTTAACTGAATAAATTGACAGTGACAGTTCGATGATTATTGAAAGGGTGCGTTCACAAATTGAATTAAAAGTTGTCAAGTCCCTATTGGAAAACCCTTTAGAATTAATGTGGAAAGGGATTGTATATCAACCTTAAGTGAATATCTTAAAGGTATGTTCATTACAGTTTACGGATTGTGTGAAGAAAATGGGCGAGTGACACTTGATGAATATCGTCGGTGCTTTCCCAATAGTAAAGTGCCTTGCATAACTGATTTTTAGCAATATCCATAAATGTTAAGGAAAACAGACAAGTCCGGTGCAACAATAACTTGCCCAAGAACAAGGAACATTCTACTAGCGTCCAAGGAATAGCGAACAGACTTAACGTAGGCCGCACATACCATGTCTTACCTGTACAGGCTTTCAAATCTGGCAACTACGCCTCTTAATATAAAACAACAAATGTGGATACAGCGCAATGGCGCACCTTCGTACTTTGGTAGACAAGTAACAGATTTTCTTAATCAAAATTATATGGACTGGTGGATTGGAAGAATTTCAAGATCAGCAGACTTAAATACCCTAGATTATTTCTTATGTGGACTGTTGAGAAACTTGGTTTATGCAGAACAAGTCGAAAATAGAGAACGACTTGTTGCTAAAATTATGGATGCCGCAGAAACTATTCCTTTTGATCCTGAGAGCTGTCCCTTTTATTCTAAGAAGAACTACGCTATGTATACAGCAACTGGGTGGACATTTTGAACAGCTAATTCAATAAAGCGACTTCTTTTTAAATGATTCTCATTGAGATCTTTTTGCAACGGTATATATCGTAGAACTTGCATTAATAAGGTTATCCGAATGCGTGCAGTTCACTAACAATAGAGTTTTGGGCATATGTTCATTAGGCATTTTTGTCTTGAAATTGCTTCAGTAACACATTAGTAAGCAGTAAGCTGTGGCAAACATGTCATGGAACACTCTGTATATTGATCAATAAGTGTTTTCGACAACGCTATTCTATCGCTTCTCTATCTCTAGATGTATCTATCGAAATCTCTATTATTCACCTTCCAGTCCATTGTTTTACATTGAGCAGTCAATGGCATCCTTTTTCCCATTCATCTCCTTCCTTCCCTCTTTCCTTCAATAATTAATTGTAACCGAGATTTTGTGTTACACATTATGTCTGAGATGTGAAATTTTTCTTCTTCTAATTACTAACTAGTAATTCTCGGTGTCTACATTCTTCTAAGAATTTAATCACTGACAACATAGACTATCTCCGCAAGGTTTACGGTCGCCGAAAGAAATCAAAATTTGCGTTCAAACATGAACACAAAACACAAGTGAATTTGACTACGTGAAATAATTTCATTGTCTCAGAATCGAACGAATTGCAATATTTTAAAAGAATTCACTGTACTGTAATTTCGTAATGTTTATTATTTTTATACATGTTCACAAGTAATTATAAATCAAATTTATTAAATCACTTCCTAAAATTTCTTCGTTCTCACGGGTGTATGCAACAAACGTGTACATGTTTGCTTACATAAAAGATATACTACGTATACATACATATATCTTATATTATTATAATTACATAGGAACAAAAAGTATCCATTTTAAAAAGCTACTAATTTTATTTTTCTATTTTATATTCCTTATATACGATTCTAAGACTAAATCGACAATTTTAATACAGAAAAATATCATTGTTTAGTCATTAAGGCACAACGGGTCATCAATATATTTCTCTATATCTTCTCTAACATCGCTTCTCGACTTATGACTAATGACCAAGATAAAAAATAATGGAAAAGTCATAAAGGGACAACTTTGTGTAATCTTAACCGCACCTTTTTTTTTATTTTAATACTTTTTATTATAGTATTTGTATGTATGACCCATTCTTTAAGAAAATGTGTTCCAATAAGACATTTCATTTTCAATAGCCCGACATTTCAACAGTTGTTATGACTCAACCTGTAACTACTTGACAGATCCCAAGTAAAAACTACGCCCTTAATAATAATGAAGCGATATACGCTTCAACAACGCATCGAAATTATTAAAATTTACTACAAAAGTGGTGAAAATTGCGCGATCACAATTCGCGAAACTAAAACACTTTTGGATCATCGTGAAACACCTTTTCGACCTACAATTGTAAAAGTGATGGAAAAACTTGAGCTGTTGGCGCAAGTTAGTGATGCGAAGAATTGAACTCGTGCACGTCGCTCAAGAACAACTGAGAATATTGTTGTTGTAGCTCATAGTGTTGAGGAAAACCCAGGTTTGTTCATTTCTCGTCGATCTTTGGAATTGGGCACTCCAGAAACGTCATTACGCCGAATTTTGCATAAAGGCTTTTAAAGTTCAGTTAACACAAGAATTCACACCTACCGACCATCAACAAAAGTCGTGTCTTTGCTGATTGGGTCCTTGAAATGCATCAAACTGATCCGGAATTTCATAGAAAAATCATATTGAGTAATATGGCCTATTTTTACCTTGGAGGCTACGTTAACAAGCAGAATTTTCGCATTTGGCGCTCGTAAAACCCAAGAATTATTGTTGAAAAACCTCTCCATCCTCAACCCGTGACTGTTTGGTGCGGTTTCCGGTCCGGCGGGGTCATTGGACCTTACTTTGTCGAAAATGAGGCTGGAGCAACTGTTACGGTGAATGGATTGCGCTATCGAACGATGATTAATGATTTTGTATGGCTGGAATTGGGAGATATTGATGTGGACGACGTATATTTTCAACAAGACGGCGCTACGTATCACACAAGTAACGATACCATCGCTCTTTTGCGGGAAAAGTTTCCTGACCGTGTGATTTCTCGAAGAGGCGATCACAATTAGCCACCGAGGTCTTGTGATTTAACACGTTTAGACTTTTTTCTTTAGGACTACGTGAAACATAAGGTATATGCCAATGGTCCACAATCAATTCAAGACCTTCAGGATGGAATTCGTGAAGTTATCGAGGACATACAGCCGCAAATGTGTAAATTGGTGATGGAAAATTTCATGAAAAGAATATGGTTCTGCAAGCGTAGTCGTGTCTGCCATTTGGCTGATATTGTTTTCCATTATTAATAGTATACCCTCCTCTTTACAATGAAATTAACAGCCGATGATTTCGCTTAAAAATACTCTTTACATATCAAAATGGAACCTCTTATTGGGAGACCCGTTATTGTAAGCCATATATACTTAATAATGGATTACAAGCTTTCCATAGAGAATAGTTTATTTTTTTACATATACAGGTGGATATAAATTCACGGACAATCGTCGGGTAGGGCGACTCTACATATGATTAATTTTGACTCGACAATCCTAACACAGAAATGTAGTATTATCATTAGTTCAGCCATTCAAATTTCTTAAAAGAAGTGTAGATTTGACAATATAGTACAAAGACATCAATATCTCAGTACGAATAATATAACAAAGTACGAGTTTTATTCAAATCTAATGAAAATAACAATAGTAATCATATAACTAACGTAAATGCTGAAACTAGTAACCATTGGTTTGAAGACAAAGCTGTAGCCTTTGTGGAATTAAATTTAAAACTCATTATAACTTATTACTTCCTGTTCATTGATTGGAAGCGTCGAATGAACCTTTTCCATCATAATACCCTAAACAAAGAAGTCAAGGGATTCATATCTGTTGACCATACAAGCCATGATATTTGTCCTATCTGGAAAACGTTCGTTCAACCAAACTTTAATTAATAATTACTACATTATAAGCAGGTGCACCATCGTGCATGTAATATTTGTTGACTCTAACATTTAATAGAGCATTATTCAATAAATCGTCCAATACATTTATGTATTCGCATTTACATTTACTCTATTCGGAAGACGTATTGATCCCACAATTTGAAAGTTTAAAATGCTTAGTCAAACATTTACACAAGACTTTCTTTGATGTTCAAATTCTCGAATTATTTTCGGATTTTCATTGGTCCAAAAAATGAAAGTTGTGACTGTTAAAGACACCATCCATCTCTTGTGAACATGCACTCATCACTCCATAAAATAAGAGATAAAATGATTGAATTTTGTTTAAAATTTTGTGGCAAAACATTGTTCATTGCAAATTGTCATTTTCGTATAATGGTTACACTATTGTAACACGGAAAAAGTTTTTGAAAGTGAATGGAAATTATGTGTTTCATTTATTCTTTAAAAAAACCGCTAAATTTGAAACAGCCTTTACAATTGCTACCAAAAAAAGGTTGACGATTTAAACCACAATTTTTCCTTAATATTTTTAGGCCGAGCCGTGACGATATCAAACTAGAAAAAACTTGTATGTTTCATTAAAAAGAAGACGTACAATAGTGTGTATTGTGGGTATATTTCAAGAAAGGTACGAGTTTGTTTAAATTTTCGACCTAATGTTAAAAAGCCTTAAACAACTGCATTCTCTCTCTCTCTCTCTCGCCGTTTGGGCAATATTTAAAAAATGTATACGAGGATAGTTTGACAAGTAGTGAGAATGACACATAGGTGGCGCTCTAATTGGTAAAACAAATGCACTGTAATTTAGGTTGCCTATTTATATGTTTACATTCTGATATTTAGATAAATCGGTTGATTAGTTTATTTTTGACAGCTGATTGAAAAAGAAGCAACACGTCGTTTTGTTAAAATGGAAAAAGCAGAGTATCGTGCGGTGATTAAATACTTCGTAATTAAGGGTATGAAAGCTACCGAAATAAGATATAAGTTACGGCAAACATTAAGTGAATCTGCTCCATCATCCGCAACAATAAGTAGATGGGTAAATGAATTTAAACGTGGTAGAACAAGCTGTGTTGATGAAGTGCGATCTAGAGCACCCAAAATCGTGACTTCTTAGGAAATGTATATGAAAATCCATAATATTATTACGCAAGATCGACGGCTCAAAGTAAGAGAGATAGCAGACATGGTAAACATTTCAACAGAACGCGTACACCATATTTCAACGAAAGAATTGGGCCTTTCCAAGCTTTCGGCAAGATGGGTGCCGCGATTGCTTACGACTGATCAAAAGTTCACTCGTTTGCTCATTTCCAATGAGTGTTTGGACCTTTATAAGCGGAATCCGGTTGATTTTTGTAGGCGATTTGTTACCTGCGATGAAACTTGGATACACTACAGTACACCCAAAACTAAACAACAGTCGAAACAATGGTTAGAACGTGGTTCTGCGCCTCCAAAGAAAGCGAAAACCACTTTATCGGCAAACAAGGTGATGGCATCAATTTTTGGGATTCAAAGGGAATTTTGCTCATTGATTACCTTCAGAAAGGTGCCACAATAAACGGACAATATTATGCAGAACTTCTACAAAAATTAAATGTTGAGATTCGTGTTAAACGGCCAGGAATGGCAAAGGAAAAGATTCTGTTTCACCAAGACAACGCTCCCTCGCATACCAGCACAGTTGCGATGTCCAAAATCCACGAGTTGGATTTCCAATTAGTACCGCATGCGCCTTATTCGCCGGATCTAGCCCCTTTCGACTTCCACCTTTTGCCAAAATTGAAAACGGCACTAGGTGGAAAGAAATTTTCGTCTAACGACGAGCTTATCATCTTCGTAAATGAGTATTTTACAAGCCTTCCGCAATCGCATTTTAGAGATGGCATAAGGGCATTGGAACACCGTTGGAATAAATGTATTGCTCTTATAGGAGAATATATTGAAAAAAATAGAAATTATTTTGTATTTAAAAAATTCGTTTTTCTTTTCCATTCTCACTACTTGTCAAACTACCCTCATATATTAACTTCACTCCGCAAAATAGCAAAAATTGTGGAACGTGTAAAGAACCAACTTTATGTATTATATATTTTATGTAAATATTTCGGCGACATATCTTTTGATTTTTTTAAGTTTAAGTACCGGTTTAGAATGCTTGACGAAGATGATATAAAATACTTCTACTATATATATATATGTGTGTGTGTTTGTGTGTGTGTGTGTGTATGTATAAGGAATAAATAAAATCAAAAAACAAATTATTCGTATAGTATGTGGTGTTTTGTACTACTACGTTATGAATCATAGACATGCTCCGACTGCTAATATTTTGTTTATATTCTGTAAAGACCATTCTACATGAACTTGGCAGACATATTTTCGTGTAAATGGTTAACCTTTATGTGATAGTAATTGTTCTTTAAAGTAAAACAGCAGTTAAAGAAATGTTTAATAAGTAAAAATATTGACATAAAACGATTAATTACACCAACGTAGTTTTGTATAATGTTGTTTGACAGTAAAGAACATGAGAAGCGAAAAGAAATTTAAAGAAAATAGAAAATATTTTTTTCCATATACGTGTGCTTTTACGAGTGACAATACAATCTGCGTATTAGGATTGTTGACACAGAATTAATCATAGAATCGTCCCACTTGTGAATTTCTAACCA
Source organism: Dermolepida albohirtum (assembly GCA_031893035.1). NCBI lineage: Eukaryota > Metazoa > Arthropoda > Insecta > Coleoptera > Scarabaeidae > Dermolepida > Dermolepida albohirtum. The sequence goes on from JAVIWB010002661.1 coordinate 10,375, forward strand.
GTGTATGTATATTTCATTTATTTTGTTTTTAAATCACGACATCAAAACTTTGCAATTAGCTTAGAGTTACATCAACGCAATTATTTCAAATACTTTTAACAGAAATTCCAGTATAACATTAGTTGTGGAAAAAAAGCACTCGCAGCTAACAAAATCTAGACAAACTTAAGTGGAATTTAGAATGGAAATATTAGAATCCTTTTTTTCGATCACGCCGCGACTTAAACACTAAACTATTATCACGAGCTAGTCGCGTAGGCTAGGCGCAGCATCCAGCAGTTCTCTCCACGCGGTGGCATCCTCTTCTCGAGTGACACACACACAAAAATGTAAATTACACACCCATCCTGCATAATCGAGAATGACAACGAGGACGATAAATTTTTTTTCATCGGAATACATATTAGTGACCGACCTTGTCGTCGAAGATGAGAAAGAAACGTTAGGAAACACAGTTACACTTTTTTTCACGATGCTCTTCTGCCTCTCCGCGTCGATTGCCATGCAGAGTTTAGGCGGGTCCGCAGTCACCGTGGGGGCAACTGCGTTATTGGCATTTAAGAAAAATGTTACCAAAAGGATTCATAACTTTGGTATAAATATGCGTTCTGTTATCGTATCACAGACATTACTTCACTGGTCTTTAGTGTATAAACAATATGTTCAAATTAGTAAGTAGAATAGATTGTTTTAATGTGTCAAGAGCGACTACATCTCTTTTATGGGGATCTCTTCGACGAACACATTTCCAAAGTTTTATTTTAAATTATTTTAAACGAATTTTATCTTTCAGCTTGTAGTAGCAGTATTGCTTGCCGTGACTGCGGCTGACGTAGCGTTCCTTCCGCAAGTTCGTCAACAAAAGTTCCAAAGCGGCCCAGTAATACGTATCCTTCGTCAAGAACAAGAACTTGACCCAGCGGGAAGCTATAAATGGAGGTAAATATGTCAATTATGTATTTACTTTATCTTTCACGTAACTGGAAAGGTATTTAATCCTTTTTTACAATGTACAACTGCAAACAAGCGTTTTAGCTAAAGAGGAATAATACTTCTTCAAGTTATAAAATTAATTTTTCTTTCTTCATTTGCTAACGTCAAAATTTCCATTTAAATCCAAATTATAACAATTTAGACCCTCTCCTGCAATCGAAACGAAAATATTAATCCTCAAAAAAAAAGTAAAACCGAAACCTCGCCGATTCATAACAAAACAAAACAGGACAGTAACGGTTCTTCCAATTCAATTTTGTTACAGTTTCGAAACTGAAAACGGCATCAACGCACAGGAACAAGGTTCATTGAAACAAATTGCCGCTGATCAAGCAGGAATAGCAGCGCAAGGTGCCTTCTCATACACGTCTCCCGAAGGTGTCCCAGTACAAATAGAATACGTCGCTGATGAAAACGGATTCCAACCGATAGGCAACGTGCTCCCAACGCCGCCACCAATTCCAGAAGCTATCGCAAGAGCTTTGGAATACATCAGAAGTCATCCCCAACCCGCATCACCGCAAAAACCTTTCAGATTTTAAATAAGTAATTTTATGTATTATATTTCTTGTAATTATGTTCAATAAATTAGTTATTTAAAACCAGATTAGAGAATGTCGTCAATCGAGAACGTTTACGAGTTTATTATTCTTCGTTTTAGTAACAATATGTTTCCTCGTGATCAATTTACCGATTAAAAATTAGAATTACCCTCCAAAAACTGAAATCTGACACAATTTATGGATAATATAAGCACGTTTCCATTAATAATTGCAATTATCTTTAATCAAGCTCAAACATTTATAAATTTCAAACGATTGGAAACACGATATCCAATCAAAACATCGATAAGTATGAGGTTGCTTATTAGAGCGTTACGAACGTAAAAAATAAATTTCGTCATCATTTAATAACGAACTGAATTGAAAAAAGGCAGTAGACACTTTATTACTGTTAAAACTGCGTCTGCATTTCATCTGGAGTGCCGCAAGGCTATAATCATGGACACACTTTGTTTAACTTGTACACATTAACGTATTGACCATGACATAACTATCACGTTTTTTGCTAGTGGCGCAAGATCAAGAAATAATTAGGAACGTCTCCGTCTACAAGTGATTTCAAAGAAATATTACACTACTTTATACGCAATGGTCTGACATACATGAGATATTACTTCTATTCTTTCTAAAGGTGTTTCAAATTTCGCGGTTTTTTTAAAGAATAAATAAGACACATAATTTGCACTAGCTTTCAAAAACTTTTTATTGGTAATTGAAGTATCAGTTATGACATTTGTATGTGAAAAATAATATCTGCCAAATGGCCTCCTCTTGCAGCTCCACAGACGTCCACTCTTTTGCTAAAATTTTCAATGACATTTTGACATAATTGAGGCTCTATCTCAACAATGACACGAATAATTTCATCTTTCAAAGCAGGAATTGATTGTGGATTGTTTATATAAACCTGACTTTTCACATAACTCCAAAGAAAATAGTCTAATGGTGTCAAATCACATGATCTTGGTGGCCAATTAACATCACCGTTTCTTGAGATTACACGTCCAAGAAATTTTCCACTCAATAAATCAACTGATTCGTGTTCAAAGTGAGGTATAGCGCCATCCTGTTGAAACCACATATCCTCTAGATCAATATTCGTCAATTCAGGCTACAAAAGTTCGGTTATCATTCGACGATATCGATCACCATTGACAGTTACAGCTTCACCAGGAGCATTTTCAATGAAGTAAGATCCAATTACACCACCTGACCATAATGCACACCAAACAGTAACTCGTTTAGGATGCATAGGTTTCTCATGAATAATTCGTGGATTTTCACTGAACTGAAGCCATTAACTCATTTGAAACGTCAATCATTTGTCAATTTCATCAATGAACAACCAGCTGATTTTTCTCAAAAAATAATGTTTTCCGATGAGGCACATCTTGAAATTGGTGGCTGTGTTAATAAACAAAATTGCCGTATCTGGGGTGAGGAAAATCCACGAATTATTCATGAGAAACCTATGCATCCTAAACGAGTTACTGTTTGGTGTGCATTATGGTCAGCTGGTGTAATTGGACCTTACTTCTTTGAAAATGGTGTTGGTGAAGCTGTAACTGTCAATGGTGATCGATATCGTCGGATGATAACCGAAATTTGGTGGCCTAAATTAATGAATATTGATCTAGAGAATATGTGGTTTCAACAGAGTGGCGCTACACCTCACTTTGAATACGAATCAATTGATTTATTGGGAGAAGAATTTCGTGGACGTGTAATCTCAAGAAACGGTGATGTTAATTGGCCACCAAGATCATGTGATTTCACATCGTTAGACTATTTTCTTTGGGGTTATGTGGAAAGTCAGGTTTATAAAAACAATCCACAATCAATTCCTGGTTTGAAAGATGAAATTATTCGTGTCATTTGTGAGATAGAGCCTCGATTATGTCAAAATGCCATTGAAAATTTTAACAAAAGAGTGAACGTCTGTGGAGCTGCAAGAGGAGGCCATTTGGCAGATATTATTTTTCGCATATAAATGTCATGACTGACCCTTCTACATGTTACCAATAAAAAGTTTATGAAAGTGAATGCAAATTATGTGTTTGATTTACTCTTTAAAAAAACCGCGAAATTTGAAACACCCTCTATATTCATGACAGCTTAAATATTATGTTACCAACTACGAACAGATGTTATTACTAGACTATTCCACGTTTGAACAGTAACCAACAAAAATTAACAAATGCTTCTTATGAAAATTTCTTATACCTTCAATTACTTTTAAAATAAATAAAGGAATATCGAATGAATATTCGATTCTATGATATTATGTCGTCATCGTAATGTAAAAAATCTCTTTCGAGTCAATATCATTTTATTTTACGATCTGAGATCATTTCCATAAAGGACTAAAGGACCTTTTTAACGGATTTTATATGTTTCGCCTAGTTTATTCTCACATTTTGAAGCGGCTTTCGCAACTCTCCAAGCATTGAAATCACCAAATTTTTATTACACCTTACATAACGTCGATTTTCTAAATGAAAATGTTAAATTTTGAAAACGTTTTTTTTTCCGCTCGACCTAGGGAATAAAAAACGGAATTTCTGCTCTGTCGCTTTGCATCTTAAAATATTCAAGACCACTCTAATATGTAACGCCATAAAAATTTTTTAACGAGCAATTAACGTCGACACGATAGATATAAAATTTCATAATCTGCCATCTTAAACTTCCACAAAATGTCAGAAATTGATATTTATGAGGGAATACTATAAATTATCTAAAAACAAACGAATCGAATATGATTTTAGCATCGAATTTCCTGAATCTCATCAATTTTACGTACTACAAGTGGCACCATCTCTTATCTAGAAAGTAAATGAAACGCATGAAATAAATTTCTACTTTTAATAGTTAATATTTTCAACTACAGATGACAATACACGTTAAATAAAAAGAAATCGTTTTTAATAAATCTAGTATTTTAGAATAATTTTCAATGTCGTTTGCAACAATTGAAATAGAATGTAGGAAATCACATGAAAATGATTTTAAAGCATTTTTATAACATGTATCTAGATGGCACGCAAAATTTCATGGAACAATGTTGATTTAAATTTCACACAATGTTATATATTGATTGCGGCTAGTTTCGTGTGTTTAGACATTATCGATAAAATTACAATACAGATTTTAATCTGCTTTATATTGGAAAACGACTAGAAAATTTAGACAAAGTATTCTATTTACAAGGGTGGTCCCAGAAGTACCCGACCCAACAAAGAAAACCAGAGTAGGAAAAAATTCTGCTCGCGAGCACAATTTTATTTAATTCGTTCGTTTTAAAATTTGTGCTCGTGAGTTTTATTATTTAACTCGCGAACAGAAACTCAACTCGTAAGAATAGTTCTTTTTATTCAATTCGCTCGAATTGAATTCGTTAGCGAGCGAGTTTAATTCGAGCACTCTCCGTACTCTGAAGAAAACAAAAATTTTGGAAAGAAATATATTTATTTTTCAAGATAACCTCCTTTCAGCTCTATACACTTTTCTCAGCGATGTTCAATAAGTTCAAGAACTGTCTTGCTCCTCAAAATAGCCATCAACTGCCGAAATCATTTCTTCATCGTTGGAAAATCTTTGACCACTGAGCCATTTTTTCAAGTTTAGGAACAAAAAATAATCCCAGGGGGCTAAATCCAGCAAATAGGGTGCATGAAGGTGGCAACTAAAGCTTTAATTCATTAATTTTGACCATTGCAACAACGGATTTGTGAGCTGATGTATTGCCTCGATTTCTTCGCTCAAACGTTGCGATACGTTCGCATAATACTCACCGTTGATAGTTTTTCATTTTTCAAAATAATCAATGAAAATTATTCCATGCGCATCCCAAAAAACCGATGCCATGACCTTGCCTGCAGATAAAAAGTCTTCGCCTTCTTTGGAGCCGGTACGAAGCTGGTTCTCTCTTTTGAGTCCATTGTTTTGATTATTCTTTTGTCTCGGGTGTGAAGTGATGGACCCATGTTTCATCCATGGTTATGAAACTGTGCAAATATTCTGCTTTGTTACTGTGAAACTTCGCTAAATGTTCAATTGAAACATCTTTGCGAGACTGTTTTTGCTCGAGTATGAGCAAACGCGACACCCATCTTGCACACATCTTTTTCATGTTCAAATTTTCAGATAATATGTGATGTACCGCGCTTTTTGAAATGCCTACTATGTCTGCTAGCTCACGCACTTTCGGTCGATGATCATCCAGTACCGCTTCATGGATTTTCTTCGCCATTTTTGGAGTCGTCACCTCATTTGTTCGACAATTGCGATGCTCGTCTTAGCAGCTCGTACGGCCTCGTTTAAACTTTTCTACCCAATATTTCAGTGTTTTAGACGAAGAATCAGACTCAACCAGAATAGAATCCAGTACAGCTTTTATATCGGTTTAGCTGAGGCTATTCAAATAAAAGTATTGTATCACGTAACGATGACCAATTTTCTCAATTTTTGCAAATTCACTGAAAATGTTCGTTATTGATGGCTGCAAAACAAATACTAAACAACGTGGCGTCTTCGAACTTGAAATATATGCTATATAGATTGTGTACTTCCTAATACAGTGATATTTTTCAAACAACTACCGCCATCTCTAGGTTAGGCCGGGTACTTATGTTACCACCCTCGCATTCCTTATTTTAATAGAATTTCACATTTTTGAAGCATTTAATAAAAATGTACTAAATTAGTTTTACTTCTTTTTTGCGTTATGAGAATACAATAAGTCTATTTCAATAAACGTCCAGACCTCGTTAATCGTAAAGGAGTAGTATGTCGTCACAACATAAATTTAATCGCCATTCAAAAATTATTAGATATTAAACGGAATATACAGGTTGGTAGAAACGTTTTGAAAGCGACACCTATTAAGCAGTACAGGAATCAAAATTCATACGCCATTTTAATATTTCATGTGTCATATGAACACACTAAAAATTTTATCTCGATCTGTCAATTCGTTCATTGTTAGCAGTCCATTTGAATTAGACGTGTCGGTATATTTTTTAACAATGGAAAGAACTGAATATCGCGCTGTGATAAAATTCTTTGTTTTGGAAGGTTTATCAGCAACAGTGATTCATACAAAAATGGTGAACGTGTTAAAGGGATGTGCTCCTTCATTTCCAACAGTACATCGATGGATTTTAGAGTTTAAACGTGGTCGTACAAGCGTTGAAGATGAACCACGTAGTGGACGACCAAAAACTGCTACAACAGCAGAAATCATTGAGCAAGTACATAATATGGTTAGTGAAGATCCGAATTTGACTAAACGTGAAATTGCTGATACCATAGGCATCTCAGACGAACGAGTACTCCATATTGTGCATGAAGAATTACATATGAAAAAGCTCTTTGGAAAGTTAGTGCTGCATTCGTTAACAATTCAACAAAAACTGGATCGAAAACAAATTTCTCAGCGTTTCGAGCGGAATAAAACCAATTTCTTGCGTCGTTTTATAACTATGGATGAGACTTGGATCTACCACCATGATTTTAAATTGAAACGAGAACGATTACAATGGACTACGGTTGGTTGTTCAACTCCAAAAGAGGTGAAGTCAGGACGATCGGCAAAAAAGGTTATGGCATCAATGTTTTGGGATGCAAAAGGAATTTTATTGATTGATTATCTTGAAAAAGGTAAAACAATTAACTCAGAGTATTATTGTAACCTTTTAGATCAACTTAATGCAAAAATTCGTGAACAAAGACCTGATTTAGCGAAAAAAAATTTTTTTTTCATCAAGACAATGCGCCTTCACACAAAAGTGTTTCGACGATGGTTAAATTGAATAAATTAAAGTACGAATTGCTTGAACAACCACCGTATTCACCAGATTTGGCTCCGAGTGATTACTATCTCTTCAGAAACTTGAAACAATTCGTTCGTGGAAAGCGTTTTTCATCGAATGAAGAAGCTATTTCAGCCGTGGAACAGTATTTTGCAGAGCTTCCAGAAAATCATTACAGAGATGGTATAAAATTATTGGAGGATCATTGGAATAAATGTATTGAAGTTGAGGGAGATTACATTGAATAAAAAAACTAATTTCATTTAAAAATTCACATTGTTTCATTTTTGCTTTCAAAACTTTTCTACCAACCTGTACTGCTATACCCACTATACTCGCCGGACCTTGCGCCTTCAGACTTCCACTTGCTTCGTTCTTTTCAAAATTTTTTGAGCGGTATAGTCCTCAACGCAGATGGGGTGTAAATAGTAAATCAAAATAGGTTCTTTCGTGACCACCGAAAGATGGGCAGAAAGTTATCGGAAAAAACGGGTATTACGTAATTGATTGGTTTTATTTATTTAACTAACGCAGGTCGTCAGCTCACTTATGAAATCATATTTATAACAAAACAATGTTTTCTTTCAAACTAAGACAACGAATTTAAAACATTTCAAAGATATTCGTAATTTTGGCCACATAATTTCGTTTAACTAATGACAAATGAATGTTAACCAATCCGATAAATTAGAAGACGACAATTAACTTTCAGTTTGACTCTCGCCTTTTATAAATATTCGATTTTTTATATAAAAAGCGAGTCGTCTCGTCACTGTAACCTTCACATTTCGACGGAGCGTCTATATAAGTATGTACTTTTCCATCGCGGTCTATCCTGCAAAAACGCGACACTAGAATTGCAAATTTAAGAATATACAGTAGCCACGGGTAGCGCGCCTCAGGCGCTAAGAACTCATCCTCATTTATCGTCAAGGTCACCAACCTAAAAATAACGATGTCTTTATTCAATCTTTTGTGTGTCGCTGCTGCAATTATGAGGTTGAGGTGAAATTATTTACAAACGCTTTGTTTCTCATAACAGCGACGCCTTTTGTTATACAACGTTCCGTAAATCTGGTGTAACGCAATTAAAAAAATCAATTGTTTTACAGAGAATTATTAGAGAAAGGTAATTGAAGTTTGTGTTTGAAATAGAGACACTTTAGATTGTGGATGGATTAACTACAAAGCATTTTCATGATAGACCAAATTCTACAATCGAATATAACGGGTGTAACATTACATGATTGCCACAGTTTAAGCATCTGTTACTGAGACAATTTTAAGTTAAAAATATCTCATGCAAAATGCCCAAAATTCTATCGTAACTGAGCTACAAGTATTTGGAGCTACAGGCGTTGATTTCATTGTTATTAAAAAGTCAGGGTGACTGTAATTAGCAGTTATTATGCATTATGCTAGTAAACATCAATTAAGTTGGACATTGGAAGCGGTTCAGCAGTAGCTTAGCCGTCGGACTTAAATCCCCTAAACTATTTTTTATGGGGAAGATTATTAAAATTTCGTTTATGCAGAACAACTTGAAAAGAGAGAATAACTTATTGCAGAAACGATTCTTGGTGATCTTGAGATTATTAGCAGAGCAGTCTTGAATTCTATAAAGAGTTAGACTATATATGTATACAGCAACAGAGTGGAAACCTCTAATTTAAGCATCTGATTTAAGCATCTGATTTAACGACGACCTCTTCTTAAAAGATTTTCATTCACCTTTTTTTGGTCCTGTTCAAAGAAACTATTAATAGGGTTATCTAAAGCTACAAATACTTCTAGATCATTACGATAGACTTTAGAGCATATGTTCATTAAACAGTTTTAACTTGGAATTGCTTCAGTAACATACCTTTAAGCTATAGCAAATATGTCATGGGACACCCATTATATCTCCGTAACTAAAAGGGAAATCTTTTCAGAAAAGCTATGATAGTTAAAATAAAGGGTATCCCAAAATTAACGCAAGATTTGAATTAAATAGAAAACACAGTTTTCAGTTTTTTGATTGTTATATTTTTATATAATCGTAAAGTACATAGGATAGAGTTATTTATGGAATAACACCTCGAGCAAATGGCCTCTACGGCTTTGCATGCACATACGCACTCATTTGTCGAAATTTTCCATGACCATTATGCATAAATGTGGTTGAATTTCGTTGATGCAGCGTTGAATCTCCTCCTTCAATGGACGGGTGGTTGTGGGCTTGTTGATATAGACCTGTGATTTCAAGTAACCCCATGAAAAGAAATCTAATGGTGTTAAATCACACGATCTATGGGGCCAATTCTGATCACCAAAACTAGAGAATAGACGACTTGGAAATGTCTCATGCAGTAATTGACTTGTTTCACGGGCTGTATGGCATGTGGCACCGTCTTGTTGAAATCACATACTGGCCACATCGATATCATCCAATTTCGGCAGAAAGAACTGTGTTTTCATGTCGCGATATCGAGCACCAGTAACAGTCACTGCTTGACCAGCCTCATTTTCAAAAAAGTATGGTCCAATTATGCCTCCAGCCCAAAATCCACACCAAACTGTGACACATTGTGGATGCATTTGTTTTTCGACAATCGGATGTGGGTTCTCGGAACCCAAAAAGCGGCAATTTTGGCGATTTACAAAGCCATCAATGTGAAAACGTGCTTGATCGCTTAGGATGATTTTGCTCGAACTCTCGTCGCTGTGCATGATCATAAGACTTCAGTTGTTGTGTCAATTGAGTTTTGTAAGCATGGAGGCACAGATCTTTAGTTAGCATACGCTGTAGAGAGCTTTTTGAAATTTGCAATTCTTGTCCACGACGCCGAATTGAGGTTCCTAGATTATCACCGACACTCTCACGCACTGCTTCGATATTGACATTTGAACAGCTTGTTTTTGGACGACCAGTGTATTTGGCGTCTCCAGCGGATCCAGTCTCCCTGAATTTTTCAATTAATCTCTTCACAGTTGACCAAGTTAAAACACTATTCCGACCATATTTCGTATGAAATTTTCGAACTGCAGCCGACAAGCTTTCATTATTTTTGAAATATTGTTCAATAATGAAGACACGTTCTATCGTGTAACGCTCCATTTTTACTAACCCTAAACTGTCAGCTGTCGAATTGTTTTTTTTTAGGGTTGCCAACACTTTACTGCACAAGTGGAGACAAATTCAAATCTTGCGTTAATTTTGGGACGCCCATATTGATCGACGCCATACATGCCTACAATGCAAACTGCAAAGTAAAAAAATAATGCTTTAGGCTGCACAGTCCAATAGCTATCATCACTTCTGATTATTATAACAAACTTGTAAATTTACTTGTGAGGAAAAACTAAAATTTCTTATTGCCTTTTGTAATATCAGATTCGGCACATAAACAATATATAAAGTTTTAATTGCATACAAATATTACATAAATATATTTTCTTAAAAAAGTTTCTAAATTACTTGTGGAATTTTTAATACTTAGTTAAGGTCTCAATACATTAGGAATTACAAGCTAATAAAATATCACCTTGTATATAAATGTCAACATTGTAGCAGTGAGAATGTCTTCATTTTACAATACCATACTACAAGTTTAGACATCTGCGTCCTAGTTGTAAAAAATTCTTGAAATATTGCGATATCTTCCTTTTTTGCCGTACATACTATGAATGAAAAATGAATTTCTTTGTAATGGTCTAAAGTACAGATGCGTTCAATGCCTCGATAGTCCGATGTTTGTCAAGGTCTATTTGGTGAAAAACGGCTGCGTTGTATTATAATACGAATAGATATACTGAGTGTTTGAAGAGATACAGGAATAATTACATTAAATTAGACAATAACTTTATGACCAATAATCCTGTAGGAAATCGTTTATACGTTTTTAAAGATAGAAACGAAGCTTACAAAGGATTTTTCATACTCTAGATAACAAATTCCAACTTGTTTCGTGGTCATGAACGGACATTTATTTTTAATAATTACATAGGACAACAAAATTTCAATTTAAGTCTGTTACAAATCCGTCTATAGCTAAATCTTACAATATTTTTGACGTTATTTCAAATATATAAGCGATTTATTTCCATCATACATTCCTTTTGGTAATTGCCATTTTTTTGTTATGTGACAGGAGTATAACAATATTCTACACGCAATCTCTAGATGCCTAGAATCTGTTCCTTTTGGATTTTGTAACGTAGTTTGTTATAGAGAGATATTCCAGCAACAGCCAGCCAGTATTCTTGAGTTCCATTTTTCGTCCATGTTGGACTTTTCCTGGTGAAGTTGTTTTCAATATTCTTCTGTTACAGCTCCAGGATTGATAGAAAAGATAATCTACCAGATGAAACTCCAATAAGAAGAATCTTTAACAACATATTACATCAAAGCGTTTTATTACTTTTAAGACGCTCACTTATAAATTCTTTGTAATGATCCCTTATGATTTCCAAGAAATTTGTTTACAGTTTTTTCAAGTGATTTCCATTTTCCGTTTTCGTCATTAGTGTTCTTATTTGCTATCAAATAAATATGTCTTACCAACATTTATTTTAGAGAATTTGTTTCTTCAGAAGGCCAACTCTAGTCTTACCGCGATCAACTACTTTAAAGAAATTTTTCAATTAACCTTGTTGAAAGTGCAGTGGCGGAAGATCAACCCTTTAGGTTTTACTAATGCTGGATTTACAACGTTCTTTTCTCCTGCAGTCAACGTTTTCCTTTTCGACCACTCTTTCTTCTAACATAATGATTCTTCCTATCTATCCCGTCTCATTCACATAAGAAACAATAAAATTTAAGATAAATTCTAAACTAAGTAACAGTTAAATCGCTTAACAAAAATAACATATATGTATTTTACTTGCACATATGCTTGCTGGGAAATAAGAAGGACTATTATGAAAAATCTGAGATGGGTAGAGAGATTTCGACATCGTCAATGCTCGAAAATACATAAGGTTTAGCAAAAATTAGCCACCCGATTTACCACCGTCGTATGAACTAATTTCTTGTCGAAGTTTCGGCAGACTTGTTGCCCTCATCGGAAAGTACTTCTTCTCGCAGCTTGGTGCAGGATGCTATCGCATCAAGGTGACAAAACCTACCCTCGTATCTTGAATGTTGGTGTATCTATTGGATTGGCAACTAAGTACTTTCGGTTTTTACTGATAGAGAGCGTTGCTTTATTTTTTGTATAACGTATGTTAGTGCTGTACTTTACCGTTTGTCGCGTGATACTAGTCACATTTATGTAACTTCAGAAGCAAGTAGTGCGTGATTTTTATTAAAGCTATTAGTTGTGGGTAAATTTTAAAAGGAGTGCAGAAACGAACATTTTCGACATATTTTACTATTTTATTTCCGTAAAGGAAGGAAAGCTGCTGCGGCTCACAAAAAGATATGTGAAGTTTATGGTGCTAATTGCTTAACAGAGCGCACGTGTCAGAATTGGTATAAAAAATTCCGTTCTGGAGATTTTTCCCTCAAAGATGAGCAACGTTCTGGTCGGCCTACTGAAGTTGATGATGACCAAATCAAAGTCATAATTGAAGAGGATCGTCATATAACTGTTCGAGAGGTTGCGGAGAGGCTACATGTATCGCACACAACAATTGAAAAACATTTAAAACGTCTTGGGCTAGTTAAGGAGCTTGATATTTGGGTACCTCACGAATTGAAAGAAATTCATTTAACACAAAGAATCAACTTTTGCGATATACTCCTTAGACGAAATGAAACCGACCCTTTCTTAAAAAGAATCATCACTGGTGATGAAAAATGGGTTCTGTACAGTAACATAGTTCGAAAACGATCATGGAGCAAACACGATAAACCAGCTCAAACCACATCGAAAGCTGAATTGCATCCAAAAAAGATCATGCTGTCAGTTTGGTGGGATTACAAAGATGTTGTGTTTTTTGAGCTGCTTCCAAGGAACCAAACGATCAATTCTGATGTTTACTGTCAACAATTAATAAAACTGGATGAAGCAATCAAAGAAAAACGGGCAGAATTGTCAAATCGGAAAGGTGTAGTTTTCCACCAAGATAATGCAAGCCCTCACACATTTTTGGCAACTCGTGGGAAACCATTGGAGCTTGGCTGGGAAGTGATGCCACATCCCCCATACAGCCCTGATCTAGCATCATCTGATTACCATTTATTTCGAAGTTTGCAGAATTCTTTGAATGGTAAAACTTTCACAAATGACGATGACCTTCACTCGCACCTGCTTCAGTTTTTTGCTGATAAGGACCAGAAATTTTATGAGCGCGGAATCATGCAGCTGAAAGAAGGATGGCAAAAGGTTATTGAGCAAATGAAAAATATATAATTGATTAAAAACTATTCTTTGTTTAAAAAAAAGTGTTTTATTTTATACTACAGAACCGAGAGTACTTAGTTGCCAACCCAATACAGTGGTCAAGTCATTTACAAGTTTTTCGTATACAAAAGCAATCAATGGATGAAAATATTGCGGTGATATAACTTCCTCGTAAACCGAATCTAGAGACCTTGCGATGTTTTACTCAAATAGAAAGTAAAATTCGATGTATCAGCAATAACACATTAAAATAATCAGAGATGGGCAGGCAAAAAAGCAATTTAAAATTCAATTAGATATCAGTCCCGTACAATTACAATATGTTATAACAGTACAATCTTGTAATTATAAAAATAAACAGTGTTAACACGAAGAGAAAAGAAGAAGAAGAAGACTTTTAATTTACATAATTGCAAACGTACAAACTGTTTATTTTATTACTTATTACGGAAAATTTTATTGGCTTACATCATCGACCGCATCGGCCATGTAACACGTAGCACCTATACTTCCCCAAGAGGTGGTCTTCTTCTGCAAAACGCTCACATAAGAATCGTCGAGATTTACGTGATTTGATTTTATTCTCTTCATACAAATAACGAAAATCATACATCCGAAGATTATATACATAATATAATTGTGTTTTGTCACTTTATCTGTACGCGGATCTTCAAGAGAAAAGTAACAGTTAAGACGAATTGCGAGAAACGCGACAGGTGATGGCATTGGCATTTACGAACGTGATCACGATACTATAAATGAAAAAAAGAATATTTTATCGTCATTTTTATGTTCTGCCACATCTATTTGAAATAGTTATGTACGCTTATGAATTTAAAACACCTTTTAAAGCAAAAAGAAACGAAAATAGTGAACGAAAAATATGAGTCGTTTATACTACAAATTTCTACAGTAGCGCGCTAAATTAGGGCCACTCGTATTAGAAATATTTACCACTATTTAGTAAGTCATATTTTCTACTGTTAAAATATCTTCGTTTATTTTATACGAGGGTAGCCGTTTATGTTTCGGGAATAGCAAACAAAAGTAAATTCGCAAATGAAAGATAATCCACAAAATAAAGAGGCGAATGCAATTCAACAGACCTAAACCGTTGAACGAATTAATACTAGGTGTGGAAAAGAATGAAAGACCGTAACATGTAATACATGGCTTTCGCGGTATAGGGAATAGCAAAAAAAAAATTTTTATTATCAAAATTAGTTTTATTGCTTTTCAAAATATTTTCCTTGAAAATCAATGCTCCTTTGCATTTGTTTAAACCAAAACGAAAAGCATTGCTGCCACTGTGACGGTATCTCCAAAATATGAGTTTTAAATGCCTCGACTGCCCCTTCCGGCTTAGAAAACCGTTGACTTCACTTGTGGGAACACAAAATAATCACAGAGTACTAAGTCAGGACTGTACGGCGGATGGCTCATCAATTCAATGTTCAATATTCAATATTCAATTGTTTGAACCGACCTGTGAAAGCTCGCGTTGTCATGGTGGAGAATGATCTGTCGTTTTCGGTTTGTTTTCCTTATTTCTTCAAACACTTTTAGCAATCAAATAGTTGTGTACCATTCGGAATTGATCGTTCTACAACTCTCTAAAGGCACGGTTGCAACATGACCAGTTTCTCCGAAAAAATGGGCGACCATATATTTTGATGTGTTTCGAACGCGAACAACTTTTGTTGGTTTTGGCTCATCTTGGAATACTCACACAGTCGACTGCTATTTACTATCGGGTTCATACGTATAGATCCCAGATTCATCACCTGTGACGACTTTATAAATCTTCTTTGAAGCACCGCTATTATATTTTTTGTGGACTTCTTGGCACCAATCGACGCGAGTCTTTTTTTTTGAGCGGATGTCAAATTATGTGGTACCCAAGGTGAACATAGCTTCTTAACGGCTAAATGTTCATGCAGGATCTCATGCACGCTGGTGTTACTAATACCTAGAGATGCCCCGATCTCATGGTATGTCACACGACGGCCTTGCATTGTCAATTCAGACACTGCATTCACGTTTTTCGACACAACAATATTTGTGGGACGACTTTCACGAAGTTCATCGTCCAAAGAACGCCGTTTAAATTTGAATTCACTATACGAACGATATACTATAGTTTTTGATAGTGCTTCATCGCCATATAAAGAATTCAGCTCGTCGATGCATTCTTGTTGAGACAATCCACGCAGAGAATTACGAAAAATAATTGCACGAAGAAAATGTTCGCGAGTTAATTCCATTTTTTCGCTGACATAAAATTTTCAAGTTACTGTCAACAATAGGAATAGGGGTCATATAATAAACCTGTCAAGGTAAATATATTGTCAAAAGTGACAAACTTCACGATGCAATCATCAAATCGGAGGCAACACTAACAGTGTTGCCAGTTCCCGAAATATAAACGGTTACCCTCGCATAAAGTTCTCGGGACTCTACACACCACTAAACACACTTTTCTTGGTAAATTTCAATGGAGATCAATTGAATTAATCAAAAAAGGTAAATAAAAGCCGTTTCTACAATAATATTCCGTATTCTGTATACGCATTTCGACAACTAGGTAGTCATCATCAGCAGATTATTAATCACAATGTTACACCTGGAACCGCGACGAAAATCACACAAAAACAAATCCGTACCAGACACTCACCGTCAAAAGTCAAACACACACTGTAGATTCATGTCTTTGCCAGGAATTCAAATAGACACAAATATGCTATTAGACCTTATCTGCTTTTAACATGTCGTTTTTGTTTTTTTGAAATGTATATTGAATTTGATGGAGCCTGTGGTTGATTGACTTGATCAATAATGTTGATGTATAACCCCTTTCCACATTAACTTTTATAAATTCTGTATACGCATTTCGATTTTGATTTTCGTGCGGTTGTTTTTCGCCGTGTTTTACCAGGTGCGACACTTTGAAATTATCTGCTGATGATGACAACTTGGTTGTCGAAATGCGTATACAGAATTTATAAAAGTTAATATGGAAAGGGGTTATACATCAACCTTATTGATCATGAAATGTATATGCTGTCATAGTTATCTATTGGGTTAGCAACCAAGTACTTTCGGTTTCGTAGTATAAAATGAAACACTTTTTTTTAAACAAAGAATAGTTTTTAATCAATTATATATTTTCCATTTTGCTCAATGACCTTTTGCCATCTTTCTTTCAGCTGCATGATTCCGCGCTCATTAAATTTCTGGTCCTTATCAGAAAAAAAACTGAACCAGGTGCGAGTGAAGGTCATCGTCATTTGTGAAAGTTATACCATTTAAAGAATTCTGCAAACTTCGAAATAAATGGTAATCAGATGGTGCTAGATCAGGGCTGTATGGGGGATGTGGCATCACTTCCCAGCCAAGCTCCAATAGTTTCCCACGAGTTGCCAAAGATGTGTGAGGCCTTGCGTTATCTTGGTGGAAAGCTAAACCTTTCCGATTTGACAATTCTGGCCGTTTTTCTTTGATTGCTTCATCCAGTTTTATTAATTGTTGACAGTAAACATCAGAATTGATCGTTTGGTTCCTTGGAAGCAGCTCAAAAAACACAACACCTTTGTAGTCCCGCCAAACTGACAGCATGATCTTTTTTGGATGCAATTCAACTTTCGATGTGGTTTGAGCTAGTTTATCGTGTTTGCTCCATGATCGTTTTCGAACTATGTTACTGTACAGGACCCATTTTTCATCACCAGTGATGATTCTTTTTAAGAAAGGGTCGGTTTCATTTCGTCTAAGGTGCATATCGCAAAAGTTAATTCTTTGTATTAAATGAATTTCTTTCGATTCGTGAGGTACCCAAATATCAAGCTTCTTAACTAGCCCAAGACATTTTAAATGTTTTTCAATTGTTGTATGCGATACATGTAGCCTCTCCGCAACCTCTCGAACAATTATATGACGATCCTCCTCAATTATGACTTTGATTTGGTCATCATCGACTTCAGTATGCCGACCAGAACGTTGCTCATCTTTGAGGGAAGAATCTCCAGAACGGAATTTTTTATACCAATTCTGACACGTGCGCCCTGTTAAGCAATTAGCACCATAAACTTCACATATCTTTTTGTGAGCCGCAGCAGCTTTCTTTCCTTTACGGAAATAAACTGCACTCCATTTAAAATTAACCCACAACTAATAGCTTTAATAAAAATCACGCACTTGCTTACGAAGTTACGTCAATGTGACTAGTATCACGCGACAGACGGTAAAGTACAGCACTAACATACGTTATACAAAAAATAAAGCAACGCTCTCTATCAGTAAAAACCGAAAGTACTTAGTTGCCAACCCAATAATTCACGATGATTGTAATTACATAATTCATTATGATTATTTTTTATCGGATGCCTTGCTAAACTGTATTTCTCAGGTCGATTAAACTTTACGTGGGCTATATATTCTTTATAGTGAAGGGTCTTTCAATAAGAAGTTCCATTTTGATATGTAAAAAAGGACGAATATTTTTAAGCGAAATCATTGGATGTTTATTTAATTGTAAAGAGGAGGGTATGCTATTAATAATGAAAAACAATATCAGCCATATGGCCTCCACGGCTATGCTTGCAGGACCATACTCTTTTTATGAAATTTTCCATCACCAATTCGCACATTTGCGGCTGTATGTCTTCGATAACTTCACGAATTCCATCCTTGAGATCTTGAATCGATTGTGGGTCTTGGCATAAACCTTATCTTTCACGTAGCCACAAAGAAATAAGTCTAAATGTGTTAAATCACAAGATCTCGGTGGTCGATTGTGATTGCCACTCCGCCAAATCACACGGTCAGGAAACTTTTCACGCAAAAGAGCGATGGTATCGTTACTTGTGTGGCACGTAGCACCGTCTTGCTGAAAATAAACGTCACCCACATTAATATCTCCCAATTCCGGTCATCCAAAATTATTAATCATCGTTCGATAGCGCAATCCATTCACCACAACAGTTGCTCCAACCTCATTTTCGAAAAAGTAAGATCCAATGACCCCGCCAGACCAAAAGCTGCACCAAACAGTCATACGTTGAGGATGGAGAGGCTTTTCAACAATAATTGTTGGGTTCTCCGAGCTCCAAATGCGACAATTCTGCTTGTTAACGTAGCCTCTGAGGTGAAAATGGGCCTCATCACTCAAGATGATTTTTCGATGAAATTCCGGATCAGTTTGATGCATTTCAAGGACCCAATCAGCAAAGACACGTCGTTGTTGATTGTCGGTAGCCATGAGTTCTTGTGTTAACTGATCTTTAAAAGCCTTAAGACCTAAGTGTTTATTACGGTGTAACGTCGTTTGTTGGATGCCCAATTTCAAAGATCGACAAGAAATGGACAAACCTGGGTTTTCCTCAACACTATGAGCTACAACAACAATATTTTCAATTGTTCTTGAGCAACGTGCACGAGTTCGATTCTTCACATCACTAACTCGTTCCAACAGCTGAAATTTTTTTACCAGTTTCACAATTGCTAGCCGAGAAAGTGCTTCATGGCGACTCAAAAATACTTTAGTTTTGCTAACCCTGACCGCGAATTTTTCACCATTTTTGTAGTGAATTTTAATAATTTCAATGCGTTGTTGAAGGATACATCATTTCATTTTTACTAATGGCGTAGGTTTTACTTGTCGTCTGTCAGGTAGTTATAGGTTGAGTCATGACAGCTATTAAAATGGCGGGCTATTGAAAATGAAATGTCTTATTAGAACACTCGTATATAAAAGACAGATCAGAACAAATCCAACCACTCGCTATCTCCTGTGGCGATTACAGTGCTTACTACAAAGCTGGTGAAAAAAAACTTTAACCTCTTCAAAGACCTATAACTGACCTATAATGGAATGGAAGGCAAATATCTTGTCCGAATTGAAGCAATTCGAATTATAGCGAATTAGATATTTGTTATGATTTGACCGTAGGTGATTAAAATTTAAAAAACGCACATCTGTTCCAATACAGAACCTGTACATAATGTATCCACTTAGCATTGTTACATGCGAAATAAGGTGTTTTCATTTCCATTTGTCATACCATTAACAAAAACAGTATATAGGTCATTGTATAAATAAAATGTGTTTACCAAACGTTGCAGCTTACGAAATTACAAACGGCACCGTTATATGGCCGCGCGCGAACACATTTTGAACTTTGAGAAGCGAACACATCCAATTAACATAGTCGATTGGATGATAATTGTTTTGTGTATAGTGTATTAAACATTTGTGTACACAAGTGAGACACAATACGCTCGACACTAAATAATTAGTTATTTGCGCTTTATTGCGAATTGTTAGTGAAAAATATGATGTATTCACGGTATTGAATGTACGAGGGTTACCTTAAAAGTTTTTTTATTATATTTTGCAGAAAATGGATATATGTGTACTATATGACGAAAAGAAATCTATCGCGCAGTCAAAACATATATATATATATTTGCTAAATTTTCTACAAATATTTACTGTAACGAGAATATCAAATGATAAAAAATGTATCAAGAAAATAATAAATAGAGAAGCCCAATTGAGGCGAGAAATAATAAGTTGTAAATTTATAAAAAGCCTTGGAACACATACCATTTTAAAAGCCCAACGTTGGCAGAATGATTTTTAAAAGACCGGCGTACAGAAAGCTCACTCATAAACATTAGCACTTGGTTTATTGAATCTTCAAAATTTTCCACTGTATTTATTTAACACTACCTTTGAAATTACTTCGGCAGTACATTGTTGTAATCTTATGGAAGCTAGTAAAATTGAAGATGACGAAGATGACGATTGAAGTGGTTCCATTGTCCATACCATAACATTAACAATAGAATTTTTTTACGATCTGTTGTTTCGTCGACACATAACACGCACGGCTTCTTATTATTCAATTCGGATTTAATCCTATGTTCAATACGTTCACAAACAATGGTAGAAAATTTTGTAACGCTGTTCCGACTAAATAATGAATATTTCTCGTATTTATTCCAAAAGTTATTTTGTTATAACTCACTGTATAACAAAGTAAACGGTAAATTACACATTATACGTATCATGTTGTTACATATGAAATGTCCGATTTTGTAAGGAATAAAAAAAAAGTCTAAATTTAAAAAAATATAAATATTTATTCTGCAAAATAGTTTCCATTTACATCAATAGTTTATTGCCAACGGCCCGGAAGCTGAAAAATTCCCTTTGAAAAGAAATCTAGGTTTTGACGGCTCACATATTGCTCAAACACTGCTATTACAGACTCCCGGTCAGGGAAGTCCCTATTTTTTAAGTGATTGTCTAAACTTCGAAAAAAATAAAAATCAGTTGGCGAAAGGTCAGGTAAATAAGGAGGGTGAGGAAGAATTTCGTAGCCAAATTCCGAAAGTTTTTGGATTGTCTGTCGTGCAACATGAGGAGCATTATCATGAAGAAGTATGGGTCCATGTCTATTGACTAATGAGGGCTGCAAGCGGCTCAATTTTTCATGCATAGTTTACAGATCGGCACAATAGGACGCTGCCGTGATAGTTTCACCAGGTTGCAAAAATTAATAGTGAATAATACCCTTACTGGTCCACCATACAGTCACCATAATCTTTCGCGGGTGAAGTGATGCTCATGCATGCTGTCTTGGTGCTTCACCTCGATCTAACCATTGTCCTGACCGTCTCCGATTATCATAAAGTATCCACTTTTCGTCACACGTTACCACTCGATGAAGAAACGGTTCAACTTTCTGTCGATTAGCCAAAGAGGTAGCCACCTTTAATCGACGGAGCTTATTGGCTTCCGTTAATTGGTGCGGCACGCATCGATCAAGTTTCTTCACTTTGCCAATCGAAGAAAGGTGATGACTAATGGTGGCGATGGACACTTGAAATGTTTCTGCAAGGTTGTCGACGGATTACTTTCAACTTCTACACGCAGCTCGTCGTCATTAACGGTGCTACGCGCATATCCGCGAGGCTCATTTTCAAAATCAAAATTTCCCTCGCTGAATTTTTTAAACCATCGCCGTAATGTGCGTTCATTACACGTGGTTTCACCGAACGTCTGATTAATTTCTCGCCTTGCTGCAGCTGCATTTAATCCCTTTTTTAAATTGAAAGAGGTAAATTGCCCGAAAATCTCTTTCCGACAGCATTTCCATAGGCGAGACAAGGCCAGGTGTATTAATCTTTCCAAGAAATGGAACAGGTACCCACTTCAAAATAAATACCCTTTTCTACAAATACAATAATAATTTTCACCAAAAACATACACGTCTTCACACAGGTGCGATTCAGTTCAGACTGAAGGAAAAAACGGACATTACATTTGTAACAACCTGATAAATGAAATACGAGGATTATTTTTTTAAATAAAATCCGTTTCTTAGTAAGAAGAAAAATACCGTAAATAACATTAAAATATATTTATTTCCTTATTACACATACTTTCATCTACTTTCCTACATAATTTATATTTTTGTTCAGACATTTGTCATACCGTTCAACAAGTTTTTGAATTCCGACGTCAAAGAAATCTGCCGCCCGTGAAAAAGCCTAATCCATGACTACAGTTTCCACTTCTTAGTCGTCGTTAAACCATTGACTGCCAAGGAACGTCTTTAAGTATCAAAGCAGCTGAAAATCATAGGTTACAAGGTCTGGATTGCAAGATCAATGATTGTTGTTCCCATCCAAAGGACCTGAATACACCTTGTGCGAGCAGAAATATATGGCTTTGCACTGTCATGGAGCAACAGCACGCAGTAGGCCAGGCCGGTTGTTTTGTATTGGACATCGGAGTTGCCTCAAAGTCACTCAATACCTATAGGAATTGATCATCGTGTTTCCTGTCCCAAAAGACAATTGCCACGATTTTTCGTTCTGGAATTATCTGTTTTGCTTTCACTCTGGTTAGCGACGATGTTTGTCGCTATTCTATTGACCATGTGGGACACCCAAGTCTCATCTGCTATAACGACATGGTCAGAAAATTCTACTGATTGCTGATCATATCCGGTCAAAAATGATAAAGCACAACTTAACCTCTTTGTTTTGTCGTTCTCAATCTATATATTAGGTGTGCAACTAAGTTCTCGCTGTTTTTTTTGATAAAAATGCAACTCTATTGTGAAAAAATGTTTACAAATGAATCATTCAAAATATTGCCCATCGCCAGCGATAACCTTTTCCCATCTTTCTGGCAGAGCTCGAATACCGTCACGGTAGAAGTGTTGGTCTTTTAAGGCTATCCACGAATCAAGTCATTTTGAGATGTCTTCATATGAACGGAACTGCTGATTAGCCAGACCATGTGCCATCGAACGGAACAAGTAATAATCGGACGACGCAATATCTCCCATTTGAGCGCTTCTAAGTAGGTTTTAACGGGTTTGGCAACGTGGGGCCGAGCATTGTCATGCTGTAGAATCACTTTTTCGTGCCTCTGTTCGTATTGTGGCCGCTTTTCGCGCAGTGCTTGGCTCAATCGCATCAATTGAGTTCGATACCGTTTCCCAGTGACGGTTTCGTTCGGTTTCAACAGCTCATAATAAAAAACATTATACGCCCTGGTCCCACCAAATACACAACAAAACCTTCGCAGCGTGAATATTCGGCCGAACAGACGACGTAGAAGCATGACCGGGCAGTCCCCATGATTTTGTTCTCTTTGGGTTGCTGTAATGAATCCATTTTTCATCACCCGTAACGATGCGATGAAGAAAATCCTTCCTTTTTTGCCGCTGGAGGAGTTGTTTACAGGCGAAACGGATCGTCATCGACCAGTGCCTTCAATTCAGCGTCTTCGAAGATTTTTGGTCTTCCTTCACGCGAACGGTCGTCAACATCGAAATCACCGTCTTTGAAGCGATGAAACCAATCACGGCACGTTGTTTCACTTAGAGCAGCAACACTTCCCGCAAATGACGATTGTTTCACACAACCAAAAGTATATGACGCAAAAACAAAATCACTAATGTGTCAAAGCGGTTTGTTTACCATATGTCTAAGCTCGGTTCATGACGTTTTGGTTATGTCACAATCGACCAGCACTTGCTACTGGAGCCATCTCTTTAAAAACAGCGGGAACTTAGTTGCGCACCTAATACTATCTAATAAATATTCTAACCAAAAGATTCTTTTCCTTTTCTTTATTTAGGATCGGTTAGTTCTTTCACTTGATTGTAATAATCTCTAGTTGTGACTTAATATATTAAAATCCCAAAAGCTCAAACACAACCAAATTATCCCCACCTAAATGATTTTGAAAGGCATCGTACCGTTAGCGTACATACATATTTCATGAAATCGCTAGATGGATAGGAATATTGTTTCAATTATTCGCTGTTGGAGAAATTTATTTCAAGGAGGGAGCTTTGGAAGCGACCTCAGATGAACTTACAACAGCGACAAGTTGCTTGAAATGAGCTTTTACAGGAATTTCAATCTGCTTGCGCCGTAACAAGGCCCATAGCCAATGTCTGGGATATGATATATTGATTGAAGATTTGTTTGTTTCTTAACCCCCCAATGAATTTACATTAGCTATACCTCTTTGGAATGTGCTTTCCCAGGAGTCCATAGAACATCTTATTAGAAGCATGCTCGGGCGAATAGCAGTTTGTATTCGTTTACATGGAGCGACAACTCATAATTAAACAAATATCTATACCTTTATCTCATATTTTAATTGTTCTTAGATTGCTTCCGATTTTTCGCTATTATTCTACAATTGTATTCTCCTTTTTTTGTATACATCTTTTCTCTGCTTGCGGCCACATTATTCTGAATAGTTCTTGTGTTCAGTCGACAATAGACTTCAAGTCTCCAGTACTTTTTAAAGGTTCTTTTCGCAATTAATTTTTTAAAAAATTTCGCTAATAGTAAGGTCGTAATCTCTCTATTTAACTATACATTTTTAGTTATTTCGTCTAAATTCTTATGCCCAGACGATGCATACTTCAATTAAGAACGAATCAGATTTACCTAATATTTTAGGTATATAGTCCATAGTATAGTAAAGATGTCCCAAAATTAACGCAAGATTTGAATTAAATAGCAAACACAGTTTTTAGTCTTTTGATTGTTATTTTTTATTGAATCATAAAGTACATAGGATAGGGTTATTTATGGAATAACAACGAATTTAACCGAATTTCGTCGATGCAGCGTTGAATCTCTTCCTATAATGCACAGATGGTTGTGGGCTTGTTGACATAGACTTTCAAATAACCCCATAAAAAGGAATCTAATGGTGTTAAATGACACGATCTAGGAGGCCAATTCTGATCACCGAAACGAGAGAGTACACGACCTGGAAATGTCTCATGCAGTAATTGAATTGTTTCACGGGCTGTATGGCATGTGGCACCCTCTTGTTGAAACCACATATTGGCCACATCAATATCATCCAATTTCGGCATAAAGAACTGTGTTATCATGTCGTGATATCGAGCACCAGTAACAGTCACTGCTTGACCAGCCTCATTTTCAAAAAAGTATGGTCCAATTATGCCTCCAGCCCAAAATCTACACCAAACAGTGACACGTTGTGGATGCATTTGTTTTTCGACAATCACATGTGGGTTCTCAGAACCCCAAAAGCGGCAATTTTGGCGATTAACAAAGCCTTCGAGGTGAAAATGTGCTTCATCGCTTAGGATGATTTTGCTCGAAAAATCAACATCCATTTGTTGATGTTCAATAATCTATTCAACGAACTCTCTTCGCTGTGCATGCTCATTACGCTTCAGTTGTTGTGTTAATTGAATTTTGTAAGCATGGAGACACAGATCTTTAGTGAGTATACGCGGTAGAGAGCTTCTTGAAATTTACATTTTCTTGTCCACGACGCCGAATTGAGGTTCCCGGATTATCACCGACACTCTCACGCACTACTTCGATATTGACATTTGAACGGCTTGTTTTTGGACGACCAGTATGTTTGGCGTCTCCAATGGATCCAGTCTCCCTGAATTTTTCAATTAATCTCTTCACAATTGACGAATTTAAAACACTATTCCGATCATATTTTGTATGAAATTTTCGAACTACGACCGCCAAGCTTTCATTATTCTTGAAATATTGTTCAATAATAAAGACACGTTGTTCTATCGTGTAACGCTCCATTTTTACTAACCCTAAACTGTCAGCTCTCGAATTGTTTTTTTTTTAGGGTTGCCAACACTTTACTGCACAAATGGCAACAATTTAAAATCTTGCTTTAATTTTGGGACACCCATTATATAAATGCTTTTGGAAAGAATTTTTATTATGTATTTTAGCACTGGAGGGATTCTGTAAATCTACTAAATTTTTACTCAACTCATAGACAGGGATTTTTTTGTAAGGCAAAGAACTTTTTGAATTTCCCTCGTATTCGTAACTGTTGTGGAAAGATTCTCGTTTGCTTCGCAAAAAAAAGAGAATTATAATCACTATGGTAATCGTTTCCATAAGCTTAAGTTACTGCAGTAAACTACGCGCGCGTTTTTTTCCCCAGTCCGTCAAAGCAAAACCGATAAAATTCCCAATAAATTACTTAATTGTTTGCCGGCGCTTCTAAATATAATTACGCCTCACGGCACAGTTATGCGTCTTGTCGATAAATAGCTTTTGCATAAGTATTGCATAAATCTCGCATCGTGCACATCGTCAACATACGTGTGTCTTTAGTATTTGCTTGTGTTGAAATGCATCCGAGGAGCTAATTAAAAATGCATTTCAGCGGCAGCCAGGAATCGACTCATGTGACATTTGCTCTTGTATGGCGATCGCCGATTTTCTAAAGTAAATGCTAAACGATTTTTCGCAACACGTGTGCTGCTTCAAAATTCCACGTTTCGCGTCCCGGTGTTGTATAAAAAAATGCTAATTATTGCGAATAATCGGTTACCTTTACCTTTTGATTTTTAATCCGATGCCAATCTCCACTTTATGGACATTTGTAAATCGTTGACTATTTTAAGAGAATCCTTAAACTTTATTCTACACAAATGCTATCGAAAAACGTGTGCTTGTATTTTACAATACGTAGCTTACGTGGATGTTATCCATAGTTAATTCTTAATTTTCGTTTTGGAAACGCATCTTCTTATCTCTTAAGACAACTACTCACAAGACAACTACAGAACGACTTCTGTATATTTTCTATACCACTATGCAAACAACGAAGTCTGTATTTTTAACATTTTAGATCGAAATTTGAATCTGCAGCAACGATATAAAGGCTGTTAGAAATTGCGTGCTTTTTTTAAGAATAAATGAAATATAGATGGCGCACTGAATTTATCTGGGTATGTGGGCATTTGAAAAGTGTGATGTATGACATTTATAAAAATGGCTTCGTACATGGTACAACAACGCGTTCAAATTGTCGAATTAGTTTATGAAAATCAGCGCTCTGTGAAAAGAGTTTTTAGAAAATTACGTGAATGTTATGGTTTATATAATCGTCCATCTGAAAGCACTATTGGTCGAATTATTAAGAAAATGCAAGAGACCGGTTCCATGGAAGATTAAAAAAGTGCAAAATGCAGTCGTAGTGGTTGTTCACAAGAAAATATTGGTTTGGTTCGTAAAAGTGCTGCCGAAGATCCTGAAATGTCCATTAGACGACGTTCACAATAACTTAGACTTAGTGGATGAACAACACGGCGTATTTTACACAAGGATTTAGGTGTGAAAGCATATAAGATTCAAATAACACAGCAACTGAAACCGTTAGATCATTTAAAACGTCGTTCATTTGACAATTTCATCAATGAACAACCAATTGATTTTTCTCAAAAAAAATGTTTTCCGATGAGACACATTTTGAACTTACCTTGAAAATGGAAAAACTATCAACGCCGAGTATTATGCGAACTTATTGCAACGTTTGAGAGAAGAAACGGTCGCATTTGGCTAAGAGGAAAGTGTTATTTCATCAAGACAATGCACCAGCTCACAAATCCGTTATTGCAAAGGCTAAAATTAATGAATTAAAGTTTTAATTGCTAATTCATGCACCCTATTCGCCCCTTCCCCCCGGATTATTTTCTGTTCCCAAACTTGAAAAAATAGCTCAGTGGTCAAAAATTTTCCAACGATGAAGATGTGATGTCGGCCGTTAATGGCTATTTTGAGGAGCAAGACAGTTCTTATTATAAAAAGAGTATCGAACATCGCTGGGAAAAGTGTGCAGAGCTGAAAGGGGATTATATTGAAAAATAAATACATTTATTTCCAAAATTTTTGTGTTTACTTTGTTGGGTTGGGTACTTCTGGGACCACCCTCGTATTATACAATGCAAATATCGCTTCGATTACCCCAGGGACGCCTTTCGCGTTTGTAACAATTAAAGTAAACGTCCCTCGGACACCGTATCTTGTTCAAAATTGGCTTTATTTCGAATACCGTAATGAATAGCTAGCGCTACCTAGAAATGTGGTCAATTCAGATACACCTGACGCGTTCGCATCGCACAAACGGCATCACATAACAATGCGAAAAATCTCAATGCGGGACTAGTAAGAGCGACGTGAAATAAAATGTGCCATATTGTTGTATTGCCGGAACACAAAAAATCTTTTCATTTGTTGCGCCTTACGCAACGAACACTATTACAGGAATTTATGTGTGTGAACGTGATGTATTGATGGGATAACATAATACAAATGCACATCTGCACAAACATGCAATTATTTTCTCACATGTCCGTGCATACAAGTGTGCGTGTAATATCATAAAAGGAACACCACGGAAAATGCGCTCGATTAAAAATATTTTACACACCTTTGCTGTTGTTTGGATGAAATAATACATTAATAGACCTTCATGAATGTTAAGGTAGAGTCGAGATTGGAATATTTTAACTTCGGTGACATAAATATGAATCGCCTTTTATAGAAAATCTGGATGAACATGAATCATTGAATGAATGTGAAAAAGACTTTTTTTTAAATTCGATGCTTTATTTCTTTCTTAAAACTCCAACTACGATATGTTTCCTTCATCTACGAGGGAGCGTTTTTATATTCGCGGAATGGGGGACAAGGGGTGGAAATAAAAAAAACAAATTATTTTTCTTTTTCAATATATTCACCTGCAAGACGGATATATTTTTCACATCTTTCAATTAATTTATTTATACCCTCATAAAAAATGATTTCTCTTTATCTGCAAAATACGCCGAAACTGCCTCCTTGACTTCATCATCGGCAGTAAATTTTTTACCCCGCAGCTCTTTTTTCATTTTCGGGAACAGGTAATAATCACTCGGGGCCAGGTCTGGGCTGTAGGGTGGGTGATTCACAATTTCGAAGCCCACCTTATGCAGGGCAGCTAACGCAACGCGGCTCCTGTGGACGGGCGCGTTGTCGTGCAAAAGCAGAACACCTTTTGTCGATTTTCCCCGTCTTTTCTCTTTAATGGCTTCTTTTAGTCGCTCTAATATTGAAGCGTAATATTCTCCGGTTATAGAAACACCTTTATCTTTATAATCAATCAACCATATTCCTTCCGAGTCCCAAAATACCGTTGCCATGAGTTTCCCAGCTAATTGTGACACTTTAAATTTCTTGGGAGGTGCTGTGCCCTTTTTATGCCACTGCATGGAGTCTTGTTTGGACTCAGGTTCATAATGATGAACCCAAGTTTCGTCTCCAGTAACAATTTCACTCAATACACCATCCTTGTCTTCATTACAAAGGTCCAAAAATGCACGCGAACACTCTACGCGCTGTTGTTTTTTGCGGCGGCGTGAGCATTCTCAGCATCCATCTTGCGCTGACCTTAGACATGCCGAGATGATCGTGTAGGATTTTAAAAATTGTTGTATCGGATACTCCAACCATTTCTGCGAGTTGTTTTTTCTTTAGTCGAGCATCTTCGAGTACAATTTGTTCAACTTTTTGGATAAGTGCTGGCGTGGTCACCTCAATGCTCCTGCCCGGCCTCGGGTCGTCTTCAAGGGATTCCCTTCCTTGTTTAAATAAACTATGCCACTTGTACACCATGGTTTTTCCTGGACAAGAGTCGCCGTAAACCAATGACATCTCATTCATTATGGTCGCGACTGATTTTCCTTGCCTGGTAAGGAACTTTATAACGGCACGATATTCGATTTTTTCAATATTTCACTTTTCACTCCTGATTATGTTACTTGGTTGACGATAGCTCAAAGACTAACTGTTTAATAACAATGAAACTTCGTATTTATACTAATCATGAGTCGCTGCACAGGCCACGCCCCCAATGCGCCTACTCACCCCTCTACAACCCGCTCATTCCGCTAATATAAAACGCTCCCTCGTACATTTCTAATTTTTGTAACTTTCATCGTCGCCCTTATCTTCCTTTAGCGTTCAATACATCTTGGTCATCCTTACTAAACATACTATGTTTTGTAATGGGTGGTTTTTTTTTTTTTTTTTTGGAGGCGGAGAATATTAAATTGAAATAAAACACAGGAAAATGTTTTTAATATCAATGAAAAGATAATATTATGGCGTTAATATATGACTATGATTTAGATCTGGAGGCCCAGTTTTCACACACTCTTCACAATAAATCAGGCTGTATTTCAGCAGTAACGCGTCGAATGTTAGCTTCCAAGTGCTCACTTGTCGATGCGAATTAATCAGATTTGACAGTTAGTTGTCAGCGTGCCAACGTTTAAAGACGTGCGAAATTGATTGTTGAAGCTCTTTCTTTGATTATAGAAAATGTAACGTGGTGTGGAATGTATTATTTATACATTCCCAAATGTGTATACAGGGTGGCGGATAAACCAAATCATAATATTCATAATTATTTGTAATGTCAGGAGGTGATATTTGGTTTTCTATTTTAAAGCATTTTAGCCCAAAAAATTATGGTAGTTTCACTTTTGAATGCAGTTTCTTTTCAGTTTTTCTTAATTAATTATTTTATCAAAATATAGGATTAATTAAAAGTAAGTCGACAGTTTGAAATGACCGTTATGTTAACAAATTCTTAGATTGTGCAAAAATAAAAACAGAAAAAAAGCAAAGCATCCGGCTGGTAAACGTTAGATACAGGTTCAAATCCTGGTCTGATGCAGAAAAATTAATTTCCTGTAATTAATACTAAGAATGAAATACCATAAAGTGTTAGTTTTAATAAAAATATTGTATTAAATTGTTCGTGAAGAAATGAGGTTTTATTTTAAAAAGGACAAACAAGAAATACTTAAAATAAATAATAAATGATACAGTTCCTCACGAATAGTATGTAGGTATACTTAGAAATATTATTTCTTTGAGGTAGCTCCATAACCGGAAGTCAGTCGAGGCCGACACTACATCTTGGTCATCCTTACTGTTACTATGTTTCGTAATAGATATTTTTTTTTTTGGAGGCGGAGAACTTTAAATTGAAATAAAACACAGGAAAATGTTTTTAATATCCATGAAATTGGCTTTATTTAAAAGATAATTTTAAAGGCATTAATGTACGAATATGACTTAGATCTGGAGGCACAATTTTCACACACTCTTCGCAGTAAATCAGGCTGTATTTCAGCAGTAACGCGTCGAATGTTAGCTTCCAAGTGCTCACTTGTTTCAGGTTTATCGGCGAAGAAACGCAAAGTTACATATCCCAGAAGAAGATAATATAATGGTGAAAAATCGCACGAACGAGGTGGCCAATTAACAGGTCCATTTGGTGAAATTATTCGTCGAATGTTTCTTTCAGTAAATTAATTTTATCCCACGCTGTGTGGCATGTAGCGCCGTCCTGCTGAAATCGCATGTCTGAATGATTAATGCTTTGCAATTGAGACACGAAAAAATTAGTAATCATGCCTTTGTGCCGCTCACCGTTAACGTTCTGACCAACATCATTTTTGAAGACATCAATCGCTTGCTGGGTGCGCACTGTACGACGTCCTACAAGATGCGTATTGTCATTTAGAGTAAACGTATTGCGAAAACGACCCATAGTTTCTCGAATTAATCGCTCTGATTGACTATTATGAGCACCATAAAATGCACGTAATGCCCGATGAGTTTCTCGAAGTGAACCATGTTTTTCAAAATAAATTTGAACAATTTGCAAACGTTGCTCCGGCATGTGTCTATTCATGGTGAATTGTCAAACTAAACTAACTCTAAAACAACAGAGAACTGTCAAGTCGGCTGTCACAGAACAGCCGACAATTTAACAATTAACATTGCCAATTTAAAGTTCTCCGCCTCCAAAGAAAACACATTTTACATTCATTGCAGCCTTTCACGATGAATTTAGTTGGACAACATTTGTCTGGTCATCTGGTGTTCCTCACGGTTTAAACCTAGGTCTTCTATTATTTTTACTTTTCATAAGCGACTTCTACCTCATGCTAGGCCGTTATTTTGTAAGCTCGTATATTTCTCCACGTTAGCATGATTTCTTTCCTGAATGGTTTATTCTGGATAATTTGGTTTGTTTTGTGTGGTTTACATGTGAAATTATAAACAGTAAGTGCCAAGTGACTGTGTGTATACTGACTTTACGATACAATAGATCATCGTATATTATTGGAGAAATTATCTTCTTAAGGTTTCAAGCCATTTAACGCAATTATTTCTAGAGAATCTAGTTAACTACGTCTTTTACAAGAATGTTAAAAGGAATCATTCTATTATTAATAACACCCTATCTACTACATATGTTTCACAGAATTCACTGATCGTCAAGCAGATTTGTGTTATTAATGAACGATTCCTTTGTATAGTTTATCGCATCTTTTCGACACAGAAAAATAATGAATAATCATTGCCTCCCTCAATGATTATTCATTATTTTTCTGTGTCGAAAAGATGCGATAAACTATACAAAGGAATCGTTCATTAATAACACAAATCTGCCTGACGATCGGTGAATTCCGATCATCAATTCAATACATTTTTGTATTGGACGAAAGAGGGAGGCATTATTAACCTTTGAATGATTCCTTTTAACATTCTTTTATTATTTATTTGTGGCCGACATGTGAGATAGACGCGTTCTCGCTTTGTCGTTCAATACATTTTTGTGTTGGACGAGAGAGGGAGGCAGTGATTATTCATGTCTTACAATTCAACATTTGCTTCGTCATCTGGTGTTACTCCCACACTCCGCCCAATATTATTTTTGCTTTTCGTAAATGACTTGTTACTTAATCTGCTTTCTCTCAGATGTTGTTACGTTGATGAGGTAAAAAATTTTTATTGCTGCTTCCTTTATCGAAGATGTCAATAAGTTGCAAAAGAGTCCCGACATTATTTGACATTGGTCTAAGTTTAATCTTCTTTGTTCAAACATTAAAAATGTTTTCATATGTCATTTACCCGCAAGTAACATCTTTTCTCTTCTCATATTCTATAAATGAGCACATTTTTATGAATTCGACTCTATTAAGGACCTCGCTCTTTTGCTTGATTCGTTAGTGGATTTTAACTTACACATTGAAATGGTATGTCACTATACGATTAAGAGCGCTGGCTTCGTAATGAGGTCCGCACAGTATTTTAGTGATATCGGTTTAAAAAAACACTTTTTTGCGCTGGGTCGAGTGTTTAGTGGCCCTCATACAGTTCGCAAATATATGCAGTTGAAAGTGTTCAACGTCAATTTCTGAAATTCTGGACATTTAAATCTTCTGGAGTGTGTCCTGTGCACAGTATCAACTGCAGTCCTTTGTTGAAGGAGCATCTTAAGTCACTAGAAGAACGCAGATCCTTACATAGCGCACGTTTTCTTCATAAGTTGGCGAATGATCGTATTGACAGTCCAGACCTTCTGTCCAACTTAAATTCCTCTGTTCTTCTCTCCTCCTCTAGAAGTTCGCCTAGGTTTATATAGTGTACACTCAAGACATATCTCCAATGAAAAGCTTCTTTGACTCATAAGGATACTAGGAAAGCTTTGCAATACAGCTTTGTTAATTTAATTTTTTCAAAGTAATTTCCTCTACACTCAATACACCTCTCCATCCTCCGAAACCAATCTTTAAACCAATTCTGCCAAGTTTCACAAGGGAGTAAAGCAGACTCGTTGTCCCAAGCCCGCAGAAGGTCCTCATCACTGGAAAACCGCCTGCCTCCCTTTATCTTCATTTTCACACGCGGGAACAGTGCAAAGTCGCAGGGAGCAAGATCTGGACTGTAGAGAGGGTGCTCGAGAAGTTTCAATCCTGCCGGTGTCGAATATTCGGTGCAGGCTTTGTCGCGGTGAGCTGGAGCATTATCGTGATGGAGGTACCAGGTGTCCATTCTTAACTTTGGCCGCAGGTTTTTCATAGATTCAATGACTTTAGACAGGCACTGTTTAGTATACCACTTAGCTGTAACTATCATCTATGTGTCCAAAACGACGCGTTCCACACTTCCACTCGATTTGAAATATACAGCCATCATTTTCTTCTTTACAGATCGGGATTTTCTGACAACTACGGGTGTGTCCTCATCATCAAAGACCCAAACTTTGTTTTGAGCTTTGGTCCGCACATCGTAATAGTACAGCCAAATTTCTTCACCTGTCACGATGTTGTTCACATACCGAGATTGTCCCTCATTAAACTTTTTTGGCATGTCTCGGCACCAAGTCACACGTCGTGTCATATGCTCTTCAATCAGTAGATGCGGCACCCAGAGAGAACAAAGTTTCTTCACGTACAAATGATGATGCAGAATCGAACGAATTGCTGGTGCATTTAGGTCTGAAGTACCCTCTATCTGTTGGAAGGTCACTCCCCTGTCCTCGCCAAGCATTTTCGTCACAGTAGTAACGTTTTCCTCCGTAACTGACGTTCGTGGCCTTCCCGGCCTCTCAGCATCCTCCACAGTTAAATTGCCCCTTTGGAATTCCTTATACCACCTAAAAATCGTTGTGCGATGTGGACAAACATCACCTAGTGCAAGAGTCATTTCTTCGAAGCACTGGTCTATGTTTAAACCACCCACGAAATTATAACGCAAAACTGCCCTTATCTCATTTCGTCACCACGATGCCATCGCAAGCACTTTAAACTCTCACTGCTAATGGATAGCTGAGCCCATTGACATGGCGCGGCGGCTACTATGCACGTGCGAACATGTCTCAACATGTAGCAACAAGCAGCTTCCTGCGATTCATTGTTGCGTCATATTGTAAAACTTTCCTAGTACCCTCTGTATGTTCAGGAATGCAAACTATATTTATAATGATATTTTTGTGGTTAGTATCGATTTATAATTTTCAGTCATTTTTATTTATTTTTCCAACAATTTCATTTACTTTTGAAAATGGTTCTTTTTCGTATGCGCTATGTACATTATTTTTGCTTTACAATTGAATTCGCCTGTTGGGCAATAAAGTACGCATACATTATTATTGTTATTATTACTTATTTTCTATTTCCACTAATGTTAGTGTACCCAAACTACTTTTATAAACTGATGTATTGTATTTTAACCAGATTATGGCCCACGTTTTGATAATAAGACGTCATACATCTCCAAACGGAATCCACATATGCACTGAACACAAACACACTTCATTAAACTTTTTTTTTAAACTTTACTTTTGTGTTCCATAGTGAGTGATAATCGTCAGTAATTTAACATTAACAAGAGAAAATTGTTAAAAACCTACCTCTTAATGACAAGTGATCGTTTTGACGAGCAATTGTCCTTCATTGAGATGAACTAATATCATGAAGAAAAGAAAATGCGAACTTACTAATTTGCTAACAGTTTTGAGAAAAAAGTTTTTGAAAAGTATTCCTTATAAAATGCAAACTGTTAAGATATACCTAGATTATGGGAAGTCTTTAAAAATTCTCTCAAACAGGACATAACGAGATTATTGGAGAAATCAGTTGTTTCTAAACGAAGATAGAGTGATCACTATATTTCAAACTATAAAACAAAAAGACAGTTTAGAACCTTACATCGAAAAATACTACCCACCATTTTGTTCCGGCTACAGGACCTACTACAGTATTTCTTGTTCTATGGTGTAATACTATTTTCAGAATCCACACTTATAAAGGGTTTTCCAATAGGGACTTGACAACTTTTAATTCAATTTGTGAACGCACCCTTTCACTAATCACCGAACTGTCACTGTCAATTTATTCAGTAAACTTAACATTTTCATCATGGTAAAGTACACGAACGAACAACGCCTGCAAATTATAAAAATTTACTACAAAAATTCGGAGTCGGTGACCGCTACTTTAAGAGCGTTAACTCCGATTTTCGGTCGTAATTCTCGCCCTAGTAAACAGGCAGTAACAAGTTTAGTGCAAAAATTTGAGTCTACATATTCGTTGTGTGATATTGCCGTGCCAGTGAGATAACGGGTTGGTCGAATTGTCGAAAATATCGCTGCCGTTGAAACGTCCGTAGCAAATGATCCAAATCAGTCAATTCCACGGCGTTCTTAAGAGTTCGGCATCGCCCAGACCACTTTATGGCGAATTTTGCGTAAGGATCTTGGTTTACACCCATACAAGATCAAGCTGACTCAAGAATTGAAGCCGATGGACAATTTGAAGCGACATACGTTCTCCGATTGGGCTCTGGAAAAGATGCGCCAAGATGATCAATTTCATCGCAAAATCATTTTCAGTGACGAAGCTCATTTTTGGCTCAATGGGTTCGTCAATAAGCAAAATATGCGTTATTGGTCGGGTGAAAATCCACACGTGCTTCATGAAACACCACTACATCCACAAAAAATAACTGTTTGGTGCGGTTTGCATACCGGCGGCGTCATAGGGCCATGTTTTTCGTCGACGATAATGATCGTCACGTTACTGTGAATGGTAATCGTTATCGCGCCATGATTACCGATTATTTTTGTGGTTTCAGCGGGACGGTGCCACAAGCCACACAGCACACGTTACAATCGATTTATTGAAGAATAAGTTTGATGAGCGCGTTATCTCAAGAAATGGACCAGTCGATTGGCCGCCTCGTTCGTGCGATTTAACGCCTCTAGACTTTTTTCTTTGGGGCTACGTCAAGTCATTGGTCTATGCCAACAAGCCGACAACGTTGGAAGAGCTCAGAGCCAACATTAAACGCGAAACAGCAGCCGTTTCGGCCGAATTGTGTGGCCGTCATCGAAAATTGGGTCCAACGAATCGACCGCTGCAAACGTGCCCGCGGTGGCCATATGAACGAAGTCGAGTTCCATTCATAAATGTTTTGATTGTACTTCAACCCGATAATAAAGTTTTTGAAATATCTCAAATGGTCTGCATTTTATTTTGAAAAAAAGTTGTCAAGTCCTTATTGGAAAGCCCTTTATATTTATACATTGTAAGAAAGACATGCCAAATACAAGCACGGTTTAGAAATTAGTGAGCTCAACGAAAGACTGTAGCACTAGTAAAAAATCCTGTTTGATTTTCAAGTTGGAAATCTTTCCAAACATAACTGTCAATACTTACATACATTTCAAACATAAGGACGTTTGTTAATTGAGTATAAAGTGGACTATCTTTAGCTTGTTTCGAAATACAAAGAATGCGAAGTATCGATCGTTGGTTGATTTCTTATTTTTAAAGAATAAAACGAAGGATAAAATCTAAGCTGGTGTGTGTGCCAACGAATCTCCATCGATTGCAAACGTAAAACAATAGAATCTGCAAAAATTCACGACAATATGTGCCGGAATCCTGTTCAATTTATTTTTAACAACGTTTTTCATTATTAAACAATAAGCTTTCACTGGATATGTAACTTATATCTACGCGATGGTATCGAATTTGAGGAAACTATTAAAGTTTGTGGTTATTCCAGAGATTAATGATTTGATGCTATTAAACTGCAAGTCTTTGCGACCACAATGCATATGTGCATATTAGATAGATTGTGTAATATGATTCTTTTGAAATTCTTATCTTTTATTACCGTCTATAAAGTAAAGGCTGTCCCAAAATTAACGCAAGACTTGAATTAAATAGAAAACACAGTTTTGACTCTTTTGATTGTTATTTCTTTATTGAATCATAAAGTAAATAGGATAGAGTTATTTATGGAATAAGCCATCGGGCAAATGGCCTCCACGGCTTTGCATCCACATACGCACTCGTTTGTCGAAATTTTCCATGACCATTATGCATAAATCTGGCTGAATTTCGTTGATGCAGCGTTGAATCTCCTCCTGTAATGCACGGGTGGTTGAGGGCTTATTGACATAGACCTGTGATTTCAAATAACCGCATAAAACGAAATCTAATGGTGTTAAATCACACGATCTAGGGGGCCCATTCTGATCACCGAAACGAGAGAGTACACGACCTGGAAATGTCCCATGCAGTAATTGAATTGTTTCACGGGCTGTATGGCATGTGGCACCGTCTCGTCGAAAGCACATATTGGCCACATCAATATCATCCAATTTCGGCAGAAAGAACTGTGTTACCATGTCGCGATATCGAGCACCAGTAACAGTCACTGCTTGACTAGTCTCATTTTCAAGAAAGTATGGTCCAATTATGCCTCCAGCCCAAAAGCCACACCAAACAGTGACACGTTGTGGATGCATTTGTTTTTCGACAATCACATGTTGGTTCTCAGAACCCCAAAAGTGGCCATTTTGGCTATTAACAAAGCCATCAAGGTGAAAATGTGCTTCATCGCTTAAGATGATTTTGCTCGAAAAATCAGCATCTATTTGTTGATGTTCAATAATCCATTCAACGAACTCTTTTCGCTGTGCATGGTCATTAGGCTTCAGTTGTGTTAATTGAATTTTGTAAGCATGGAGACACAGATCTTTGGTGAGTATACACTGTAAAGAACTTCTTGAAATTTGCAATTCTTGTCCACGACGCCGAATTGAGGTTCCTGGATTGTCACCAACACTCTCACGCACTGCTTCGATATTGACATTTGAGCGGCTTGTTTTTGGACGACCAGTGTGTTTGGCGTCTCCAACGGATCCAGTCTCCCTAAATTTTTCAATTAATCTCTTCACAGTTGACGAAGTTAAAACACTATTCCGACCATATTTTGTATGAAATTTTCGAACTGCGGCCGCCAGCTTTCATTATTTTTGAAATATTGTTCAATAATGATGACACGTTGTTCTATCGTGCAACGCTCCATTTTTACTAACCCTAAATTGTCAGTTGTCGAATTGTTCTTTTTTTAGAGTTGCCAACACTTTACTGCACAAATGGCAACAAATTCAAATCTTGCGTTAATTTTGGGACACCTATTAGATTTAGAAAAAAAGAATAATTACAATTTTCGTTAATAATTTATATTTGATATTTGGTGTAACCTTGGCAAAATAGTCTAAATATATAAGTAATCTTATTAAATTTTGTTGTTATACTCAGTTTGTCGCACAGAAAACCGAAC
Source organism: Dermolepida albohirtum (assembly GCA_031893035.1). NCBI lineage: Eukaryota > Metazoa > Arthropoda > Insecta > Coleoptera > Scarabaeidae > Dermolepida > Dermolepida albohirtum. The sequence goes on from JAVIWB010002661.1 coordinate 49,402, forward strand.
TTTTTTAAAATAAAAACAAAAGGTTTTAGTAAAATTTATTTCATTCAAATTTTATTCAAAGTAGTTGCCTTCGGCTTCAATACAACATTTTGCACGGTCAATTAACACGTCAAATGAATATTTTTAAGTTCATCTTTGGAGATGTCTTTCAAGATCGCTGTCGACGCCTTTTCAATGGCTTCGACGTCGGAATTACGCTGTTCTGTCTTCAGCAAATATAGTTTGGTAGAGAGAATAGATCATGATATTGACAGTGTTGTTTTTAAACACTCCACATAAATAATAATTTAAAAACACTAGTATGCAAAACATTTGATTTTTATATAATTAGAATGCATTTTCCGAATAGTTGGTCTTCTAAGTGTCCAGGTATGTATTCGACTGACTTCTGTTTATAGCGCTACGTCAAACAAACGATATTTCTAAGTATACCTACATACTATTCGTGAGGAACTGTATCATTTATTATTTATTTTACGTTTCTGTTGTTTGTCCTTTTTACAATGGAACCTCATTTCTTCGCGAACAATTTAAAATTTTTATGAAAACTAACACTTTATGGTATTCCATTCTTAGTTTTAATTACAGAAAATTAATTTTTCTGCATCAGACCGGGATTTTAACCTGTATCTAACGTTTACTAGACGGTTGCTTTCCCTTTTTTCTGTTTTTATTTTTGCACAATCTAAGAATTTGTTAACATTACGGTCAATTCAAACTGTCGAATTACTTTTAATTAATCCTATATTTTGATAAAATAATTAATTAAGAAAAACTGAAAAGAAACTGCATTCAAAAGTGAAACTACCATAATTTTTGGGGCTAAAATGATTTAAAATAAAAAACCAAATATCACCTCCTGACATTACAAACAATTATGAATATTATGATTTGCTTTATCCGCCACCCTGTATACACATTTGGGAATGTATAAATAATACATTCCACACCACGTTACATTTTCTATAATCAAAGAAAGAGCTTCAACAATCAATTTCGCACGTCTTTAAACGTTGGCACGCTGACAATTAACTGTCAAATCTGATTAATTCGCATCGACACCCACTCAACAATGTGGATTCAATACATGTCAAATGGTACCGGCGAAGATTTGTTATCTTGTCTTTTACAAAGCGCGACGTCTGCATTATCATCCAGCGACTTTATACACGTGTAGTTAACGTCGTTAGTGATGTACGACAATACAGAAGAGACATAAGATGCAGATGCATCTCTCGGACTGTTGTAAAAGTGCATAGCACATATTACTGCGTACGTACGTTGCACGGTAGACCAGATGAGTATTGGTAATTGGGCACGGGAACAATTACCGGTAATTTTTGCTGTGGGAGACAACACATGATGCCATTTACAAATGTTGTAATAAACATCTTCGGTTGAAGTTTACATCCCGGCAGGGGGAGATTATAATGAAATAAATAAGCGCGATAGTATATATACGGGTGGGATACACCACCGAAGACAGTATCCATTACAATTTCCTAGTTTTAGACGTACAGCAAAGGTATAGCTGAAGAATATAGTGTGTTGCGAAGATGGTGATGATCAGGACATCGATTACGGTAAGTCCTCGTTTCTTATTTTTTCTTAAATTATTTTTAAAAAATTTATAAGCATTTTTTTAAACAAGAGTTACTTTGAAAAGGTTAATTCCACAAAAGAGAATTAAGTAAAATTTATTATTGAATTATCCTGCCTTTATTTGAATTTTTACCAGCAATAATTGCTCAAATTGATATTAATCGTATTTTCAAAACCTGCTCTCCGCGATTGGTAGTTTTTACAATAAATTACAACTCGTAAATATTAAGTCAATATTAATATAGCATTGCATTTCCAAATTAAATTATTTTAAACGTATTTTATTACGTTGTATAACATCTAAGCAAGGATAATATTACCAAAACGGAGTTCTTTCCTCAGATAAAGCTCAGAGAGAATTTTTAAAGAATATTTATTAAAAATTTGATATCGAATTAATATTTGATCATGTTTTATATTGTTTGTACAAATGAACATCTCAAAACTCTATAGTAACATGACAAAATATGAAATTGTAATCCACGTATTTATATAAAAACATTTCCAGAAAATATTAATATAGGAGAACATAATAGGAATGTTGGTTGTATTAAAAAGAGACACATTATACTGTGACGATTCATCTCTGTTATTAAATTATAAAAATATAGAAAAAAATTCGAATTTTGGCATAAACCAAGGAAAAGATTTTCGATCAGAAAATGGTTAATATATTTTAGGATTCTTTCTGAAACATGTATTGGACCCAATACCTTGTAATATAGACTGTCGAAATTACTTTTCATGTAAAATGTCTAATAAATATCTACCGCAAAGATAAAAGAGTTAAAAGCCTAAAAAAATAAATGAATTATCGGACAATGTATCAGTTTACCATTTTACCAAATTTAAAGTAACAGTAGAAAGTACTGTTACAATAAATTTTAGATCAAATTATAATGATCACTGAAAGTTGATATATAACCCCTTGCCACATTAATTTTCGTATTCTGTATACATATTTCGACAACTAAGTTGTCATCATCAGCCGATAATTAAACAGTGTCGCACCTGGCGAACTACGGTGGAAAATACCTGTACGAAAATAAACTCCGTACGCAATCCCTACCATTGAGAACCAAAATGTACACTGTGTACATTTTGGTTCTCAGGTTTCCAGGTGCGACGCTGTTTAATTATCTGCTGATGATGACAACTTAGTTATCGAAATACGTATACAGAATACGAAAATTAATGTGGCAAGAAGTTATATATCAACTTTCAGTGATCAAGTTAATCAACCACAGGCTCCATCAAAATTACTATCAAATTATAACTCCAATCTATTGGGAACATTTTAAAAATAGAATCTGAATTTTGACCACGAGCAATTGATTTAGGCTATAATATAACATTTCTTGATTTATTTCAACTGGGTACCCAAAGAATGTCAGAATGTCAGAATAGATATTACTGATGTCGCTTAGTGATATATTTTCTTTTACTATTAATAATAGCTTTTCTTCTGCAAAGGCGTCTAGAATTAAATTATATGCCATTATAATACTTGAAATAAATAAACGAAAATCATCAAAATTAAGTCACCTTATATCTTCAATTCTAGTTAAATCAGAGTCAACAAAAGAAGATACAAAAATTGTGGACAAACGAAAGCTTTTTTTCAAGCCTATTACAAAAGCTTTCAAATCAATACGGTGTGTAGTCATGTATGAATAAGCTTTTGTTAATATGCAAGGATGTTAAACAAAAACATCGTATTTGTTTACCTATGTATAGTACTTATCAAAAGAAACAAAAACGTCTTAATGAACGTAAGCCCACCAATTAAGTATTTCAAAGATAGAGTTTATTATTTGCTAGGTTATTATATTATTATAAACAAAGCTAACATTAAAAATGTTGTCTGAAACATACATCTAAGAAACTTCTGCCTGTAAGCTTCACTTCTTCGTCGGAAAGTAACCTTTACTAATAATAACAATAGGATTTATTACCCAACAGACAAAATTCCTATAATGGGACAATATAAACAGAGTACATACAGTCCTAGACAAAAAGAATTAACATAAATATCCAAACTAAGAATAATATATGTAAGTAAGTAAGATTCCATTAGCAGAACTCGTCATATGCGTAATTGGTGCTTTATAGATGATATTCGTTCTCCCTCTCGAAACAACAAAGTTTTGATGGCTTTTGTTCTACGTTATGGTACTGCAAAATCAATTACAAGCAAGTATCGAAGAAGCATCAACGTAGTTATTACTAACTTAAACGAGAATCTGCTATTTGCTTCCGCTATGCGGTCAGTAACTGAAGTAAAACCATGTCTATCCATTAACAATTTCTAATCGGTATCACGTTCAGAAATATCATCAAAGGTGAATATTTTAGAAATGTCTTCTGAATACTCTCCAATACAATTTGATATCAAACGTAATGCAGATACCAAACCACAGAAGCATATTCCAGTTTAGTTTAAAGTAGGGTATAATACAATGTTTTTTAGGTTTCCTGATTATTAAATGTCCAACAGCATCGTATCAAGTAGTCTAATATTTGTATGGCAGAATTTCCAATGGAATGGACGTATTTTGTGAACGACAAAGCAGAATCAAACCATTACTTCTAAGTCTAAATCGAAATAATATTTTGATCCGCAGAATATTGAAAGATATAGGGATTGTCTTGTCTAGGTTTAAGAGTATTTTGTTCCATTTATTAGGTGCACAACTAAGTTCTCGCTGTTTTTCAAGAGATGGCTCCAGTAGTAAGTGCTGGTCGATTGTGACATAACCAAAACGTCATGAACCAAGCTTAGACAAATGGTAAACAAACCGCTTTGACACATTAGTGATTTTGTTTTTGCGTCATATACTTTTGGTTGCGTGAAAATGTCTGATTTTGTGCCAAATAATCGTCATTTGCGGGAAGAGTTGCTTTTCTTCTTTCATTCGAAGAAAACGGCGGCTGAAGCGCAACGAGAACAAAAAGTTTACGGAGATGCTGCTCTAAGTGAAACAATGTGCCGTGATTGATTCCGTCGCTTCAAGGACGATGATTTCGATATTGACGACCGTTCGCGTGAAAGAAGACCAAAAACCTACGAAGACGCTGAATTGGAGGCATTACTCGATGAGGATCCGTGCCAAACGCAAAAAGAGCTTGCTACAGCATTAGGAGTTACCCACCAAGTCATTTCCCAGCAATTGCATGCGTTGGGAATGATTCAAAAACAAGGAACTTGGGTTCCTTATGATTTGAAGCCAAGAGACATTGAGCGTCGTTTCTTCGCCTGTGAACAACTGCTCCAGCGGCAAAAAAGGAAGGGTTTTCTTCATTACGGGTGATGAAAAATGGATTCATTACAGCAACCCAAAGAGAACAAAATCATGGTGACTGCCAGATTATGCTTCTACGTCGTCGGTTCGGCCGAATATTCACGCTGCGAAGGTTTTGCTGTGTATTTGGTGAGACCAGGGCGGTGCTATTTATTATGAGCTGTTGAAACCGAAAGAAACCGTCACTGGGGAACGGTTTCGAACTCAATTGATGCGATTAAGCCGAGCACTGCGCGAAAAGCGGCCACAATACGAGCAGAGGCACGAAAAAGTGATTCTACAGCATGACAACGTTCGGCCTCACGTTGCCAAACCCGTTAAAACTTTCTTAGAATCGGTCAAATGGGAGGTCCTACCCCGCCCGCCATATTCCCCAGATATTGCGCCATCCGATTATTACTTGTTCCATTCGATGGCACGTGGTCTGGCTAATCAGCAGTTCCGCTCATATGAAGACATCTCAAAATGGCTTGATTCGTGGTTAGCCTCAAAAGACGAACACTTCTACCGCGACGGTATTCGAGCTCTGCCAGAAAGATGGGAAAAAGTTGTCACTAGCGATGGGCAATATTTTGAATGATTCATTTGTAAACATTTTTTCAGAATAAAGTTGCATTTTCATCAAAAAAAAAACAGCGAGAACTTAGTTTTAAATGATCTAATGGCTTCAGTTCCTGTGTTATTTGAATCTTATATGCTTTCGGAGCTAAATCCTTGTGTAAAATACGCCATGTTGTTGATCCACTAAGTCCAAGTTGTTGTGAACGTCGTCTAATGGACATTTCAGAATCTTCAGCAACACTTTCACGAACCAAACCAATATTTTCTTGTGAACGACCACTACGACTGTATTTTTCACTTTTTTGATCTTCCACAGAACCGGTCTCTTTTTAATAATTCGACCAATAGTGCTTTCAGATGGACGATTATGCAACCCATAAAATTCACATAATTTTCTAAAAACTCTTTCCACAGAACGCTGATTTTCATAAAATAATTCAAAAATTTGAAAGCGTTGTTATACCGTGTACGAAATCATTTTTATAAATGTCATACATCACACTTTTTTAGTGTCCACATACCCAGACAAATTCAGTGCGCCATCTATATTTCATTTATTTTAAAAAAAAAACTCGCAATTTGAAACTGCCTTTATATTTACTAGTAATCGTATGAATAGAAGGAATTATATGAAGGGTGTTATTATCAGAAATAGAAGTTACTTGCAAACTACTAGAAATAGCAGCACCACCACCTCTTGAGCGCTGTATATATATGTACGTCAAAGGAAGAGAGAAATAATTTAGAATAATATTAAGTTTTTGTGAGTAATATAAAATTCACACCCATACAGGATGAAGTGGAATAAACAGTATCCAGTTTTGAGCAAAGCTCCCTCATATATTAACAATAGATGTGTAAAGCTTTATTTTTTCTGTTGGGTTACTTTAAGTTCACCTTTTGAATATTCTTGGATTCTAATTGTTTGGCATCCATTTTCTATCCTTGAAACTCGTCTAGATTATTAATGGGTCTTCAATAAACCAATAAACGAATGATGTAAGTTTATCCCCAAATGTAGAAGTTCAGTGTTGCTGCATTCGAAAAATTTCTTGCTTTTATATGAAATGAGAAGCTCAATTATAAGGACATATTTCAAAAATAAGGGTAAAATATTATTTAAAAAATTAGTTCTCTATTTAAGTGACTTGGTTAAAACACTGGTCGACTTAAACTGTCCCACCAGAATGCCCAGTCAAAAGTTTAAATCACAGTGATATTGATGTTCTCTTATCAATGTTTCTCTGTGTCTCAATAATAGCATGAGAGGTTTTTTCTGCTCAAATAATATTATTTTGAAAATCGATCGCGGTATTTGCAAAAATAGTCTCGTCAGTAAAAATTATTTGTAATAAGTTTTAGATTTTCTGCAGGTTTCCTTAATGCGAATCTACAGTAGTCTAGTCTGAGACTAAAAGAGCTTGCGCCTCTTGAATACGATAAAACTCGAATTGATATTCTTGTAAAATCCTCCAGCTAGTGAACCACTGATATTCAATTCCATAGCTATTGTTCTAGTTCTAAAATTGAGATGTGCTTCTACTCTTTTCAAAACTTATTCTTCTGTTGAAATAGTTACAGACTTTGATAGTCCAGAATAATGTTTACTAACATTAAATGAACAATTTTAACTTAGTCGACATAGTTTCGAAAATAATTTGTTGAATGTAAGTGAACGATTATGAAACGCTTCGGCGTACAAACACATCATAGGCGTTGACATTAGTATGGTCGTAAATAAAGTTCATATTGATCACTTCTTAATTTATATAAGATAACTTTTTGTTTAAATACAAAAAGAGATATTATAATTAATAAAAAATTATCAAATATAAAAACACTGCAAAGATTTGTATAACATTTACCATAATTGAACAGAGATTAAATTCATTTTGTTTTTTTATCATGGAAAACATGATACTAGTCCAGGTATGCTGCTTATTGATTAAAACATAAAATAAACTCTATCTTTGAAGTACTTAATTAAGACTTTCGTATTTCCTCACATTGAGTAGTATATGTGGATACACACGACGGATGAAATGCATGATGCGGGAACTGTATCTCCCGCTGATCTTCGGACACACATTCTTCTTTTTGAACCGAATATCTCGCACTTGGATTCCTCCGTCCAGAGCACTTTTTCCACTCTTCCAGCATCTAATCCTTGTGTTGCTGACTTGTCAAAACCAATCGTTTTATATTAGTTTACTTGTGCGATAGAGGTTTTCGCACAGCAACTCTCCCGAACAATTTTTCTTCGCCAATATCACGATGAGACACTAGAAGAGCACGTGTTTGAACCAATAGTTCTTTTCTACGTGGCGTTATTCAAAATATCGATTTTATTTTAAAATAACACACAAATCCGTCAACATGATATACTTAATTATTGAACCTATGTTCATTAGAACATTTTTAATTTCTGTGTATGAGTACTATACGTTGATGAAATTTCCGAGCTTCTTTTGAACACCTGTATTTTAAATTATTCCATTTCTTTCCTAAATCTTGATCTTCCTCATTGACATTCTTTCTAGTGCCCTTGTTGTAGAATCAGAATTAATTTCAGGTAATTATTCATCCAATCAATTGTCCAAAATCATTCTTCTTCTTTCAGTCTTCTCCTTTCCTCTTCCCAATTCCGCTTTTCTCTTTATTCGAGCTTTTCTGGATTTATCAGCCTATACTCTACTTCTTTTTTGTAGACCTGGTATTACTGTGGGCAAAAAATAGTGAGACTTTTTAATTTAAACTTCGCTCGAAAACCTATTCGTCCAAATATTTTTTTTCTAGGTTGGTATGACTATCAGCGACATCTGTGCCAAATGTCACATCAAAATAACCATTAGTGTTTAGTATACGCTTGTCTTTCTGAAGTGCAAAAAGTGCATTCGACAATGTTTACAATGAGTGAAATTATTCAACAAAGAAGTTCCATTAAATTTTGTGTACGGAATCAAATTTCTGGTGCCGAAACGTTCAGAATGTTGCAAAAGGCTTTCGGTGATAATTGTTTGTCGCGAACAAATGTTTTTGATTGGTACAAATAATTCAAAGAGGGTCGAGAACGCGTTGATGACGAACCACGTCCAGGACGGCCATCAACATCAACTGATGATCAACACGTCAATAGAATCAAGGAATTGGTGCTTGAGAATCGACGATTAACAGTCAGAGACCTTACTGGCATCGTTGGAATATCGGAAGGATCAGTGAAAACCATTTTGAAAGATCATTTGGGCCTAAGAAAAGTGAAAGCACGATTTGTTCCAAAATCACTCAATTTTTTCGAAAAACAGCGTCGCGTTGACGTCTGTGAAACAATGCTTTCCGACTATCAAGACAAAATGAAAAGCATCATAACTGGAGATGAGACTTGGATCTACGCTTATGACCCGGAAACAGACGATCTATCGGCCGAATATCGTATCAAAGGTGAGCCGAAGCCCAAAAGACCACGTCAAAGCAAGTCCAAAATCAAGGCTATGTTGACAATTTTCTTCGATTATCGAGGTGTGGTGCACTCCGAATTCCTTCCGACCAGCCAAACTGTCAACAAAGAATACTATTTGAGTGTTATGCGGCATTTGCGCAATGCTATTCGTAAAAAGAGGCCAGAATTATGGGCCGACAACTCTTGGGTTTTGCACCACGATAATGCACCGTCGCATACTGCATTATTTCTTCGTGAGTTTTTCGCCAAATTTTCAACCAATATCATGCCGCAACCACCGTATTCGCCTGATTTAGCTCCGTGTGACTTCTGGCTATTCAGCAAACTCAAACGACCACTCCGGGGAAACCGTTTTGAGTCAACTGAAGACATTAAACGTGAATCGCTACGCGCATTGAAGGCTATTCCTGAAATTGACTTTAACAACTGTTTCGAGAATTGGAAGAAACCTTGGCGCAAGTGCATTGGGGCCAGGGGGGATTACTTTGAGGGGAACGAAATAGATTTGGAAGAATAAATTAAGAATTTAAAAATTATGAACAAAGTCTTACTATTTTTTGCCCACAGTAGTATACATATGTAATTGAAAATATTCTTACAAAATTGTTCGTTCAGATACGAACAAATTAACCATGATAAAGAGTGGTGTAAATAAATAGCAAGGTTAGTAATCGTCATGGAAGAGTTGATAATGAGATTGTACGTTTAAAAATTATGAACAAAGTCTTACTATTTTTTGCCTACATTTGCCTGTACATTTGTATGTAAAAGTACAGATTTATGAAATTCGCTGTATGAACTGAGACATCACTATCGGCATCTTCAACTAAAAAACTTTACTGGAAGGATGTCCTCCAATTATTGAAACGTTTTAATTGGCTTTGCATGTAAAAAAAAATTTCTCCGTCCTAAGAGTTCAACTTTGTTGTACTTAAACTTTCATAAGTCTTACTAGGATTCAACTCAAATTTAAATAAGCAGCATCGCATAACCCTATATATCTCCTTTAATTACACAAGCTATATAAGAGGATCTAATATGCGGATTACACTTTAAAAATAATAAATGCCATCATCAACTTTGTTTTAAGCCCATGACTATGCAGTCTATATTTATAAATTAATTACCTGTTCATCAGAAATTCTGTAATTATCTTGTAATTGTGTGCTTTTTTTATATAAATTGCAAGCAATTCTGAATGATGTATCTACAATAGAAATATTACGTAATACAAACAAAATTAGTCTTAACAATTTCATAACGTTGCAGCAGAACACGAAGGAATACTATGGCCAAATTTACGTCAAGGTTGCTGGATATTATAAACTGACTTTTTTAAACAATTTTATTAACAATAATCATTGATTCGTTTCCTATAAATATTAAATTATTTATTTAAAAGTGTGTGTAATTGACGCTGGCCATAAAAATTGTACGTATCAAATGGTTAAAATTTATAATAGAGGGTGTTTCAAATTTCGCGGTTTTTTCAAGGAATAAATTGAACATATAATTTGCATTGACTTTCAAAAACTTTTTATTGGTAATTGAAGTATCAGTTGTGACATTTATATGCGAAAAATAATATCTGCCAAATGGCCTCCTCTTGCAGCTCCACACACGTCCACTCTTTTGTTAAAATTTTCAATGATATTTTGACATAACTGAGGCTCTATCTCACCAATGACACCAATAATTTCACCTTTCAAAGCTGGAATTGATTGTGTATTGTTTTTATGAATCAGACTTTCCACACAACCCCAAGGAAAATAGTCTAACGGTGTCAAATCACATAGTCTTGGTGCCCAATTAACATTATCGTTTCTTGAGATTACACGTCCAGGAAATTTTTCTCTATATAAATCAATTGATTCATATGCAAAGTGAGGTGTAGCGCCATCCTGTTGAAACCACATATCCTCTAAATCAATATTCATTAAGTCAGGCCACAAAAATTCGGTTATCATCCGACGATATCCATCACCATTGACAGTTACAGCTTCGCCAGCAGCATTTTCAAAGAAGTAAGGTCCAATTACACCACCTGACCATAATGCGCACCAAACAGCAACTCGTTTAAGATGCATAGGTTTTTTATGAATAACTCGTGGATTTTCCTCACCCCAGATACGGCAATTTTGTTTATTAACATCAGCTGGTTGTCCATTGATGAAATTGACAAATGAACGACGTTTTAAATGATTTAATGGCTTCAGTTCCTGTCCTATTTGAACCTTATATGCCTTCAGAGCTAAATCCTTGTGTAAAATACGCCATGTTGTTGATCCACTAAGTCCAAGTTGTTGTAAACGTCGTTTAACGGACATTTCAGGATCTTCGGCAACACTTTCACGAACCAAACCAATATTTTCTTGTGAACGACCACTGCGACTGTATTTTTCACTTTTTTGATCTACCACAGGGCCGGTCTTTTGAAATTCTTTAATAATTCGACCAATAGTGCTTTCAGACGGACGGTTATGCAAACCACAAAATGTACGTAATTTTTTAAAAACTCTTTTCACAGAACGCTGATTTTCATAAAATAATTCAACAATTTGAACGCGTTGTTATACCGTGTACGAAGCCATTTTTATAAATGTCATACATCACACTTTTTAAATGCCCACATAGCCAGACAAATTCAGTGCGCCATCTATATTTTATTTATTCTTTAAGAAACGCCCAATTTGAAACACGCTTTATTAGAATCGATTTAACCTTTTCTCTTTATATTCAGTAAATCGTCCAGCTACTTTTTATTAATGTTCGTTTCTTTAATTATATGTACGTAAAATGTAGTTCAAATTACAGATATTTGTCTCGAATTTTAGATATGTTACCTGGCATTAAGTATAGTGCTAGTTTCCTGTGCTCCGCAAGAACCAGTACAAATAGTTAGCCAAACCAACGATATAAACCCTGATGGTAGTTACAAATGGAGGTAAATTACACTTTTTTTTTATTTATTTGTAATGCATGTTCACAATACCAAAACTCTTGTGTAAGTTTTACAATTTAAATTAAGATAGTAGACAATGGATAATCGTATTACTAAAACAAATGAAACTAAGGTATTATTTAAGAAAAAAATAGTAGTGTTTAGATTTCTCTTTGTAGTTTTAAAGCAGTGAAAATATTGTGGTAGAGTGATGTCACGGTGGTATTAAACTTTAGCTTATATTTTTTATTGCAAAAAATCATATATTCTGTTTTGCTTTCATTTATTGTAATTAAATTATTTTATTACCAGTCTTCTATTACTTAATATCAAAGTCAATTTGGTGTTGTATATTTTTCTGGTTTGTAACTGAATATATTACACCACGAATATTTTTCTCTTTATATTGGTTCATACATATTATTTGCGTGTATTATGCCTACATAGTATAGGCAATAAATTTCCTGCTTGAGGTATTTCGTATTCTACACTGTTCGTCGCGTACGGTTAAATTTATTATTGTCTTTTGAAGTCTATCCATGACGGATTATTTTATTAGATCACCGCTTTTGCGTTTAATTCCTATTTTCATGAGTTATTTATTTGTTAATTTATTTGATTTTCGATACTAAGTCGAAAGCATTTTTATGTCAACGTTTAGTGAAAAAACATTGCCGCCCGCCCCATCACGTACAGCACACGAATGTGTTTAAACGACTGAACGAGAACGCGTCTGTCTCGCATGTCGGCAACAAAGTTGCCAGAGCTTGTATAGACAGATATCGGCGATTTGCCAAACAGACGAGTGTTAAAAGGAATCATTCAAATATTAATAACACCCTGTTAACTACATATGTTTCAGAAAATCACTCATCATCAGGTAGACTTGCATTATTAACGAACGGTTCCTTCGTAGACTTTATCGTACCATTTTGGTACAGAAAAATAGTGAAAAAACATTGTCTCCCCCTCTCCTACAACACACGAATTTATTCGAACGACAGAACAGGAACGCCCTGGGAACTAGTATTTCATTTATTGTCGATAGTAATGAAATATATCTATAGTTTCATGGATCCAAATTCTCTTTATTGTACATGGGAATGATTACTATTCTTTTTAGATATTCTGGATATTCCCCCATTGATACATTTTTGTTAGTAAGTTTGGTTCGAACATCTAGTAGTGTAGTTTTATTTTGTTTGTAGGTATTTTGTCAAACCCAGGTGTTTTATTATTTTCTAGTTCGTCTACAACTCGTGATATTTCTTAAATATTCACTTTCCTAAATAATGAAATTAGATTTATAAAATAATAATCATTCAAATGATAATAATACTCTGTTTTCTACGCGTTTCGAGGAATTTAACTCTCTTCAGTTAAACTTGTGTTATTAACGAAAGATTCTCTGTGGCCAAACCGTTAACGGACTATATTCTATAGTTCTACCAGACAAATTGAAGTTAGCAATTTCTGAAATAGGACCTGAAAGAGCGACTAGAAACATTAACTATCTTTCGTCACGACAACACACTTCGTTACACCTATCAAGTTGATCATAAAAATTGGTTTAATTCAAATTTTATGTTGTTCTCCGCCCACACTATCCATCAGACTTAGCCCTAAATGATTCTCGCTTGCATTCGAACTCAAGCTTTTCTTACTGAAACAAATTTTCGATCAGATGAAAAGCTTATTGCAACAACGGAGCAGCATTTGAGGTTGTTGAGGAAGATCATTAGAAAATATCACAATAGCCCTTTGCAGTATTGAAAATAATAAGAAAATAGTGCATGAAATTGCTTCATTTTGAGTCTCGTTTCCTATTAAATTATCCTCGTGTTCTACGAATGAGGTGAAATAGAAAAAAAACTATTTAGCCATGATATAAACAACTAATTGATCAGTGATAACATTTTTCCGCTTACGTGCCAAAATTCAACTCGCTCATTATTTTGTTGCGCCTTTTCAAGTGTTTCGCAACAAAAGATGTGCTTTGTGAATCTACAACATCGCTACACCATCAAATTTTTAACGATGGAAGAGTATTGTTCTAAACCTTTCCAGGCACAAATAATCGCAGTATATGTGGATACGACTCTGTCATATTTTAATGTGAATTATAGGTCGAAATAGTTTCGATAGTATCCTGGAAACCATTAAAAATGATCCAAGAAGCGAAAGGTCTTCGGACGCAACCAATAATAATTTCAATTGGATGGAAATTGAAACTTTGATTCTTTTGGCTTCATTTGTTGTACGATTGAGTCTCGAAAAATGTCATTTGAAAGACTCTGCCCTTGCTAGATTGCTAAATACATATATCTAAACAAAACGTTTTCAAAATTCCTCAAGATAAAAAAACTATTTAAGAAGCAAATTTAAATAAACAATGCTTGACACTGATTTTTTCTTTAAAATAGTGACAGGCTATGATAAAGATCACTGAGTACTAGAAATATAATTAAAATCTAAGTAATATGTCCATGAGCTTTCTCAGCTTCCAAGAATGGCTCACATACTATTTTTAGCTCGAAAACTCACGACTAAGATCTTTTAAGATCAATCGGTAGATAGTTTTCTCGAATGCATGCCAAAAAGAACCATAATAATAGCGATTATCTCCAGTAGTAGTTTTACAGAACTACGCACCATTATTGTTCAAAAACGAGTTCGCAAATTAGATAAAGTTGAACTCATTCCCCGCGAATGTAACTTTTTTGGTCTTTTTATAGAGCAGACTTGGCTTTGCCCGACTTCTATTTATTTAGAAAAATGACGCTACATAATTTCACAGACGATGACCAATATGAAGGCTGTCCCAAAATTAACGCAAGATTTTAATTAAATAGAAAACACAGTTTTTAGTCCTTTGATTGTTATGTTGCTATTGAATCATAAAGTATATAGGATAGGGTTATTTATGGAATAAGATATCGGGCAAATGGCCTCCACGGCTATGCATCCACATACGCACTCGTTGTCGAAATTTTCCATGACCATTATGCATAAATGTGGCTGAATTTCGTTGATGCAGCGTTGAATCTCCTCGTTTAATGCACGGGTGGTTGTGAGCTTGTTGACCTAGACCTGTGATTTCAAATATCCCCATAAAAAGAAATCTAATGGTGTTAAATCACAGTATCTAGGAAGCCAATTCTGATCACCGAAACGAGAGAGTACACAACCTGGAAATGTCTCATGCAATAATCCAACTTTAGCAGAAAGAACTGTGTTATCATGTCGCAATATCGAGCACCAGTAACAGTCACTGCTTGACCAGCCTCATTTTCAAAAAAGTATGGTCCAATTATGCCTCCAGCCCAAAATCCACGCCAAACAGTGACGCGTTGTGGATGAATTTGTTTTTCGACAATCACATGTGGGTTCTCAGAACTCCAATAGCGGCAATTTTGGCGATTAACAAAAACATCAAGGTTAAAATGTGCTTCATCGCTTAGGATGATTTTGCTCGAAAAATCATTATCCATTTGTTGATGTTCAATAATCTATTCAACGAACGCTCTTCGCTGTACATGGTTATTAGGCTTCAGTTGTCGTGTTAATTGAATTTTGTACGCATGGAGATACAGATCTTTAGTGAGTATACGCGTAGAGAGCTTCTTGAAATTTGCAATTCTTGTCCACGACGCCGAATTAAGATTCCTGAATTGTCACCGACACTCTCACGCACTGCTTCAATATTGACATTTGAACGGCTTGTTTTTGAATGACCAGTGTGTTTGGCGTCTCCAACGGATCCAGTCTCCCTGAATTTTTCAATTAATCTCTTCACAGTTGACGAAGTTAAAACACTATTCCGACCATATTTTGTATGAAATTTTCGAACTGCGGCCGCCAAACTTTCATTATTTTTAAAATATTGTGCAATAATAAAGACACATTGTTCTATCGTGTTACGCTCCATTTTTACTAACCCTAAACTTCCAGCTGTCGAATTGTTTTTTTTTAGGGTTTCCAACACTTTACTGCACGAATGGCGACAAATTCAAATCTTGGGGATATCCATTATTAATGCTTGTTTTGTAAAAGTTATTTTTTCCGATGAAATAGAGTCACTACAGGACAGGTGACGTGAGTGAGTTAAGGTTAAGCGAGATTGCTTTGAAAAAATTCAATTATTAAACAAATCCATTATTAAGTAGAAAACTTTTCTGGTAACCCTCGTAACAAAAGATCGCCAAAAATTGCAAATTTTGTGTTGTTACTGTAACTGACTCACCTTTACCGAAACAAAAATACCGCTTTGTTTGTCTTCTTGCAACTTTCGAAAGATGAAATAAATGCGACATTGCATATTGCATTATCAGTAAATAATAAATGCAAACAGCTTCAAAGGAATTATGCAGATACACGAAACTATAAAGAAACCTCACATGCATTTTCACAAGACGCAATCTATTCACTCATGCAGTTTAACGACTCTTTCAGGACATTACGTAATGTCGAATAATGCATATAGTTTTGCGCGAATTAATACATCGCATCATCGGCAATTGTATCACTGGCACACATATGAAGACTTTCTTAGAGTTTTGCTTGTCCTACAAAAAAAGCTCCATGTTCCTCGCAAATCTCGTCTCGTTATCTGGATATTTCATCTCTTGCTTATGTGTAAGTTGACGCGGTGAAAGCGAAATGTCATCTTCACTTAACGACCGGGATCTATCCCATTGTCATACAAGGAAGATTACGTCTTTATCGCGATGAACAATCTGTTTGTTATCTTATTAGTATTTTAATTCGATTCAACGTGGGCCGTAAATAAAATAGAGATATAAATCAATGATACGAACGATAAATATAAACACGTCGCGGGTTGACGTCGAGAAGTTTTATGTGACAATAGTATTATGTATTTTTTCATTTTTTTTATTTGTATATATACATACGGTACTAACCCATCCATAAATTTATTTAACTGAACTTCAATAAGCGTATTATGGGAACAAATTGTATTGAATTTTTTATTTAAAAGTTGAATAAAATATGAACACAATATACTATATTTTATAATAATAATAGGACTTCATTGTCGCACAGATATAATCCATTTAAAGGACAATACAATTACCAGGGGTACCGGAAAGTTATTGCCGGTTTTTTGTAAAAAAAATAGATAATCTTCAAGAAAATGGAAAAACTTTATTTATTCAAAGTATTGACCATTTATTTCTACATATTGTGCCCATCTTTCAGGCAATTTATGAACGTCATCCCAAAAGAAAAAACTGTTCTTTGAGCAAAACCATTCATCGAGCCATTTTCTAACTTCTTCGAAATTGGCGAAGTGCTGCTCTGCAAGCGCGTGTCCCATTAATGCGAACAAGTGATAGTCGGACGGAGTAAAGTCTAGAAAGTACGGCGGGTGCGATATTATGTCCCATTCAAGCGTTTTCAACGTTTCCTTGCCCGCTTTTGGTATATGAGACGTCGCATTATCTGCTGTAAAGTCACTTTACCATGTCTTTGGGCCAATTCTCTTTTTCTGTTAATGCATGGTTCAAATTCATAATTTGTTGCCGATAGAGATCAGTATTAACTGTTTCAGCAAGTTTCAACAGTTCGTAATACACCACGTCACTCTGGTCCAACCAAACACAGAGCATTCATTGTCTTGCATCCGAAACAATTTAGGCTTGGAATCGATGAGCCGGCTTTGCCAGGTGATAACCATGATTTTTTTTGCTTAGGGTTTTCGAAGTAAATCCATTTTTCATCATCCGTCACTATTCGATGCAGGAAAGACTTCTGATCATGTCTTTGAAGCAGCATTTCACTGAGGATTTTTCGATTATCCATTTGCCCGTCATTCAATTGATATGGCATTCATTTTCAAATCTTTTGGATTTTCCTCATTGCTCATCATCGGTCGCTAATAGTTTCTTGGGCCACATTTAACGCTTCTATCAATTGTCTTTGTGTTTGGGTTGGGCCTTCATCCAATTGCTCCTGCAGTTTCGCATCTTCAAACTTTTTCGACCTACCATAACGCTCTTCGTCTTGCACATCGAAAACACCACTTCTGAATTGTCGAAATCACGCTTTATAAGCTTTTATGGTTGGAGCATGCTCACGGTAAGTTTCTACCAATACACGATGACTTTTAGCAGCTTTTTTCATTTGATTAAATAAGAAAAGTAATGCACTTTCCCTTGAAATGGGCATTAATATTGCGAGCTGCAGGAACAATCTCACTTTGCAGCAAATTCAAATATTTTGCTTCTGTGAAGTATAACGCTGTTGCCTGAAATACCCTCTTAAACATTATTTTTTGAGGGTACTTTTATTGAATGAAGATGTTAATTTTCCTTGGACCAATACCGAACAACTGAAGAATTCTGATTACCAAAAATTGGAAGAGAAGACTCACCTGAGATTTAATATTTTCTATAAAATATTCATCTCGATTAGCCATCTCAACCATGGTTTCACAAAGCTCCATTCATCTAACATTGTCTTGAAGTAAAACTTCGCGCCTTGTTTGAATTTTGAAGTGTTTGTTCTTGTTGCACTTTAAAATATTCCTGACGGTCCTTTCTTTAATATCAGTTTCAGTAGAAAGTTGTCGACTAGGGCGAGTTTCATCAATATCTACGTATGAACAAACTCTCACCTCTGGAGACGGCAAAAGAATAAATTCAATTATGACTATTAAAGTCACAGCTACTAGCATAGAAAGTAATATTATAGATATGTAGCTATATACGAGGTTTGTTCAAAAGGAAAGGTGAATTTCGAATATTCGCTCGCTGTGTAGATTCGATTATCGAAATTTTTTTTTGTTATGTTGGTACACATGTGTTAGTCATATGCTGGCATTATCAGCCAATTTGGATTAGTAGTTTGTTGTTGATAACTGAAAAGCTTAGACACGTTTGTATGTATTTTTCGATTTTTGACTTTTGAAAAAAATGGATCAAAGAATATGTATTAAATTTTGCGTTAAAAATAGAATAAAGTGCTCCACGGCACTTGAAATGTTAACTGTGGCATTCGGCGAGTCCACTTTGTCTCAAAAAAGTGGTACAAGCGCTTTACAGAAGTCCGAGAAAATGCACGCCAAGTTTGATCAAATGTTAAGGTTTTGCTCACTATTTTCTTCGATTACAATGGCGTGGTGCATCATGAGTTCTTGCCAACAGGCCGTACAGTTAATAAGGAATACTACAAGGAAGTTATGCAACGTTTGTGTGAAACAATACGGCTCAAACGATCGGAATTGTGGAAAAGAAAATCATCGATTCTGCATCACGATAATGCACCAGCTCACACATCAATGCTTGTTCGTGATTTTTTGACCAAAAACAACACCCTAATCATGCCTCAACCACCTTATTCACCAGATTTGGTTCCCCGCGACTTTTTCCTATTCCCGAAACTGAAGAGACCAATGAAAGGAAAGCATTTTGCCACAATTGATGAGATAAAGTCAGAATCGAAGAACGAGCTGATGGCCATACCGAAAAGCGCATTTCTGAAGTGCTTCGAGGATTGGAAAAAGAGCTGGCATAAGTGCATTATATCTGAGGGGGATTACTTTAAAGGGGACAAAATGGATATTGATGAATAAATAAATACTTTTCAAAAAAATTCAAAATTCACCTTTCGTTTTGAACAAACCTCATATATACATAGTTGTTATTTTTCGCCAATATTCTAAACAGCTACTTTCAATATAATAGCAGTCACCCTTGATTGAGATAAGATATCATGTTAATATAATAAAATCCTCGACCTTGGATTCTCGCCAATTACACACACTTTTCCAGGGCTTTTGCTTCCATAGACCATAGATTCCTACTTGCAAAGATAGAACATATTGAATTCTGTCCATCATTTCTAAAGTTAATGTCATTATATAGCTGATAGAGTCGGATATATTGTTTGTAACAGATATGCGTCCATTACAATCGCTATGTTGTCAGGTGTTCCTCGCAGTTCGAATCTTGGGCCGTTATTATGTAACATTCGTACTAATGACCTTCTGGTTAAACTTGACGGTCAGTATCTGGGAAATGCAGACTATCTGAAAGTATATAATATTGGGTTGGCAACTAAGTACTTTCGGTTTTGTAGTATAAAATAAAACACTTTTTTTTGAACAAAGAATAGTTTTTAATCAATTATATATTTTCCATTTGCTCAATGACCTTTTGCCATCTTTCTTTCAGCTGCATGATTCCGCGCTCATAAAATTTCTAGTCCTTATCAGCAAAAAACTGAACCAGGTACGAGTGAAGGTCATCGTCATTTGTGAAAGTTTTACCATTCAAAGAATTCTGCAAACTTCGAAATAAATGGTAATCAGATGGTGCCAAATCAGGGCTGTATGGGGGATATGGCATCACAAAGATGTGCGAGACCTTGCATTATCTTGGAGGAAAACTACACCTTTCCGATTTGACAATTCTGGCCGTTTTTCTTTGATGCTTCATCCAGTTTTATTAATGTTGACAGTAAACATCAGAATTGATCGTTTGGTTACTTGGAAGCAGCTCAAAAATCGTAACACCTTTGTAATCCAACCAAACTGACAGCATGATCTTTTTTGGATGCAATTCAGCTTTCGATGTGGTTTGAGCTGATTTATCGTGTTTGCTCCATGATCGTTTTCGAACTATGTTAGTGTACGGGACCCATTTTTCATCACCAGTGATGATTCTTTTTAAGAAAGGGTCGGTTTCATTTCGTCTAAGGTGCATATCGCAAAAGTTAATTCTTTGTGTTAAATGAATTTCTTTCAATTCGTGAGGTACCCAAATATCAAGCTTCTTAACTAGCCCAAGACATTTTAAATGTTTTTCAATTGTTGTGTGCGATACATGTAGCCTCTCCGCAACCTCTCGAACAGTTATATGACGATCCTCTTCAATTATGACTTTGATTTGGTCATCATCAACTTCAGTAGGCCGACCAGAACGTTGCTCATCTTCGAGGGAAAAATCTCCAGAACGGAATTTTTTATACCAATTCTGACACATGCGCTCTGTTAAGCAATTAGCACCATAAACTTCACATATCTTTTTGTGAGCCGCAGCAGCTTTCTTTCCTTTACGGAAATAAAATAGTCGTTTCTGCACTCCATTTAAAATTAACCCACAACTAATAGCTTTAATAAAAATCACGCACTACTTGCTTCTGAAGTTACGTCAATGTGACTAGTATCACGCGACAAACGGTAAAGTACAGCACTAACATACGTTATACAAAAAATAAAGCAACGCTCTCTATCAGTAAAACCCGAAAGTACTTAGTTGCTAACCCAATACATCTTTTTGAACCAAATTCCATACAAATATTTGTTGTGTTGGAAATAAATGATTATATCTTCATTAAAAAACTCGTGCCCTTTACAGAGAATAGAGCTTATTGAGAATATTAGTGTTGTGTTGGTATCTGTCAGAGGTCGTAATGTAAAAACTGCAGTATTAGGATAGGCATTTGCTTGCTGGAATGTAGCATTATTTCTACATTTAAGTGATAAAATGCCTCTCCTAATATTGCAGCTTTTACATTACGACTTCTGACAGATACAAACCCAACACTAATATTCTCAATTGGCCTGCGCGATCTATCGTCCATAGGATATATCTGGAATGTAATAGATCGAAGGCTTGATATGTTTGTTTGCAACATGATACTCTTTAGCTTTAATAAAAATCACGCACTACTTGCTTCTGAAGTTACGTCAATGTGACTAGTATCACGCAACAAACGGTAAAGTACAGCACTAACATACGTTATACAAAAAATAAAGCAACGCTCTCTATCAGTAAAAACCGAAAGTACTTAGTTGCCAACCCAATACAATAAAC
Source organism: Dermolepida albohirtum (assembly GCA_031893035.1). NCBI lineage: Eukaryota > Metazoa > Arthropoda > Insecta > Coleoptera > Scarabaeidae > Dermolepida > Dermolepida albohirtum. Next base: position 71,104 of record JAVIWB010002661.1, read on the forward strand.
TGATATTAAAATTGTATCCAACTTCGAACTAATCTGGTCTTAGTTTCTGAGTGGTGTAAACAAAGCAATATAAATTTAATTGTGCAACATGGTAATATTTTATACACAAATTATTTACAAAGTTATTCTAATTTTGCAATGTCAGTGCGGTAGCCTTCGCATTGTATTTATTTAAATAAATTTGCAAAGTCTACTATGCATGTTTCTTTTATTTTATGAAAGATATTGAAGGTTACCCCATCTATGTATATACAAGTAGTAGCACTTATTGCAAATAAATCGTAATTATGTAAAAATGTATGTATGATGGATAATTGAAGAGTTATGTAAAACGAAGTAATAAAATGAATAACAAAGCGCACAGAAGCTCTGCAATAAAACGGTATAAGTAAAAAAAGAACCGTGTAATATTTAAATTCAATGTGTTTTATTGAATAATGTATCATGATCGTAAAACTATAATAACATGCAATTAGTAGAGAATTTATGCATTATTGTCTTTAATAGTTGCTGCTCTGACTTTCAGTAAACTTCTCTACAAGGAGTTGTTCAAAAGTTTCAAGGTTTTAGCCGTCGATTGTGTACAAATTCTGGGACGTGCTGGGATAAATTTAGTACAATTAAATACAAATGGAATGAGTGTTTGTATTTGTATATCGATAAAGGAAGACAACTTAATGATACAATCAGTATATCATTTGAAAATGCATCATTATAAAAAACACGTACATACATCGTTTGCTTCTGTCTCTGTTCAAACCAACTCAAAATGGGAAAAATAATATTCAATCCCAGTTCTGAAACCTTTAATTACAATTCGGTTTTGTTTTACTCTCGAAATAAGAAAATTCAGATTTTCTAATAATAAAAAATATTATTATTATTATTTATTTCATACTTCCTTCTTCAGACACACCAACATTATTATTATATACACTATCGTCACAAAGTTTGGAAGCAGTAACGAATTTTAGAAAAAATATACATATTGCGACTTTTAACTAAAGTTTTACAAACACAAAATATGTTGGAAAACAATAATAAATGCAAATGATACGTCTCGAATGATTAAGCTTGGTATATCACTAACTTTACAATTTCTTTTCATCTATATGTCCTCCCTTGGCACATATTACAGCTTCGCATATTCTGGGAAATCTGCTTATCAATTTTTTAAGGTAATTGGGGTCAATTTATCAAGCATTTCATAGTTGTCACGCTTTCACTTTTCCAGCTCATGAAGTTAGAGGGCCAAGCGTTATCGTAACTTCCCCAGCTGATTACTGTTTTTCCAAAAAGTTCTTAGCTTTAGCTATGTGCTTTAGATCGTTACCTTGTTGAGATATAAATGGTTGATCGATACCGTGCAAGGTGTCTAAATTCCCTTTTTCTCATTTTCCCAGTTATTTTTACCAAATCGCCCATTCTCATGCCGGCAAAACAACGTTCCCCGACGAACGAAAATTCTACGTTTAAAACTGCAGATTTCAAATTTTACTTCATCGGTGTAAAACACGGCTTTTTACTCATCTATCGTTCAATTTATGTTTTTTGTTTTTGTACACATTTTAATAATGTTCTTGCAATCAATAAGCGCTTTTCTACCGTAGTAGCAGATATCTTGGTTCTTTGCTCAATATTAAGGCGTCCGGTAATACTTGGTGCTGTGCTGTAAGTTGTTAATCTCATTTTGCTGTTGTAATTATGAATCTGTCTTCGATAGCAATTATTTCCAGTGGTCATTCATTGAGCCTCCTATTTCTAAATTGTCCCGTGTCTCTTCTCCTTGCCAAAATGTAATGAACTCCTTTCGGTGATATTTTCAATCTATCAGCTATTGCTTAGTGCCTCGTACAAATTGGGAACGTTGTTCTAAAATTAGTTGCTAGCCCCTTGGTACTATTATCTAGCAATTACATAAATTTGAAATGAAACGCATGCACTAATTTAGCAAAAAAATATTAACACAGCTACTTTAAACAAGACGACATATAAAACTGTTCTATTCTGTAAAGTAACAACTGCATGAATAATACTGAGCTGTTTGATCCTGTAACTATCGTATTTAGTCTAATAGATCCCTCGCCATAAAAACCCTCATCAGCATAAGATAACAATAAAACGATTGAAACGCAAATATTTATTAGAGTATTTCAAATTTCAAAGAAATATTAGCAGAATAGCTCTAATACAAATATCTCATAGAAACTATTGATTTCTTTGTTATGCATTTTCATCAAGTAAAGACCACATCAGTTAACTATTGGTTACTACAATCTTCACGTATCATAATCAGTATCACTAATGATTATTGACGCACTATTCCGGCTGCTTATATACACCTGTCGGGTATTGCGAGTGTTCTCGTCCTAGACTGCACGTTTTCTTGAATCGGCCAGAATTTCTCTAGAAGTTGTTTTTTCTTGTTCATAGACTGTGTATATGAACCGCTCTGAAAACGAATTACTTAAATAGTTGTATACGTCAAGCCACGAAAAGAGTTTTAGAATATACAAAAATGTATTGGAAAATGAACCCCTAGCTGTGCTCAGAAAATATGAAAAAATTAATAAAAGATAAAAAGAGAGTTTTCCTAATAACTATGACTGCTAAGTAAATGTACTTCGAAGAAAGTGTTTAGTGTTATGTAGCGACATAGAATTATTTAGAATCACGTTCAAATTCAAGTTGTTTTCTCAATAAATAGTTCATGTTCCGGCATCGCCAAACCAAATACCGATACTAACTAATAGTGATATAAATATGTATTGTCCGGAGCGATCGACAATTAACGGAAATATTCACTTCAGTACCTTCTTAAGATTTTTCTATGCTTGTAGGCATATGGCCACATACGTATTTCATATAGCGGATCCTGTCTTGTTGCGCCGGAACAAATCACAAGCCTAATTATGAGTATAAAAAAGCACTTTTTGTGTCTTCGATATTTAAGATTTCATAATCGTAGCTGACCTTGTTGACGCTCAAAATGAAAGAGCGAAATATCGGAGAGAAAAAATATAGAAGCTAACTAATTTAGATTAAATTTAATTGCTGGATTCCTGGAAAAGAAATGATTACTTACTTCGGGTATCTTTCCGTGTGTATGTTCCTAAGTTCTCCAACGGACTAGTATCTGAACAAGCTTTCGACAGCCTCTCTGCTACCCCCTTTAGGTTGCAGTTGTTATTATTGTCATTCGAAGTATTGCCCGGAGAACGATAACTACACAGTCTGTCGCAGAGAAAACCGAACTTTTTTAAAATAAAAGCAAAGGTTTACAATTCTGGTAAAACTCATTTATTTAATTCAAAGTAGTCGCCTTTGGCTTGAATACAACGTTTTGCACGGTCAATTAACATGTCGAATGAATTTTTAAGTTCATCTTTAGATATGTCCTTCAAGATCGCTATCGATGCCTTTTTAATGGCTTCGACGTCGGCATAACGCTGTCCTTTCATCAGCAAATGTAGTTTGGAGAACCGATAGAAATCACAGGGGGCCAAATCCGGTGAATACGGTGAATAATTGATTGTTAATGTGCCATTTGTAGTCAGAAAATCAGTGACAAGCGTCGATCGATGAGATGGTAACATGTAACAAAAGTCAGCTACCATTTTCACGATATCGACGGCGCACACAACAAATAAGTGCCAAAAGATACTTCATAACACCAAGATAATAAACAGCATTGACTGTTTGACTAGTTGGTACAAACTCTTTGTGCACTATGCCTTTCAAATTATAAAAACAAATCAACTTTGTCTTTACTTCTCCAAAGGGCATTTTTGGTCTTCCTTCGCTTGGATGCTTCCATTCAGAGCTTTGACGCATGGTCTCTAGATCATATTAAAAACACCACATCTCATCGCCAGCTACAATAGAATACCTGAAGCTTTCGTACTTTTTTTAGTCTTTAATCAAGTCTGTACAATATTAAATTCAGTTAGCTTGTGTGGTACAAACCGTGCGCGGATCTCTCAGTCCCAGATGCTGTGTCAAAATGCGATGAATTGAACTTTTGGAAATATTTAATTCCATTTCCATGTATTACAATGAGGATTTCGGCTTCAGTAATCACAGATTTTTTAGCACCAGGATGTTCGTTGTCATTTATGTTCGTACGACCGTCTATAAATAGTTTATACCACTCATACGGGCTCGTACGTGGTAAACACGCGTCGCCATACACTTGTTTCATCAAATTAAACGTTTCAGTAAACGATTCACCGAGTTTAAAACAGAACTTGATATTTTCTCTTCGTTCAAAATTCAGTTTTCGACAAATGCCAGATACACACTGTTACTTTATGCGCAATTTCTCTGCTTCTAATGATGCAAATGTCACGATATTTTGACATAACATTGGTAAAAGATCTACTTTACCGACGCATATTTTTTTTATATATGGCGCTACTAAGAACTCCGTTTTATCTGCGACAGACTGTGTATTAATAATTAACAAAACAAACATTATTTGCTGATACACATTATTTTAAGAAATTCTTTTTTTATACGATAAATATCCAATCTAAGTTACTACTACTACTTTAGACAGTAATTTCATACGTCGTCTTGGAATAACAACATAAAAAGTAATACAAAGTATACACAAAAACACAGTTGTGTGTTTTTCATAAAATATCTTTATTGAAAAAGTGTAACAATTGTTTCACCAAAACTGTGGCTTCTTAAAACTGAAATGTACATCTACGTAAACGATTGTTATGCATTTTCATCAAGTAAAGACCAAATCAGTTAATTATTTAACATACAAAACACGTTATACATATTATATATTCTATGGTCAACTCCTCCAATGTGGAATATTTAAGAAGAGTGTTTAAACTTTTTTTTGTTATTGCACATATTTAAGCTTAAATTTAAATATATAAAAAAACAATCGATGTCTTCACTCTCATTTTTAACGGATGAGTATCGTGAATCAACTGAACGCTTTTGAAACTAGGAAACGTCAGCTAGTGTTCATAAAAGCAAGATAGTAACTACAAACTCTAGAATTCTTTTCTGGTTTCGACTTCCGGACGTCTTTATATTCATTTTAATTTTCTTTCCGATGTTAGTTAATATTTAATACTAACCCTCAATTTACTGTTGCAGTTTTGAAGCCGCGAACGGCATCAAGGCGGAAGAAACCGGATCACTAAAAAAAACAAACGATCCGGAAAATCCGGAAGTCATAGTTGCTCAAGGAAGTTACTCCTACACCGACCCTGACGGCAACAACATAGAGGTGGTCTACACAGCGGACGACGAAGGCGGCTTCCAACCGCAAGGAGCGCACCTCCCGACGCCCCCACCAATTCCTCCATTAATACAGCGCGGCCTGGATTATATAGCCGCGAATCCGTCCAAGGACTCCCAATAGAAACTAAACGCGACCTTAGATTACGACATAGTAACACAATAGCCGCCCATCATATTCAGACAAAATCAAGATATTAATCTACAAAATAATGAAAAGGATACTCTAGGTCAAACGGAACGAAAAAAATGCAAAATATCTTTCACGCAGCGTGAACATATAACGATCTCGATGGAAGCTTGCGTTACGGCATCCGAAACATCGATACTAGCAGCAGCAAATAAAGCGCCCCATATTTTATACTTATCTTATTGTATATAAAATACATGTCTTTTCGACTATCGCTCAAAAACTGTGTTTTTTTTTCTTGATCGATGGTACACGAAATATCATTATGTATTGTATGCTAATCGATATTTTACTTTGTTCTATTTATTTCCCTGTCTCTCTCTCTCTCTCTCCCACTCTTTTTTACGTATTTTAGTTTCGTGTATCATCGAAGTGATATTAGGCAGTTCATGTACAAAAACAACGGACGACGACTGCAATGATTCAAGTGATAACGATTCGGTTTATGAATATTTTATACTTTTTATATTGTCTATCTTGTAAAATAAAAATAAAATGCAGCCTAGCGATGGTATTTTTTTATTATTAAGTTGGTGTTTGCTTTAGAAAGTAAAATACATTTAAAGTTCCAACGTTGTTGTATAAAAAGGGAAACATTTTATAGTGGTAATAAAAGTAATAATATAATTTATTATACAACAGGTTAAACACGGTTACAGGATAAAATAAAAGATAATACAAGGTTTTCCAATAAGAGTGATATGATTTCTTTAAAAAAAAACACACTTATTGTTAAGAAAATTCAAAAGTTTTTTATTTAATGTGAAGTACAATCGATACAATTAAGTTCTAAATAAAACGTCATTCAAATGGCCTCCACGACTTCTTCTGCAGGAACGAATTCGATGAACCCAATTTTCGAGCACTTTTTCCACTAAATCTAGTCGTATGTCATGAATGGCACGTTCAATATTGACTTGTAAAGCTTGAAGAGAGTCTGGTTTATTTCGATAGACCAATGACTTCAAATAACCCCACAAGAAATAGTCTAATGGTGTTAAATCACAACTTCTTGGAGGCCATTCAACATCAAAATTTCTTGAAATAATCGAATCTCCAAACTTTTCTCGCAATAATTCTATTGTTGCATGTGCTGTGTGTTGGAACCAAATGTTGTCAAGATCAACTTCTTCCAATGTCGCCCATAAAAAGTTGGTTATCGTCAATCTATACCGCTCTCCATTGACAGTAACGCTGTTACCAGCTTCATTTTGAAAGAAGTACGGACCGATGATTCCACCATACCAAAAACCACACCAAACAGTCAATTTAGGTGAATGTAATGGTTTTTCATAAATAATTTGTGGACTTTCTTCGCACTAGAATCGACAGTTTTGTTTATTTACCACACCATCCAGATGAAAGTGAGTCTCATCAGAGAAGATGATTTTCTTAAAAAAATCGTTATCGTTTTCAAGTTGTTCCAAGGCAAAATCAGCAAATTCACGACGTTTACGGTGGTCCAATGGCTTCAGTTCCTGAGTGAGAACAATTTTCTAGGGATGCAAACCCAATCCTTTCTCAAAATCCGTCAGGTTGTGGTTTGAGACAGTCGCAGTTGTTGAAAACGTCTTGGAATCGACAAATTACGGTCTTCAGTAACACTTGCCTGAACGGCAGCAATATTTGCATTACTTCGAGCGGTTCTTTGTCTTATTAGCACTTGAAAATTATGTAAAGACAATGTAACCTCAAAATTTTTAACAATTCGAGGAATAGCGAGCACACTTGGACGATTATTACGACCATAAAATTGCAAAAGCGCACGAAAAGTTGCAATTGGAGAACGATTATTTTGATCATAAAACTGAATAATTGGTAAACGTTGTTCTTGCGTATATCTCTCCAAGATGAAATTATAAATACTACTGAATACAATGAAAAACAAATAACAGATCATGACATATTACAAATGGCCGAAATGTCACTTCAAAATCATATCATCCCTATTGGAAAACCTTGTATAAAGCACATGCCCAAAAGTAAGTAACTTCACTCTTGTAAATAACAAATAAAACTAAAAGAATTTATGTACATATATGCTTACCTTCAAATCATAATAAAAAGAAACGGAATAAAAAGCTACTCCAGTGCAACTTCAATGTCGATTTCCAATGAATACCTTCAGTGTATCTAGCATCAGAATTTTTTATCATAGGGAATAATGAACACCTCAAAAAGATATTTGTTCCACCGCAGAATAAATTCAAATATTTTCACCGCTGAGAAACACATATGTTGAACATGTAAATTGAAATTCAAGCAGTTATCAAATAATATTCCCTAGATCTTTCACTGAGTTAGTTTTGAAAAGTACATGTACATTTGTAGAATAAGAAGAATAAAACCGTGTTAATTTTCTAGTAAACTTAACAAAACATTTATCAATATGCAAAAACAAACGATTCTACACAGAAAATTTTAATGTCATCTGCATAACCCAATACATTAGAAGGCAAACTTTTAAGTAAGTAATTTATAAAAGCAAAAATAATAGTGGACCAAGATTCGAACCTTAAGGAACACTGGAAAGAGATATAAAAACATTGGACGTGTAGTTGCTATAGAAAATATAGCTTAACTTAATCCTAACCCCTATAACCTTTTGGATATCGAGTGTATGCAAATTGAGTTAAATATTTCTCTCCAAACCTTTCTATCGTGCACCTTCTCCCTGATCTCTCTCCAGTCTGTACCTCTTTTTTCAGCTGGCTCCCATCCTTCCTCTATCCAGAGCTTTCTTTTATGTTTTCCTTGTTGGATTGGCCTCAAACACTCTATTCACTAGCCTAGCTTTCCCTTTCCTCATAACGTGCTCCAGTCATCTCAACTGTTCGTCCTCGATCCTGGTTCGAACGGCTTCCGCTTTCAAGTTTCCTCTGATTACTTTATCCAGTCTTGACTTGCTATCTATTCTTCTGAGGAATCTCATTTCTGTGCTTCGAATTTTTTCTTTCTGTTATTTAGTCGTCGACCATAATTCCGAACCGTAGATTAGTATTGGAACCACTATTCTTTTAAAAATTTCCGGTTTGATTCGTTCGGGTATCCCTTTTTTATTTACGAATGTACTTTTGAAGGCGCTGAATAATCTTCCTGTTGCTTCTTTCTTCCTTTTGTCTCCTTAACGAATCTTCCATCATTCGCCAGAGTAATGCCCAGGTATTTAAAGCTCTCTACCCGGTCCAGTTCCTTTCCTTATAAAAAACATAGTCAATCCTATTGTTCAGGTATGACCTCATAAGATTAAAAAGGGAAGGAGAAAAATCAATATAAGATAGCTTATTTAACGACACTAAATGATCAACATTATTAAATGCGCGGGAAAAATCAAAATAAATGCAGTCAACCTGACCCTGATGAGTAATAATATCAGTAATAGGTTGTGCGAAAGTTACTAGATTAGTCACAGTACATCTTTCGGTGAAAAAAACAATGCTGTCGCCGATAAACACAAGAACGAATATTATGGAATATGAAACTGTATAAATATTGCTCGTGTACTTTAGCAAAATTCAAGTTATAGAATGGGAGCGACAGTTTATTTTCGATTTGTCACCTTTCTTGATCACAGAAACAATTCTAGAACGTTTCCACAATTTTGGAAAGACAGGTGCAGAAATGAAACTGTTAATAATTTTCAGCAAAGGAGCCGTAAGAATATTTTGAGCCTCTTGAATCAGGAAACTAGAGATCATATCCCAACCAGATATATATATATTTATCCGAGAAAGAAGACATTATATTCACCAACTTGGAATCAGGTACTAGAAGAGTCAAAAAAAAGAAGAGCTCACTAGGAGAAGCCTTTGAAGGGATGTATCTAAGGTACTTGTATACATACTATAAAAATATTGAACAAAGGAATCAACGATAACTTGAAGATTATCTACCTTATTTATCCAACTCGTTGTTCATAACACCAAGAATCTGAGTTGTACTGTGCCATGATTGCATACTAGATCATATACAAGGAGGATCTGATCTAATATATTGCACGACATTCCTTTCATATGTTTTTCAGGTATCCGATATTAAATGCTTTTGCTTTTTCCAGAATCTTTCAAATTCGTTATATTACGTAATCCTGACAGAATACTGACAATTACCATGACACTTCTGCTTGTATTTTAGAGTCGTAATAATCGCCTTATTAAACCAGAAGAGATAAATAGAATAACCAGGCGAATTCAATTTAGGAATAGACCTATCGAATGCATCATAAAGTTTCTACAAAGGATACTAGGAAAGTTTTGCAATGCAGCTTTGTTTATTTAATTTTCTCAAAGTAATTTCCTCTACACTCAATACACCTCTCCATCCTCCGAAACCAATCTTTAAACCAGTTTTGCCAAGTGTCACTAGGGAGTAAAGCACACTCATTGTCCCAAGCCCGCAGAAGGTCCTCATCACTGGAAACCGCCTCCCTTTTAGCCTCATTTCCACATGCGGGAACAGTGCAAATTCGCAGGGAGCAAGATCTGGACTGTAGGGAGGGTGCTCGAGAAGCCCTTTACACTCTCACTGCTAATGAATAACTGATCCCTGATGATAAACATGGCTCAGCATGCAGCAACAGGCAGCTTCCTACGATTCATTGTTGCCTCATATTGCAAAACTTTCCTAGTATTCTTTGTAGTAGAATCCATAAAGCATAATATCAACATCATTACGAGTATGCTTGTCAAGGAAGCTCTATTCAATGTGAAGTAGATCTTCACATAACCTCGAAACGTTCTATGAATGACAGGAAATTGGGGAAGCGCAGACTCAGTAAAACAGTGAATTTTCATCGTTTCCAATGCGGGATTATATGGACCTTCAAGTACAAAAGTATGATCTTCGTGTTGCCACTACAGTGATACCAATATTATTAGGTGCGCAACTAAGTCCTTGCTGTTTTTCAAGAGATGGCTCCAGTAGTAAGTGCTGGTCGATTGTGACATAACTAAAACGTCATGATCCCAGCTTAGACATATGGTAAGTAAACCGGTTTGACACATTAGTGATTTTGCTTTTGCGTCATATACTTTTGATTGTGTGAAAATGTCAAAAAGTTTACGGAGATGCTGCTCTAAGTGATACAACGTACCGTGATTGGTTGCGTCGCTTCAAAGACGGTGATTTCGATGTCGACGACCGTTCGCGTGAAGGAAGATCAAATACCGAATTGGAGGCATTGCTCGATGAGGATCCGTACCAAACGCAAAAGGAGCTTGCTTCAGCATTAGGAGTTACCCGCCAAGCCATTTCCCTGCGATTGCATGCGTTGGGAATGATTCAAAAACAAGGAACTTGGGTTCCTTATGATTTGAAGCCAAGAGACGTTGAGCGTCGTTTTTTTGCCTGTGAACAACTGCTCCAGCGGCAAAAAAGGAAGGATGTTCTTCATCGCATCGTTACGGGTGATGAAAAAGGGATTCATTACAGCAACCCAAAGAGAACAAAATCATGGTGACTGCCAGATTATGCTTCTACGTCGTCGGTTCGGCCGAGTATTCACGCTGCAAAGGTTTTGCTGTGTATTTGGTGCGACCAGGGCGGTGTTATTTATTATGAGCTGTTGAAACCGAAAGAAACCGTCACTGGGGAACGGTATCGAACTCAATTGATGCGATTAAGCCGAGCACTGCGCGAAAAGCGGCCACAATACGAGCAGAGGCACGAAAAAGTGATTCTACATCATGACAACGCTCGGCCTCACGTTGCCAAACCCGTTAAAACAGACCTAGAAACGCTCAAATGGGAGGTCCTACCCCACCCGCCGTATTCCCCAGATATTGCGCCGTCCGATTATTACTTGTTCCGTTCGATAGCACATGGTCTGGCTAATCAGCAGTGCCGCTCATATGAAGACATCTCAAAATGGCTTGATTCGTGGATAGCCTCAAAAGACGAACACTTCTATCGTGACGGTATTCGAGCTGTGCCAGAAAGATGGGAAAAAGTTGTCGCTAGCGATGGGCAATACTTTGAATGATTCATTTGTAAACATTTTTTTTACATTAAAGTTGCATTTTCATAAAAAAAAACCGCGAGAACTTAGTTGCGCACCTAATAGGAAGTATTAATTTCAAAACCAAACTATTAACACTCATAACATTACTAAATTGAATCAAGTTAAAAAAGTCACAAACATATTTCAAAGCAGATAGTGGGATATTTGAAGCAAATTCAGTCATTTTCTTGGTAAACGCTCAATTATTTTTGTATGTATTCTATTACCTAAGTTCGGAAGTAAAAAGCTACTTTTGGAGTGTTTAAAAATATAGGACTTTTTACAGGTATATACCATTTGTGTTAACAGAATAAAATGCATTTTCCCATTTGATTTGGATATTATAAAAAATGCCAAGCTTTTTAGATATTTTTAAACAAAATTTCTTTTATTTTCAATTGATATACAATTTTTATATTTACAAATTATCGAATGCAGAATGGTGGACACAAATATTTTATTTTTAACACAGAATCTATGCAACGTCCTTCGAAGCTGGTACAATATTAACTACAGGACTGTTGGCTGCTACAGTTTCAGCAGACGGAGCAGCATTTTGGGCAGGAGACGGCGCAGCCGAAGACGCAGCCGGCGCTGATGTTTCTGCTGCGGGACTAGCGGCAGCCGTGGGAGCGACACTCGGAGAAGACGCCGGTGATGCTTCTAATGCTTTACCCGATCGAGAAACGGATGTCGGTTGGACGACTTGTTCGAATTTAGCCGATGCGGAAACTTGAATTGCAGGAGCACTACTCGCGGCCGGCGCTTGAGACAAAGTATTCAAAAGTCTTTGGATGCTTTCCGGAATTGGTGGTGGAGTTGGAAGATGAGCACCTTGCGGTTGGAAACCGTTTTCATCGGCTACGTAACTAAAATAAATAAATTATTAAAGAATAGAAAAAATTTCGATGGAAATTATTAAAAGCTTACGTTAGTGAGATATTAGTTCCATCAGGTGCTGGATAAGAATAAGATCCGGCTATAACTTGTATTGTATTATCTTGACCTGCATCCGCACCCGCTCTCGACGCCAGATATTCTGCTGACGCCGGCTTGATATATCCACTCTCTTGAACTACAATGCCGTTACCAGCTTGGTACCTGCGCAAATATGCAAAGAAATTAATTTTAAGGTAAATTCACTCACTCCCAGAGCATTACGCAAAAGTGAAGTTGCCATCGCCATTGTCTATATCTGTCTGACTGATAATTGGCACTGGAGTGCTACTGAGACCCGGTGCACTGGCCTGCGGAGGTCCTGCAGGAGCCGGTTGATTTTGAGGGAAGGGTAAGGCGTTTGCATTGAGAAATAAAGCGGTGATTACCTGAAACGGATTCACCGTAAAGATATTAGAATTCTGAACACAAATTATCCTTCATTCCTTATCACTAATGTTGAACAAAGTTTCCGGGAATGCTGATGTTTCAAATAACATATTTAATAATAGTTCCTTTATATTCTAATGAAGGAAAACGATATAGAAATTTATCGGGTACAAATAAATTTCTATATCGTTTTCCTTTATTAGAAAAATACCTGCACGAAAACAAACTTCGTACGCGATCTGTACCGTTCAGAACCAAGATGTACACTACCTGTACATCTTGGTTCTCAACGGTACAGATCGCGTACGGAGTTTGTTTCCGTACAGGTATTTTTCGCCGTGTTTACCAGGTGCGACAGTTTGCAATTGTCTGCTGATGATGACAAATTAGTTCCTTTATATTCTAATGAAGGAAAATGATATAGAAATTTATTTGTACCCGTTGTAGTTTGCGATGCATCTTCGCGCCACTGATATGATGTGTGCTATTAGTAATATCTGCAAACTTCTGCTTACCTCGGTTCCTATTGCTGGTTACCCGCAAAATTGTTCAAACTTGCTTATTACTTTCATATTCGAAAAAGATGATGTTCTAACATTTTGTCAACAAACATCCTCTTATATAATAATAATAATTGTCTTTATTATTACAACAGATTACTCAGTTAAAAGAATAATACGATAATAAAGTATAGCGTTAAATCAAACTATAATTCATAAAAAGAAAAATTTAAGAAGTTGAAAACTATTCAGAATTAAAAAGAAATAAAGTACATTCAAACGAAATACTAGAGCCCAACTAAAATGTGAACATAATTAATAAAATGTTTTCAAACATAATATAAATACAATGATGGTTAATTCGAGCGGAAATGTAAGAAGGATTGGAATACATTTTGTTAACATTTTTAACCATGCGCGTAAGAGGCGCTGTGTAGAGTGTGTGTAGAGTTTGTTCTAGTTGTGGCTTCAGCAAATATTTCATTGAATCTTGTTCCATATTTTGGCACCTTGATATCAACAACAGATAGTAAATTCGGAGCGCCGATGCCATGTTAACTAGGTTAAACATGAAGTTAGCACTTCGATTTAATCTGGAATCAGAAGAGATGAAGTTATGTTTCTGTAGCAGTTCCTGGCAGTTAATACCATTGACAGAATAGTTATCAAGAGACATTTAAGTTAGCTATTTCGAAAACCTTTCCTGCATCTTCTCAATCAGTAAATTCTGGTAGAGATAATGAGAGTACCAAATAATTGATACATATTCCAGTTTTGGACGTACCAGAGTCAAATAGAGTGTCTTCAGCGTATTTGGATTTATGAATTTTCGACAAGATTGAATAATGAAACTAAGGATGCGTTAAGCGGCGTTGCAGATGAGTAGAATATGGTCAGTAAACTGCAAGCGCTAATCGAATACAACGCCCAAGTTATTGATTTGTGATTATCTTGGAATATTAAGAAGATTTAGTCAATAAGTTTATACCAATGGATTCATCATCGTTGTGTAGGAGCTGCACATTTGTTAATGACAATTCATTTAGTTCCGTTAGTTCAAGTTTAAAACTACTACTTATTAGACAATAGTAAGTCAATCTTCGCGTCTAACTTTTTAAGCATTGAATCTCAATTCATGAAAGTTTTCTACACGTTGTAAGAATAATGGCTTTACATAAGTCGCACGATATTTAATTTTCGGTAGCAACACTATCCCCACAGACGCCACAATTAGCACTCATTTTAAAATTGATAAAAGAAACTCAGTAGGTTTGAAGAACAAAGGATATAGAGGAATAAACGAGAATGTAACTTTCTGGGTGTCCTATCCCGGTGAGGAAAATCGAAGGAAGTAAAAAGGAGTGTAATTATAGATTTTACAATAACTAGAACTTTTAAACCGTACCTGTATACAAAGTATGGATTTTAAATCACAAGAACGAGAAATAGGAGAAAAAGGTGTCGGAGTATGACGATGAAAAAGGTGAGGAGGGAACGGCTACGTTAACAAGGAATGTAGGTTTAAAATGCTTTTACTTACAAATTAGTGGATCTTACAATGTAAGCGGCAAGTTAAATTGATAAGGAAAATTGGTAATAAAATTAAAATTAAATAATAAAACAACTAATAAAAGTTATTTCAGAAAATGTGAGAAAAAAGTAGACCAGAAAAATGGCACTGCAGAAAAAGCATTATAAATACTATCATACTATCTATTAAAGTAATTAAATAATACTATTCTTAGAACATATTTGAAAAAATACATGCAAAAACACACGATATTTTATCCACGCCTTTGCATAGAATCTGCAAATACGTCAGAATTTAATTTCCAAATGAAGATAAACTGACATCTAATTTAAAGTAAAACATTTGTGAATATGTGTTAAGGGTTGCGCTTTATATAGAAAAGTGTTCTTCTATTCCTTGTAATTATAAGGTGGTAACCATTGATAAACGCCACGTAAATAATTCTCAAAATCTCATCAGCCTACAGAATTATGTTCAATATCTGCCCAATAATGCCTGTAGCGAGGTTGAATACAAAGAACTTCTACAACCCTCGAAGTGTTCAGCAACAATGGAAGTTTGTTAAAATTAATTTTGGAAATTTGTGCACTTCCAAAATACTTTGAAAATACAAACATTAAATATTATGTAATGATAATAACAGAGGTGGTACGCACATTGAATAATTGCATTATAAAATTAAGTAATACAATTGCAGGAGTCGGGCAAAATTGTACCCGTATTTTAAAGAAATCCATATTTACTACACTTTTATTATATTAAGAGCGTTGTGTGAGCGGTAGTCGTGGCGATGAACATACTACGTTGCTATAAAATTTTCATTGTGCACCGTTAATAAGTGGAAGATTTTCATTGTTTACAGTTGTTTACAGTTCTTTTGGAAGTTAATATATTTATATTAACTTCCAAAAGAACTAATTTCACAGAAGAAAATGCTTTAAATTTAAAACAAAATTTTAACCCTTACGTGCGCGGCAAAAAGATAACCTTCTATTGCGCTGCAAGGTACCCGGGTACCTACACTACCGGTCATATTTATTTGCCCACCCCAATTTTATGTGTTTCCTGAAATACGGATTATCTTTCGAAAAATCTGCATTGTAATTATTCAACAATATTATTAGTGGAAGTAATTCCATATGAATTTCTACGAAAATCTTAAATTGTTTTTGATATATCGTAAAGGTGTCATAAATTGGAAAAATACCATAAATATTATATAGGCTAATATACTGTAGGGATTAGCCTATATAATATTATTATCTCTTGAAGTGCGTGCTATGATAATTGCTTATCATCGTACGGGTAAAGGTAATCGTGAAATTGCAAAAGAATTACGATTAAATTGCAGAACCGTTGATTATAACGTTAAAAAATTTAAAAAAAGTGGTATATTTTCCAACAAAAGAAGATCTGGACCGGCATCTAATACGGATAAGTAGACGCGATAGATGAAAAACAGCACCAGAAATTGCTGCTGAAATGAATAGAGTGCTAAACCAATTAGTGTGTCCACGGTACAGAGAAGGTTAAGGCAAGCGGGTTTATACGGAAGAATTACTCTGCAAAAACCACTACTACGAAAGCAAAACAAGATAAAACGACTAAATTGGGCTAATGAACATAAGAATTGGACGGTTGATCAGTGGAATAATGTGTTGTGGACAGACGAATCGAAGCTTGAACTTTTCGGTAGTAAAAGGCGAATATTCGTAAGAAGAGCCGCAGGAGAAAGAGTACTGCCAGAATGTATTGCGCCTACCGTAAAACATGGAGGAGGTTCAGTAATGATTTGGGGGTGTTTTGATGGAAGATCTGTAGGCGATCTCGTCAAAATTGAGGGAATCCTAACAAAAGAAGGCTACAAGGAAATTTTAGAAAATAACACTGTTCCTTCAGGACTAAAGATTCTTGGCGAAAACTTTGTATTTCAACAGAACAACGATCCGAAACACACTTCTAGATTGTGTGGCGATTATTTGCGTCAACTAGAAGAGCAAGGGCAAATCTCTATAATGGTATGGCCAGCTCAAAGTCCTGATCTGAACCCAATAGAGCTTCTTTGGAAAGAATTGGACCGGAAGGTTCGAGAACGTGCTCTATCATCCACTACTGTACTGTGGGAACAACTTCAAGAAGCCTGGGCACAAATTACAGAAGATACACTGCAAAAATTAATTGAAAGGATGCCGCGGTTATGTGCCGCAATTATCAAAAATAAAGGTGGGCACATTGATGAGAGCAAAATTTAATAATAATTAATGATAAAGTTTTTATATAAGAAAAATGTAACTATTTTATGTTTATTTTCCACTATTGTATTGGTACAATAAATAAATTTTCAGTACACATTTGATAGTTTAATAATTTTGGCTAAAACTAAGGGTGGGCAAATAAATATGACCGGTAGTGTATATGGGAATTACGTAGAAAACAGACATTTCCCCACTAAATATCTAGGAAAAACGTTGTAAAATATATATGGGATTGACAGTAGATATAATATATATTTACTCTTTATACCTGAAGGTATGTAAAAGCGAACGTTTATTATACATATTTAGTGCGAATATAAAGTGGATGAAACCACTTTGAGAATAAATACAAAATTGTATGTAGTTTTGTGCTTATTATTTTTAGTTGGTCATATCTCCTGACCGGGTAAGATTTTTACGTAAAACAAACGAAATGAATTCAAACGCAAGAGTTCGTTCTAAAAGACTTAATTCTACTGACATTAATAATATATTAAGTGAATTAGAAAACAGTGAAGAAGATTTTATCCATTCTGATTGCGATGAAGTGTATATTTCACTGCTAAACGAAATAACATTGGGAGCTTCAGATACTGAGTTGGCAGGTATTGTAGACTTAATCACTAAGGTTGATATATAACCCCTTTCCACATTAACTTTTGTAATTCTGTATACGCATTTCGACAACTAAGTTGTCATCATCAGCAGACAATTTCAAAGTGTCGCACCTGGTAAAACACGGCGAAAAAACACCTGTACGAAAAACAAATTCCGTACGCGATCTACACCGCTCAGAACCAAGATGTACACTGTGTGTTTGTTTCACAAGATTTTTAAAAATTATTTTTAAATTTTATTATTTTTTTTAAATTTACAGTAGAAAAGAAAACAATGACAAGTTGCCTTTTTTGGACACCTTAGTTATTAGGAATAATCTCAAAATAGAAATTGATATTTTCCGAAAAGAAACCAATGTCAATAGATTCATCACGGCGGACTCAAATCACAGCATGCAACACAAGATGGCTTCATTCAATTTTCTTATTAATCGTTTGATCAATTTCCCACTAACAAATGTAAGATATGAAAGAGAATTGAACGTCATTAAGAATATCGCGAGATACAATGGTTTTGATTCGGAAATAATCAATGGATTAATTAGAAAGGCCAACATAGGAAAAACAATCCATGACACCACATGTCTATCACTACAGAGCAATCGGGATAAGCAGATTGTTTGTTTACCTTATCATCGTATGACAAAAAATCTAAGTAGTATTTTTAAAAAGCGCGGGTTTCAATTCTATATAAACGCTTTTAGGAAATGCAAAAGACAAAATCGAAGAAAATAAAAAATCGGGAATCTACCGAATTGAATATTTAGATTGCAGTAAACAATACAGCGGCCAAACTAAAAGATCGATCGAAACCCGGTATAAAGAACACCTTTCGCACATAAAATTCAACCGACCAGAAAAATCGGGTATAGCGAGACATGTATTAGAAAATAACCACAGTGTTAATATGGATTGTTTACATTTGATAAAGAACGTGTATAATTATCGTGAATTAGACACGTATGAAAGCATGCACATCTTAAAGAATTTAAACCATGTGGTGAATAACAATGAGACCGGCCCTTTGCAATCGACCCTTTTCTGTCTGCTTAATGTCAGAGGAGGAACACTATAATAAATCACATGCAGGCACTTATCGGTCGTGACCGTATGTCCCTTTTTCTCAATGTAATTCATCTTAGTTTAAGTAAAAATAATTTTTAAAAATCTTGTGAAACAAACATGTGTACATGTTTGTTTTTCGTACAGGTGTTTTTACGCCGTGTTTTACCAGGTGCGACACTTTGAAATTGTCTGCTGATGATGACAACTTAGTTGTCGAAATTCGTATACAGAATTACAAAAGTTAATGTGGAAAGGGGTTATATATCAACCTTAGCGATTAAGTTAATCAACCACAGGCTTCATCAAATTCAACTAGGTACTGTAGAAGTTGACAAAGATTTGTTTGACTCGGCAGAAAGCGATGATTATGGAACTGATGAGGTTCAGACAAGAAGTGAAATTCGTGGTAAAGATGGAACTTGCTGGCAACTTAGCCCATTTCAAGAATCCCGGACTGTGAAAAAAAACCTTTTGCGACAACGTGCAGGTGCAGCCCAAAATTTAAATTGTGTACAGCCAAAGAAATATTTAAAAGTATTTTGTCAAGTGAAATGTGTGACATAATTCTTAGATAAACAAATCGTAAAGGATAGAAAATTACAACAGAATATAATACAAAAAACGAACAAAAAACAAAAAAACATTCGAGTCTTTCAGAGAAGAAAAACTCAAAGCTTTTCTTGGTATTTTAATTTACTCTGGTGTTCACAAATCAAACAGGGAACTTGTATCTGAATTGTCGAAACCCGCTAATTTGCCGTTGTTTCGGGCGGCTATGTCATACAACAGATTCGGAATGCTATTACGGTGTATACGTTTTGATAATAATGAAACTCGGGATATACGTGCGAAGTCTCGAAAGATCTCCAATAAAACATTATTTGTAACTTTTTCTTATGTTTTTATTATTGATCGAATTTTTGATTTTGCTTTTGTTTATGTTTCCGTTTTCCTGTTTCATAAAATAAATTGTTTACGTTTATATTTCATATTAGACTTTTAAGTATTTATGCAAAGCTACAAACAACTTCAAAAAGTATACTTATAATGACCGCATTCACATATAAAACACTTACAGGTACCCGGTAACCTTGGTGCGAAATTAAGGGTGTTAAGAATAAATTGATCTCCCATGCAAATTAAAGAAAAAAATTTAGTTGTACCACTGCAAAAATACTAAATTTTTTGAAAGTTAGTAGTTCTCAAGAAGTTTCAGATTATATCAATTTCAATGAAGAAATTTGGTTGAAAATGTTGAAGGTACCCGGGTTAATAACTAATTATATGTACATATAGTTACGAAATACATAATTGTTTTACACTAGCAACAACGAAGATTAGAAATTATAAAATAACTCCACAGATGTTAATCCACATTTTTGTCTGTCTGTTGATGTGTTTAATGCTCTTTCCGCGATCCCATAGGCCAATTGAATAGACCTGCTCTTCTTATGAACCGCGAACAGTGTAATGTAGATAAGAAGGGACACCAAGTGCGACAGTAAACAACTTATTTTACGTTCGCTGTTTGATTATTAGGTCTTGAAAATAGAATAAAAATGAAAATACGACACCAGCGTTAAAAAAAAACTGGCGACAAGGACAATTGTGTTAAAAATTGTAACGCGGATTATTCGAAGAAAAAATAGAATTTCTTCAAAATTTAATGTAATTTATAATGCAGCTGTCCTTCTAGTTTTGTCAGGATTATTATAAAAAAACCCTACATTATGCTCGATTGATTAATCAGAAACTGTTTCCTCTTAAAATGTTATTACAGAAAATGAAATTTAAGAATATTTGATAAAAAGTACACGTGGTATACTCACAGCGAACTTCCACATGGTAATTTATTAATAGAATGCGTTGATTAATGATGGAACACTGACAATTTTTGATACCACATGTCTATTTATATTAAAATATTGTTTGCATTATATTTAGACAAATATTAAATACACCGTGTTAAGTGATTCAACCTTAGCAATCAACCGCTAGTTGGCCAAATGATCGTACCCACCTGCCTATATGTAAATATCGCAATGATTCTTGAAGGCGAGCGGTAATAATTTTTTTTTCCTGGAAGACAATAAAACACACGTAATAATAATTTTCTAAAGTGTAAATGTTTAGATCTCAAGTATCACTTGGTTCTTCCACTATTCGGGTGAATATTCATTTTAATCAATTCTTTGGTCAATTTTGAACGAGCGGAGTACAATTAAATGTTTTGTGTTTGAAGAAGTACATAATGCGTAAAGTCATAGTCAAAATTGCGAATACAATGCATTAGTTTTCTTGCAGAAGAGGGCCCTAGAAGTTACATCCAAGGTAAGTGATTAAAATAGAAATTGATGACAAAGAAAAATTAAAAATTCTAATTTAGTTTCATAAGAAACCGATGACAAAAAAATTAAATATTGCCATAAAATAAATCTGCTCTCATCAGCGAATTTTTTAAACAAAAATCTGTGAAATTTTCGTAATTTTCATTATTAGTATCCTTTAAAATAGGGATTCCCGAACTTTGTCAGTCGGCGATGCACAGAATTAGTATTTTGCCCTACACAATTATCAAAATACGTGTAAAATGACATAAATCTGGCATAGAAATAAGGACATCTGTTAAGAAAAACCTCGCAATCTGGAGTTCAGATTTATTAAAAATGAATCACAAGAATCACCAAACTAAAATATGAAAATACAACGAAATACGAAATGCATGGTAGAAACTTTCAACGACGAGTAGTTACGAGGGTGGTCCCAGAAGTACCCGACCCAATAAAGAAAACACGAAAATTTTGGAAAGAAATATATTTAGTTTTCAACATAATCTCCTCTCAGCCCTATACACTTTTCCCAGCGATGTTCAATAAGTTCGATACCCTTTTTATATCAAAAATATATCAAAATAGCCATTAACTGCCGACATCACTTCATCATCGTTGGAAAATCTTTGACCACTGAGACATTTTGTCAAGTTTGGAAACAGAAAATAATCCGAGGGAGCTAAATTTGGCGAATAGGGTGCATGAGGCAGCAATTCGAATTTTAATTCATTAACTTTGGCCATTGCAATGACAGATTTGAGAGCTAGTGCATTGTCTTGATGAAACAACACTTTCTTCTAAACCAAATGCTGCCGTTTTTGTTTAATTTCTTCGCTCAAATGTTGCAATAAGTTCGCATAATACTCGTCGTTGATAGTTTTTCTGTTTTCAAGATAGTTAATGAAAATTATTCGACGCGTATCTCAAAAAACGGATGCCATGACCTTGCCTGCAGATGAATATATAAAATATATATTAAAATCAGATATCAAATCAAGAATCAAATCGCCCAGTTCACTAAGCGATATTAAATGCTTTTCTTCCATGACGAGATCTTTTCCACTGCTCAACGGTGATGAAGCCGAAGTTTTCAGGGCATTTGGTCTACTACCTGAACAAACCAGCAGTCATTGCTTGTACTTGTGCTAGTTTTTTTTTACATTTATATCGACCATATTCATCAAATAAAAGTAGCAATCATCTACATGACTTTTCGATTCTCTCCATAGTATTGCTAAAGGAAATGAAAAGTATATATTTTCACCGAGTGATTATTTGTATAGTTTTGTTCTGCACGCGTTACTAAACAATTTCGGCACTCACTGCTTGTAAGTGTTTGGTAAAAAGAAACCAAAGTAATGCAAATACCCATCTTTGGACGTATCTATCATTATTTTGGCACTATTTTCGAGCATATAATATTCGCGAACGCAACAAAAACGTTTTGAATCGACCTCGTAACGCTGTCTCTACATTTTCACACATTTCTACGCAAAGACAAAACATTTCGAATACAATTATACAATACATATAGTATGTTATAATAACGCAATGCTGCCAGAATTCAAGAACTCGAAAAGTAGAATGAATGTTGGAAAACGAATTGAAGATTCAGATTCAATGGAACAAATAAAGCTAGGAATCGTTTACGTCTACTCGGGTCCAAAAATTGATTGAAATTTGTAAACTTTTGCGTAATATAATCCGATCTTTCTGCATTTTATAGAGTTTTTCCGTCTTCTATGTGTTTCGGGAAGAAATGACACTTTTTTTGATTCCAGAAAGAGAAGAAATGTTTCGTATAAAGTTCTTTTAACGTACATGAGCAAGAACGCGAATTTTCTATTAGGAAATCCATTTCAGCGGCGTTAATGTCCACGGACGTAAATTTTATTTTGTTAATTTTTGATTTTATTGTTATAAATGTATAGGATACTCAATGGAAATGTTAGGGAATCCAACAAGAATCTGTAGGTATTCTATTTTTTTTACTTTTCTTTTTACCAATACTTCGTGTCAAAATTTGCACACTTCTCAAAGTCAACTAGAAGAATTTTTTTTTTTATTTAATATCCCAATCAATTTACAATCTATTCACATCGGAACAATAAGTAAATATTTTAATTAACCATTTAAACGTGTAGGAAACTAACCCAGTGGTTATTTCCTATTGAGTCATAGTTACAATACAACTATTGGGTTGGCAACTAAGTACTTTCGGTTTTTACTGATAGAGAGCGTTGCTTTATTTTTTGTATAACGTATGTTAGTGCTGTACTTTACCGTTTGTCGCGTGATACTAGTCACATTGACGTAACTTCAGAAGCAAGTAGTGCGTGATTTTTATTAAAGCTATTAGTTGTGGGTTAATTTTAAATGGAGTGCAGAAACGAACATCTTCGACATATTTTACTATTTTATTTCCGTAAAGGAAAGAAACCTACTGCGGCTTACAAAAAGATATGTGAAGTTTATGGTGCTAATTGCTTAACAGAGCGCACGTGTCAGAATTGGTATAAAAAATTCCGTTCTGGAGATTTTTCCCTCAAAGATGAGCAACGTTCTGGTCGGCCTACTGAAGTTGATGATGACCAAATCAAAGTCATAATTGAAGAGGATCGTCATATAACTGTTCGAGAGGTTGCGGAAAGGCTACATGTATCGCACACAACAATTGAAAAACATTTAAAATGTCTTGGGCTAGTTAAGAAGCTTGATATTTGTGTACCTCACGAATTGAAAGAAATTCATTTAACACAAAGAATCAACTTTTGCGATATGCACCTTAGACGAAATGAAACCGACCCTTTCTTAAAAAGAATCATCACTGATGATGAAAAATGGGTCCTGTACAGTAACATAGTTCGAAAACGATCATGAAGCAAACACGATAAACCAGCTCAAACCACATCGAAAGGTGAATTGCATCCAAAAAAGATCATGCTGTCAGTTTGGTAGGATTACAAAGGTGTTGTGTTTTTTGAGCTGCTCCCAAGGAACCAAACGATCAATTCTGATGTTTACTGTCAACAATTAATAAAACTGGATGAAGCAATCAAAGAAAAACGGCCAGAATTGTCAAATCGAAAAAGTGTAGTTTTCCACCAAGATAATGCAAGGTCTCACACATCTTTGGCAACTCGTGGGAAACTATTGGAGCTTGGCTGGGAAGTGATGCCACATCCCTCATACAGCCCTGATCTAGCATCATCTAATTACCATTTATTTCGAAGTTTGCAGAATTCTTTGAATGGTAAAACTTTCACAAATGACGATGACCTTCACTCGCACCTGGTTCAGTTTTTTGCTGATAAGGACCAGAAATTTTATGAGCGCGGAATCATGCAGCTGAAAGAAAGATGGCAAAAGATCATTGAGCAAAATGGAAAATATGTAATTGATTAAAAACTATTCTTTGTTTAAAAAAAAAGTGTTTTATTTTATACTACAAAACCGAAAGTACTTAGTTGCCAACCCAATATTTACAATTTGGAATAAGACAAATATTAACATATTTACATTACAATTATGTATATCACTAATGAAGGAAAAGAACATAAGAATGCGCAAGATTAAAGTCTAACACTTCTAGTTTAAGGGGCGCTATTTTGGAATCCATAAACTAAATCGTAAGGAGTGTACCGTTTAAGTCTGCGCCTTATAATACGTTGCAGTGCTAGGTTTTTAGCAAGATTATTTGGGTGTATTACGAGTCTGTTCATATAATTCTCACTTATGTTCTTAATTTCTTGTTTAATCGAAGTTACATTCAAATCGCGAGCAACTGAACTACTTGAAATGAACCATGGAGCGCCGCTGACTACTCGAAGAGTTGAGCTCTATACGTCCAAACTGGCTTGAGGATAAATCTGTACACCAAGATCTTGTTTTCAAGAGATAACTTGGATCTGTGACCAATAATCAAATAGATTTTACGTAGTATGAGACACAACTACTTCCTTTTAGCAAAGATGTGTTTTTTCCACGTTAATCTTCGGTCCAGGTGTATTCCGAGATATTTTACGTCTTCTCGTTGGGGTACTTCCTTACCATTTAATCTCACTGGTGAGCAAATTCCTCGTCTATTCGTGAGAGTTACGTGCACAGACTTCGTTTCATTGACTCTTGTTAATATTAAATTAATTATAACTCGCAATGTGAAAAAATTCACCTGAAGCACTAAAGATTATGGTAAACTTTAATGAAGACTGTGGTTGATTGAATTAATCAAAAAAGGCAAATGGAACCCCTTTTTATATTAACGTTTGTATTTTGTATACGTATTTCGACAACAAAACTGTCACCATAAGCAAATAATTAATTTGGATTTGTACAGAATCATACCGCACAAAAACCAAATACACGCAGATTTAAATTTCGCGCTGTTTAATATATTTTCCTGGTCTTAAAACTAACACTTAATCCAAGATACACACCTTCCTGGATCTATACTTTTACATTAGAAATTTAAATAAAGCTATACATTTCTAAAAAACGCTTAGCATTTAAAAAGATCCACCTCACATTTTAATGAACTGTAGGCATAATTTGAAAACCTTTGAAGGCGAAAAATAACGGCTGATGAAGCCTGGATATCAAAGCAAACATTCATTCAGAGAAAGGTTATATTCTTGGTATAGTGGGATTGCAAATTAATGGATTTTTCGAGCTTCTACCATGGAGCGAAGCAATCAATTCAAATGTGCACTGTCAGCACTTGAACATTTTGAACCAATTAATCTCAAAGGAGTAATATTTCATTAACGCGACGCGAGACCACGCACAAGTTGTTTGCCCATCAAAAATATTTGGATCTCAGATTTCAATAGCTCAGAATTTTTTTTCAATTCACTGCAGATCATGATTTTTCGATAAATCCTGCTATTCGTCCTAAGACGTTTTTTTCTTCGGGTCGTGTTGTCAACGCGTGCATTTTACCAGACACGTGTTGGGTTTTACAAACTCATCTTTGTAAAAGCACCAAATACTTAGTTTTCACAAGTACTTGATACTATGAAGAAAATTTACCGAATTCGTTCTATAACACATATCAATTCGAGACTAACAATGAAAACAACATTTTTTTTGCAAAATTCTTTTTTATTCATCAACATAGTCACCTTTTAGGGTGATACAATGGTTCCAACACTTTTCCAATTTTTCAATACCATGTTTATAAAAAAATTTATCTTTCGCTTCAAAATAAGCTTCAGTTTCAGCGATGACCTCCTCATTTGAGCCAAATCTTTTTCCCTGGAGCATTTTTTTAAGATCAGCAAAGAGCCAGTAGTCACTGGGGGCTAAATCTGGCGAATATGACCAAAACCCAATTCGTTCAATTTTGCCATTGTTTTCATCGACTTGTGGCAGGGTGCATTGTCTTGGTGAAAAAGGATTTTTTTCTCTGCATGTGCGGTCGTTTTTTTGCGATTTCCTCTTTCAAACGCACCAGTAAGTCAATATAATAATCACTGTTGATCGATTTACCTTTTTCGAGGTTTGAAAATCACGCCATGTGTATCCCAAAAAACTGACGCCAGGACTTTGCCAGCTGACTGCTGCGTTTTCGGACGTTTCGGATGGCTTTTGTGCGCCACTCAGATGACTGCCGCTTCGACTCTGGAGTGTAGTGATGTATCCATGTTTCGTCGAAATCTTTTTTGTTGCGAGTAAATAGCGATAAACAGCTTTCTGAATCATCGACTCGTTGCTGTTTTTGTTCCATCGAGAGCAATCGCGGCACCCACTTGGAAAAAACCTTTTTCATGCTCAATTTTTCATGAAGGATAGTAAATACACTTCCATATGATATCCGTGTCATCTCAGCAATCTCACGGAGCTTCACTTTACGATCTTTCATTATAATTTTTGTCACTTCACTCACATTTTCCGGTGTAACGCTTCCACAGGTCTACCCGAGCGTTCCGCGTGTGTTACGTTTAAACTCGGCAAACCACCGACAAATCGTTGCTTTTGATGGACAAGAGTCCGGGTAACATTTTTCAATCCATTGTTTTGCTTGCGTGGTGTTTTTACCCATTAAAAAACAATGTTTTATCAGAACACGAAACTCGGTTTTTTTGTTTAAACAAACTACAAAACGACTTTACTCCAACCTCGATAACTCAGCTGTTTCTGGTCCGATCGACTTAAAATTTTGACACGTTTCAAGCAAAGGTTAGTACTCTAGAAAGACGTGGTTACGTACGAGCGCCATCTATATGTTATTTATGTGTTATTTATGGCTTACAATAAAGAAATGTCATAGAAACGAAGTGTACGAACGATGATAAAACGCTTTGATATTTGTAAATACATAACATCAGCTTTCGTAATATTATTAGAAATGTTTAGAGTTTCTTTAACGTTGTTATGTGAAAGTATATATGCTTTTTCATAGCCGGATGTGATGATATCAAACATTCGCGTGGTGTACGAAAACTTTTGTGACTGACTGTAAATTACTTGTTGCAAAAGATACGAATATTCGGTTTGTGAAACTAACTC
Source organism: Dermolepida albohirtum (assembly GCA_031893035.1). Lineage (NCBI taxonomy): Eukaryota > Metazoa > Arthropoda > Insecta > Coleoptera > Scarabaeidae > Dermolepida > Dermolepida albohirtum. The sequence goes on from JAVIWB010002661.1 coordinate 98,688, forward strand.
AAGCACAGCTTTAAAATTGGCAACCCAACCAGTTACAAATAAAACGGTTACTGGTATTATGTGTTGCCTACTTTTCCGCGATCTAGAAGATAAATAAAGAATTATTTCTGTAATGAGTTTTATATTCCGACATTTGAGTCACAACACATACAATAAATTTATAAAAACATTGTCAAGCTGTAATCAAAATCAAATAAAAAAGGGACGCTTGTGAAACAAACTTCGGATATTTAAAAAAAAATGGGCAACGATTTACCTAGAAGTAGTGATTATAGATTAATATACAGCGTGTTTCAAAAAGAATATACGTATTACATAGTATTATTTTGTCAAAACTATCGATCGCTGCGCCTCGGCCCGGCCATTGGAGAAACGAGTATATAGTCTAGTTTGTTTAGTTGCCGCTGGATGTCAGTTGTCTTCTGTTTTTCTTAGTAACCGTCGTATATTTAAAATGGCTACTCCGCAGCAGAAATCATTTCGTGTTCTCGAGTTTGCGAAGTGCAATTCCGTGATTACAATGCAAAGATGTTTCAGGTTGAGCTGCCAAATTGATCGTCCGAATGGGTGGAACATTCGCAGATGGTATCGACAGTTTGTAGAAGAGTTCTGGCCGCCCTCGTGTTTCTGAAGGAAATGTTGCACGAATTCAAAGTGCTTTCCAACTTAATCCTTCAATATCAACTCGTCGTGCCAGTCGGAAGATACAACTGCCTACGACAACAATTTGGCGTGTTTTGAGACGTTGGTTGGTTATGAAGCAGTACAAGTTACAGTTGTTACAAGCTCTGCGTCCTGATGACAAACGGAAACGTGTAGCATTTTGTAACGAGATTCACGATGCTATTGACAATGATAACACTTTCGCACAACGCATCGTGTTCAGTGATGAAGCGACTTTCCATGTTAGTAGTCTGGTAAACAAACACAATATATAAATTTGGATTCTACAGAACCCACATGCAGCATTTGAAGATGTACAAGATTCGCCTCAAGTCAATGCGTGTTGTGCGATATCCCGATCATCTGTTTACGGCCCATTCATCTTTGATGGAAACACGGTTAACGGTCAGCAGTATCTCGCTATGTTATAAAACTAGTTGTTTCAGAGGATGCACGAAGACAATTTCATTATTCAACAAGACGGGGCACCCCCTCACTGGAGTCGCCAAGTGCAACTGAATAAAACTCTACAGAACCCTTGGATTGATCGTCAAGGAGCTGGCGACTTAACATGTCTCAGCTGGACTCCGCGGTCACCGAATTTGACACCCTGTGACTTCTTCCTGTGGGGTTTAGTTAAAGACAACGTTTATGTACCACCACTCCCACAAAACCTGTAAGAGTTGAAGAATCCGATCCTTACTGCCATAACATCAGTGACGAAGGACGTGCTTGCCCGAATATGGGAGAAATTTGAGTATCGATGTGATATTGTTAGTGTCGCTGATGGAGGACATATTAAATATTTGTAATCTGAACTTGAGAGGTTCGTAAATATGTGTGTAAAGTTTTATACTCGTATGTCTTAAAGTTTAATAAATATATGCATTCGAAATACGTATATTCTTTTTGAAACACCCTGTATTTTCCCTATAGCAAGTATTTGTTCAGGAAAACAACCCCTTACCTCCTTACTTTTTGCAAATGACGGAATTTTTATATACTATATGAACGTACGAACACCTTATTTATGAAAAAAATATTCCTTAGGAAGAAATTATTAAGAACACATTCTAAGCCTCTCACTTCGGTTGTAAAGATTATGTAAAAAAAATTGTAGTTATTAAAGAATATTGTTTTCTAGTTATCGCTGATTGCACTGTTGAAATGTTTGATCATCCTCTCCATTCTTCAGATTTAACACTTGGCTTTACTTGTTGCCAAAACTTGAAAAGCATTTGAAGAGTAAAATATTTTCGCTAAATGACGGTGCCGTATGTGCCGTTGAGGAGTGATTTACGGACCGACACAAAGAATTTCTTTCGAGAACATAAAACTTCTTCGTGAATCTGGTACGCAGACTTCCGCGGTCGTGGTCCATACTCTGGAATTCTGGGCTGGAACCGCGTCACTGGTATAGCTGCCGATGTTTCGTACCCACTCGTATGGGACATCTTCAGGGCTCAACTACTGTTACTTTCTGTCACACTGAAACTTCGTGAACTTTCTACTAAATATGTAACTCCAAAACAAAGTTACGTTAAATAAATAAAATTTCATTTTGTTGTTTTATGTGTACTATTGGGTTAAAATAAAACACTTTTTTTTTAAACAAAGAATAGTTTTTAATCAATTATATATTTTCCATTTCGCTTAATGACCTTTTGCCATCTTTCTTTCAACTGCATGATTCCGCGCTCATAAAATTTCTGGTCCTTATCAGCAAAAAACTGAACCAGGTGCGAGTGAAGGTCATCGTCATTTGTGAAAGTTTTACCATTCAAAGAATTCTGCAAACTTCGAAATAAATGGCAATCAGATGGTGCTAGATCAGGGCTGTATGGGAGATGTGGCATCACTTCCCAGCCAAGCTCCAATAGTTTCCCACGAGTTGCCAAAGATGTGTGAGGCCTTGCATTATCTTGGTGGAAAACTACACCTTTCCGATTTGACAATTCTGGCCGTTTTTCTTTGATTGCTTCATCCAGTTTTATTAATTGTTGATAGTAAACATCAGAATTGATCGTTTGGTGACTAGTATCACGCGACAAACGGTGCAGCACTAACATACGTTATACAAAAAATAAAGCAACGCTCTCTATCAGTAAAAACCGAAAGTACTTAGCTGCCAACCCAATACTTATCAATACCCTCTTATAATCCACCACCTTCCGTACACAGTTGATAGTATTCATAAAGTCTATGGACAGCCTGCAAAAAAGTTGTCTGCAAGAATCAACTTCTAGTTACTCGTCTACACAAACGTAGTTTTATTGTAAATCCATGTTCAATACTATATTTATTTTCTGTTGAAGATGATAATTTACTTGGCGAAAAATAGGGCTACCTTTTAGTTTACTTCCTAAAAGGAGATTCTATTGAATAAATTTTGTTTTGAAATATCGTGACATAAGTACTTAAACATACCTCATTGGATTATATTCTCTCCTAATCAAGCTAAAGGAAAGAGTATGGAAGAACAGACCGGATTTGTGGAACAACGACTCGTGGATTTTGCAGCAGGACAACACACCGGCTCACAATCCCCATCTGTGAAGCAGTTTTTAGCGGACAAACGCGTTGTTGCGCTTGATTATCCCCCATGTACCATGTGACGCCTACCTGTTCCCAAAAATGCAAGGAGCATTAAAGAGAACACATTTTCAGTCTGTTGAATATGTAAAATCAAAAACGGCAGAGTTGTTGAAGAGGCTGACAACTGATGAACTACAGCATTGTTTTGAACAATGGAAAACACGTACACAGCAGTGTATAGATAGGGGAGGAGTGTATGTTGAAGGGGATTAAAAGTTAAATTAACTGTATTTGCAATAAGTAACATTTCTCACACCGGTCTCGTTATTTAATTACCACACCTCGTACTTCAAACATTCGTCGAATTCGAGAACTTAACTAGTTTTAAACACTATATACGTAGCAAGAGTAACAAATACGATTTGAATTTTTTGATGAAAAAGCATCGACGCTACTTCAAATTAAAAATCACTATTCATTTGTCTTTTCTCAACTTTTAATGTCAACGCGACGAAATCCCACATTTTGAAACACCGTCACGTGATACTTAAAACAAATTTGTACACATTACAAAACGCCGCAAGCGCAAATAAATAGAAATTTATTAACAAAGGTGTCATAGGTGTAAATATTCAAAGTTTGTGCAAGTGTCATTACAATTACCATTATAATTAAACGTGTCGCAAGTGGAGGCGAGTATCGGCGATAGTGTTGTGTTGTCATACGATTTTAAGACAAATATTTTCTTTTATTTTGTAATCAGTCAGACATAATAATATATATTGACATTAATATTTGCCATTTGTAAAATATGGGGCTTTTTAAAAAATAATAATACGACAGTAATGTCACTTTAACAATTACGAAGTATGTTAATTGTTTATTAGGTTTACTTATGACTACAAAAATGCAGTTTGAAATACAAGTGAAGCGAGTATAGTGACATTAAATAATTTCATATATTTAATTGCCAAAGTTTTTCAATTTTATTAATAATAGGGCTTGCGCTTCATTGATTTCTCTTTAAAATAAGATGACACGACATATTCCACTATAATAAACTAAGAACAAATGTTACCAATGTTTCGAGATATCGACAACTACTTACAATAAAGAATAGCAATTTTAAGCAAATATTACAAAGTATATGTACAAAGGGTACTAGGAAAGTTTTGCAATACAGCTCTGTTTATTTAATTTTTTTCAAAGTAATTTCCTCTACACTCAATACACCTCTCCATCCTCCGAAACCCATATTTAAACCAATTCTGCCAAGTAACACTATAGGGAGTAAAACACACTCGTTGTCCCAAGCACGCAGAAGGTCCGCATCACTGAAAAACCGCCTCCATTTTAGCTTCATTTTCACATGCGGGAACAGCGCAGAGTCGCAGGGGGCAAGACCTGGACTGTAGGGAGGGTGCTCGAGAAGTTTCAATCCTGTCGTGATCATATATTCGGTGCAGGCTTTGGCGCGGTGAGCTGGAGCATTATCCTGATGGAGGAACCAAGTGTCCATTCTTGACTTTGGCAGCTTCTTCATAGATCTAATGACATTAGGCAGGCACTGTTCAGTATAAAACTTAGCTATGACTGTCTTATGTGTGTCCAAAACGATGCGTTCCATAATTCCACTCGATTTGAAAAATACTGACAACTACGTGTGTGTCCTCATCATCAAAGACCCAAACTTTGTTTTGAGCTTTGGTCGGCATATCGTTATAATACAGCCAAGTCTCGTCACCTGTGAAGATGTTGTTCACATACCGATATTGTCCCTTATTAAACTTTTTTAGCAACTCCTGGCACCAAATCACACGTCGTGTCATCTGCTGTTCAGTCAGTCGATGCGGCACCCAAAGAGAACAAAGTGTCTTCACGTGCAAACGATCATGCAGAATCGAACGAATTGCTGGTGCGTTTAGGCCTGAAGTACCCTCTATCTGTTGGTGGGTCACTCGCCTATCCTCGCCAAGCATTTTCCTCACAGTAGTAACGTTTTCCGCTGTAACTGACGTGTGTGGCCTTCCCGGCCTCTCAGCATCCTCCATAGCTAAATTTCCCCTTTGGAATTCTCTATACCACCTGAATATCGTTGTACGATGTGGACAAACATCATCTAGTGCAAGAGTCATTTCTTCGAAGCACTGGTCTATGTTTAAACTACGCACAAAATTATAACGCAAAACTGCCCTTATCTCATTTCGTGACCACGATGCCGTCGCAAGCAATTTACACTCTCACTGCTAATGAATAACATCGACATGGCGCGGCGGATACTATGCACGTATGATCATGTCTCAACATACAGCAACAAGCAGCTACCTACGATTCATTGTTGCGTCATATTTCAAAACTTTCCCAGTACCCTTTGTATTGTGGTCTGTTCAAAAGATACATTCTAAAAACTTGTCAATATAAGATAATATTTATTCGATTGAAACCTTTTCTATTCATTAATTCAACGTGTGAAAAAAATAAAATTCATCAACTTGTTGAATCAGTCCACATTTTTAACTAAAATAAAAGCCTAAATTTTAAATATTGTCGTTTTTAGCACCCTACGAATATTTAAAATTTCTTTAAAATCAATTATATGTCTTTTCATGAAAACATGAGAATGTCGAATAAGTTCTCTGTATGTCAAAAGCTTTAGCCAATTTAATATAAAATTCCCGTGAAAATTGCTTCACCGCAATGTACAACGCCATATAGAATCTTATAACAGAGACGAGTTTGTCAAATAATTCAATAAATCAATCACCGTTATGTAAATTTAAAATATGATGCAATAGGATACACCCACAGCGCTTAACTGTTCCTAGAGTAGATGTAATAAACATGTTACGTAAAAAGTTTCAGCGATTCATATCTACACACAACGCGCCAGGAACAAAATATGCATTTTAAAAAACAAAATTTACAATCATTTATGAATGCGTGCCATTATGTATTGGATTTTCTAAGAAAATTTTCTGCCGCACGAGTTACAAGAAATTATGTAACTCCTAAAATAATATTTAACAACTAATATTTAAATTACGTTATAAATAAACAAATTGTTAGGAATTTCTATGATTTATACTTTCTTTTAGCCAAGGTAAGGTTTTAAGTAATGAAAGGAGAACAACATATTTGCATCGCTAATTGTTTACTGAAAGATTTTTATCAGGAATAGAAAAAAGGCAATAGCAATCCAAATAGAAACGAATGCTTCGGCGACAGAGGCATTTATTCCGAAAGAGATTTTCCGAAAAAAAATGTCGATACAATTTTGCGAGATTTGTAAGCTATAAAGACTGTGGAGTGGGACATTTCACCGCCGCCGTTTGGCCACCAACCGTTTCACCTTTGAACAAGTTCGTCGCCAGGTGATTAAATCAACTGATGAAGACAACTTAGTTGTCGAAATACGTACACGTATTACGAATATTGATGTAGAAAGGAGTTTTATTTATCTTTTCTTGATTAATTAAATCAACTACTGTCTTCATTAAAAGCTACCTTCAAATTTTATTGGTCAAATTGATAATAGCGTGCTATTGAACCATATCCGAGAACAATTTTTAAAATTCAGTTATCGGAGTCACAAAATTTATCAAGTTTTAAGGGAGAGAAAGCTGACCGGCTGTTGTTTCATATAAACGTCGCGACCCTTCAAGTGTTTTTAATCATTCGATGAATTTCCAAATAAATGGATGATCGACGCCCAACTCCATTTGAAGACGACGATGACCGTCTTTCATATGATTATTTGTGTGATCTTATGCAATTTGGTACGTTCGTAGACATTCCACATTTCATGGAGAAAGTCTGAATACCATTTCCCTACGATGTGTTCTTCCAAAATAATTATTCTCGAATCAGTCTAGCAGTGCTAGGAGGTTATTTGATATATATCTCTAAGGCATCAAGAACTTCGTTCAGATTTGGAACTGGGACAAAAGCTAATGCAATTATTTGTAATAGGAAGCATAGGAAGTGTATTAGTTACTTTATATCTATCACGTGGCAATATATTATACCATTTTTGCTTTTAGAGAAAACTCAGAATTGTTGCATTCGTACATACATACATCAGTTCTAATGGACTAAATGTTTACCCGTATTTTGAGATAAATGACGAAAATATTCTGTGAATAAAATATTGTTCGAAGTCACGGATCACCATTTACAACTGATGGTGTTAAATTTGGCAACTTATTCTTGACAATGGAGAACAGACGTCTGTAAATAGCCCCTTGCTTGTTCGTGAAAAACGCATAAACTACTAAATGTACTTCACTGACTCTCTTCGTCATAATAACGTAGATTTGGTTGAATATGTTTGGAGATATTTCGAAAGCACCATCTAAATGCCAGGTATCTGCAGTGCACATATCTTCTAGCCAATCCTCCCGATAGAGAGAGGTATTATTTTTTCATTCCTTACTGTATCTCAAACGATATCATAACCCACAGAAAACAAGTGGTAACAGTAATTTAATAGTACATACCTTCGATTTTGATACAAAAGTACCTTTTTCAATAGAACAATTAATCAGATACGATCATATTGAGCTGTTAAAAGATAAACAATGTTTGAAAATAAAGAATGGTATGACATTGTGGCCAACAGAAGATGTAGAATTTGATTTGCTTACAACATCATGAACATCATACGCTCTTACAGGAACAATAAAGAAAGAAATGGAACTGTGTTTCAGATGTTTTACTTTATTTCATTATATAAAATTGAACAATAATGAGAAGATTTATACTCAACTTATATCGAGGACTGAAAACGAGGGTGGTCCCAGACGTACCAGACCCAACAAAGAAAACACAAAAATTTTAGAAAGAAATATATTTATTTTTCAACATAATCTCCTTTCAGTTCTATACACTCTTCCCAGCGATGTTCAATAAATTCGATACCCTTTTTATAATAAGAACTGTCTTGCCCCTCAAAATAGCCATTAACTATCGACATCACTTCTTCATCGTTGGAAAATCCTTGACCACTGAATCATTTTTTTTAATTCGGGAACAGAAAAGAAGCCAAGGAGTCTAAATCTGGCGTATGAAGTAGCAATTCAAACTTTGATTCATTAATTTTGGCCATTGCAATAATGGATTTGTGAGCTGGTGCATTGTCTCGATGAAACAACACTATCTTCTTAGCCAAATGCATAATACTCGCGGTCGATAGTTTTTCCTTTTTCAGGATAGTCGATGAAAATTATTCCACGCGCATCCCAAAAAAACGGATAGCAGACCTTGCCTGTAGATAAACCGATCTTCGCCTTCTTTGCAGCCGGTTCTCCTTTTGAGTCCATTGTTTTAATTGTTCTTTTGTCTCGGGTGTGAAGTGATCGACCAATGTTCCCTACATGGTTATGAAACGGCGCAAAAATTCTGCTTTGTTGCTGTGAAACTCCCCTAAACACTTAATTGAAACATCTTCACGACACTGTTTTTGCTAGAGTGTGAGCAAACGCGGCACCCATCTTGCACATAGCTTTCTCATGTCCATATTTTCAGATAATATGAGATGTACTGCAGTTTTTGAAATGACTACTATGTTTGCTAGCTCACGCACTTTTAGTCGACGATCATCCAGTACCGATTTGCAGATTTTCTTCACCATTTCTGGAGTCGTCACCTCATTTGATCAACCAATGCGAAGCTCGTCTTGGCAGTTCGTATGGCCTCGTTTAAACTCTGCTACACAATATTTCACTATTGTAAACGAAGCAGCAGACTCACCCGGAGTAGAATTTAGTTCAGCTTTTATATCGGTTGGACTGAGGTTTTTTAAATAAAAGTATTATATCACGTAACGAAGACCAATTTTCTCCATTTTTACAAATTCACTGAAAACGTTCACTATTGATGACTGCCAAACAAATACTAAACAACGTGACGTCTTCAAACTTGAAACATATGCTTTATAGATTGTATACTTTCTAATACAGTGATTATTTCAAACGACTTCCGCCATCTGTAGATCAGGTCGGGTACTTATGGGACCGCCCTCGCATCTCAGTAGCGGTATTATTTTATCGAAAAGAAATTATAGGAGCATGTAATGTTATTTTTACACAAAATTTGTATTAGCATTAAATTGGTCACATGTTTTGGCAGCCTTTGTATACCCATTTTAAGAAAGTATATATGGAGATTTATTTAATTATCAAATACTGTGTTCTTAACATATAATTTTAACAATATATTTGTGGTGATATTGTTTCTAATGCATTAACAAATTTTATAGAAAAATCTTGTACTTCATTAATTTCAAAAACGAATTGTTTCAATTCACTTCAACATATTTGCGAAATAAAAAATGAACATACTGCCGAAATATACGTTCCCACAATTTTTTAAAATACATATGTGTACATACATGCATTCGCCGATTTTTTCGTACGATGATGAGTTTGGAATTCAGGAAACCACGCAAACCTTCTAGAATATTTCAAGGTAAGTCTTAATAAGCGTTCACCGACTGAACCGCTTTCACTTAATGTATCGATACAATTACGAATTGGTGGAACACGAAAAACAATGGAGTTCCCAGTCTTACGAGATTTTCGTGATAAGGGAGCTTACAAAAAGGTAATCGGACGTGACACGCCTTCATTATGGAGTAGGTGTATTGAGCTATTTCTTTTCGTTTCGCTATTAAAGAGTCTATTTAGGACACGTTAATATTTAATTAGTTTTCTGTTTGAATTTACGTGTATTTCTACAGCCAGAATTATGCAGTATGCTACTACTTTTCATGCATTATGACTACAAGTATGCATACAAAATTATCTATTTGACGCACGACTACTTTTAATCAAAATTATGCTCCCAATGTATGTGTAAAGTAAAGGGAGTTTCAAATTGCGCTTTTTTTTTTAAGAATCAATAAAAGATAGATGACGCACTGAATTTGTCTGGGTATGTGGGCATTTAAAAAGTGTGATGTTTGACATTTATAAAAAGGGCTTCGTATACGGTACAACAACGCCTTCAAATTGTTGATTCATTTTATGAAAATCAGCGTTCTGTGAAAAGAGTTTTTAGAAAATTACGTGAATTTTATGGTTTACATAATCGTCCATCTGAAAGCACTATTGGTCGAATTATTAAAAAATTTCAAGAGACCGATTCCGTGGAAGAAGACAGTCACAGCTAAGTGGTATACTGAACAGTGCCTCCCTAAAGTCATTGGATCGATCTATGAAGAACCTGCGGCCAAAGTCAAGAATGGACACCTGGTTCCTCCATCAGGATAATTCTCCAGCTCACCGCGCACCCTCCCTATAGCCCAGACCTTGCTCCCTGCGACTTTGCACTGTTCCCGCATGTGAAAATTAATCTAAAAGGGAGGCGGTTTTCCAGTGATGAGGACCTTCTGCGGGCTTGGGACAACGAGTGTGCTTTACTCCCTAGTGAAACTTGGCAGAACTGCTTTAAAGATTGGTTTCGAAGGATGGAGAGGTGTATTGAGTGTAGAGGGAATTACCTTGAAAAAATTAAATAAACAAAGCTGTATTGCAAATCTTTCCTTGCATCCTTTGTATGTATTGTAAATATATTCAGTTTCCTGCTTAAGCAGTTATCTTAATCTCTTAAACTCTTCATAATTGTGGAGGAATTTCGAAGATTTTCATTTTTTAAAATAGAATTCTTGCCTGCCTATTTATTTTATTACACGACTAGTGAACCAAGTATTATACTGTATATTCGAAACTCAGAATAAAGAGCGTTGTAGAAAGCACCTACAGCCAAATCGACAACATTGAACTCCGAGAGGAAGATCAGTCGTATGTTGTCGATCGAGAATACAGTGTAACAGAGCCATAGAGAAGCATTTTTATGTTTCTATTTAAATAAAGTTATTTTTTTATTATATGGTTCCTTTTTTGAAGCAACAATATTGGTAGATCTCTTCAGTACTTGTCATTATTCTTCTTAAAACTACTGATGTTAAATGATCTTATCAATATTTCGATAAAATTCAATTATTTTAAATCCTCCCAACGGTTTCAAACAAGGAAAATATATGTACTACTGTGGGCAAAAAATAGTAAGACTTTTTAATTTAAATTTCGCGCGAAAACCCATTCGTCGAAATATTTTTTTTCTAGGTTGGTATGAGTATCAGTGACACCTGTGCCAAATGTCACATCAAAATAACCATTAGTGTTTAGTATTCGCTTGTCTTTCTGAAGTACAAAAAGTGCATTCGGCGATTTTTACAAAGAGTGAAATTATTCAACGAAGAAGTTCCATTAAATTTTGTGTACGGAATCAAATTTCTGGTGCCGAAACGTTCAGAATGTTGCAAAAGGCCTTCGCTGGTAATTGTTTGTCGCGAGCAAGTGTTTTTGATTCGTACAAATTATTCAAAGAGGGTCGAGAACGCGTTGATGACGAACCACGTCCAGGACGGCCATCAACATCAACTGATGATCAACACGTCAATAGAATCAAGGAATTGGTGCTTGAGAATCGACGATTAACAGTCAGAGACCTTACTGGCATCGTTGGAATATCGGAAGGATCAGTGAAAACCATTTTGAAAGATCATTTGGGCCTAAGAAAAGTGAAAGCACGATTTGTCCCAAAATCACTCATTGTATTGCACGCATTTTTTCGAAAAATAGCGTCGCGTTGACGTCTGTGAAACAATGCTTTCCGACTACCAAGACAAAATGAAAGGCATCATAACTGGAGATGAGACTTGGATCTGCACTTATGACCCAGAAACAGACGAACAATCGGCCGAATATCGTATCAAAGGTGAGCCGAAGCCCAAAAAAGCACGTCAAAGCAAGTCAAAAATCAAGGTTATGTTGACAGTTTTCTTCGATTATCGAGGTGTGGTGCACTCCGAATTCCTTCCGACCAGCCAAACTGTCAACAAAGAATACTGTTTGAGTGTTATGCGTCTTTTGCGCAATACTATTCGTAAAAAGAGGTCAGAATTATGGGCCGACAACTCTTGGTTTTTGCACCGTCGCATACTGCATTAATTCTTCCACCGTATTCGCCTGATTTAGCTCCGTGTGACTTCTGGCTATTCAGCAAACTCAATTGAAGTTTCAATTGAAGACATTAAACGTGAATCGCTAGGCGCATTGAAGGCTTGACTTTAACAACTGTTTCGAGAATTGGAAGAAACGTTGGCACAAGTATATTGGTGCCAGGGGGGGATTACTTTGAGGGGGACGAAATAGATTTGGAAGAATAAATTAAGAATTTAAAAATTATGAACAAAGTCTTACTATTTTTTGCCCACAGTAGTATACATATGTAATTGAAAATATTCTTACAAAATTGTTCGTCCAGATACGAACAAATTAACCATGATAAAGAGTGGTGTAAATAAATAGCAAGGTTAGTAATCGTCATGGAAGAGTTGATAATGAGATTGTACGTTCAAAAATGTCACGGTTGTTATTTTGTGGTAATTACAAGCGATTCGTAAGGGTCATGATACTAATGTAATTATTAAAACAAAATTAAAAATGTTTATGCCAATTTCAAGTCGCAAAAGTGGTTTATAGTTGTGCGACTATGAATAAAAAAATTAATAACTGCACAAAAGAAATCAACATCTTTTGAAGCAATATTTTATTTTTAAGAAAATATTTTTTCCATTTCTTATACTTGTTCCCTAAAAACTGTCCTTTCCCATGAGTCCATAAATTAAAATTAATATTCTTTTTTATAATAAACAAATATCTCTCCGTTTTTAACGAAAGTTTCTATTCTTCTATCGCAATCGCATGCAATAATTATTATATAATTAAAAATTCTAGCGCAACTCCTCCATCGACGAATGCAAATGACAATAGATAGCAAATTGCAAATTCATCTTCTGTCGGATGCGAGAAAAACGATTTAAAATTTAGATGTTTTCTGGGAGCGGCCTTTTACTCATTCATTTAAGTTTCTAAATAATTCACGAGCAGTATGTCATCTCGTGTTATATACGATCTATTATTAGACCTGGAAGAATGCGTATGTGTACATGTTTGAGATTACCGTTCGCCTAATCTGGACCGAATTTATAATTTTCGCAAAATATTTTCGAGGGACACCTTGACATTCTTTACAATCCATCACATTTGGTGATTTATATAGAAACTGAATGAATATTTTAATACATACTATGCGACGAAAGAAAGAAATGAAGCATCCAATTAAAGTACTGGGTTGGCAACTAAGTACTTTCGGTTTTGTAGTATAAAATAAAACACATTTTTTTTTAAACAAAGAATAGCTTTTAATCAATTATATATTTTCCATTTTGCTCAATGACCTTTTGCCATCTTTCTTTCAGCTGCATGATTCCGCGCTCATAAAATGTCTGGCCCTTATCAGCAAAAAACTGAACCAGGTGCGAGTGAAGGTCATCGTCATTTCTGAAAGTTTTACCATTCAAAGAATTCTGCAAACTTCGAAATAAATGGTAATCAAATGGTGCTAGATCAGGGCTGTATGGGGGATGTGGCATCACTTCTCAGCCAAGCTCCAATAGTTTCCCACGAGTTGCCAAAGATGTGGGAGGCCTTGCGTTATCTTGGTGGAAAACTACACCTTTCCGATTTGACAATTCTGGCCGTTTTTCTTTGATTGCTTCATCCAGTTTTATTAATTGTTGACAGTAAACATCAGAATTGATCGTTTGGTTCCTTGGAAGCAGCTCAAAAAACACAACACCTTTGTAATCCCACCAAACTGACAGCATGATCTTTTTTGGATGCAATTCAGCTTTCGATGTGGTTTGAGCTGGTTTATCGTGTTTGCTCCATGATCGTTTTCGAACTATGTTATGTTACTGTACAGGACCCATTTTTCATCACCAGTGATGATTCTTTTTAAGAAAGGGTCGGTTTCATTTCGTCTAAGGTGCATATCGCAAAAGTTGATTCTTTTTGTTAAATGAATTTCTTTCAATTCGTGAGATACCCAAATATCAAGATTCTTAACTAGCCCAAGACATTTTAAATGTTTTTCAATTGTTGTGTGCGATACATGTAGCCTCTCCGCAACCTCTTGAACAGTTATATGACGATCCTCTTCAATTGTGACTTTGATTTGATCACCATCAACTTCAGTAGACCGACCAGAACGTTGCTCATCTTTGAGGGAAAAATCTCCAGAACGGAATTTTTATACCAATTCTGACACGTGCGCTCTGTTAAGCAATTAGCACCATAAACTTCACATATCTTTTTGTGAGCCGCAGCAGCTTTCTTTCCTTTACGGAAATAAAATAGTAAAATATGTCGAAAATGTTCGTTTCTGCACTCCATTTAAAATTAACCCACAACTAGTAGCTTTAATAAAAATCACGCACTACTTGCTTCTGACGTTACGTCAATGTGACTAGTATCACGCGACAAACGGTAAAGTACAGCACTAACATACGTTATACAAAAAATAAAGCAACGCTCTATATCAGTAAAAACCGAAAGTACTTAGTTGCCAACCCAATACATCTTTTTGAACCAAATTCCATACAAATATTTGTTGTGTTGAAAATAAATGATTATATCTTCATTAAAAAACTCGTGCCCTTTACAGAGAGTATTCAATGACGAGCGACCGCACGACGTAAACGAAACATTCTGCTATGCACATTCTATGGATTCTATATAACTTCATTCCAAACAACTTCTAGAGTATGCAAACAAACATATCAAGCCGTCGATCTATCACATTCCAGACACATTCTATGGACGATACAAATAGATCTGGCGATCGTGCAAGCTTATTGAGAATATTAGTGTTGTGTTGGTATCTGTCAGAGGTCGTAATGTAAAAACTGCAGTGTAATGTAAAAACTGCATTTGCTTGCTGGAATGTAGCATTATTTCTACATTCTAGCAAGAAAATGCCTATCCTAATATTGCAGTTTTTACATTAAAACTTCTGACAGATACCAACCCAACATTAATATTCTCAATTGGTCTGCGCGATCGCCAGATCTATCGTCCATAAGATATATCTGGAATGTGATAGATCGAAGGCTTGATATGTTTGTTTGCAACGTGATACTCTAGATGTTGCTTAGAATGAAGTTATATAGAATCCAGCCTTTGAAGATATAAATTAAAGCTAATGCGTCCAAAATTTCATCAATGTATCTTGGAGCTTTCAAATATCCTCCAAAGAAAACTAGAGAAATCATACTTCCAATGCCAATTCCGCCTAAAACCATTAATTTTCTAGTAAGTGCAATCTCATGTTCTATAAAAAAAATAAAACGAGATTTGTCCGAAAAACAAAATTGTTCCACTTGTTATCGGAGTCTGCCCGTACATTACACAACTCTGAATCTAAGAGTACGGTGCCTGCTAGTGCAAAGCAATGTTAAATATGCGGAACGAATTATTCTATGAGCTATCTCTGCAAAAAAACACTTCTCAGAGCAAGCAATTTTAGTCTCCTATCTTCCCATTCGATGGTTCTTTTAGATCATTCGGAGCGTCTTCTACGATGTTGCCTACCTTGTTGAAACCAATCTCTTCGACAACGAATAACGGTAGCAATATTTCTTTACATTCGCCTGGCTATTTCACAAAATACAGTAAACGCCTCAATCCTACGCTACGACACCTTCCAAAATCGCTTAACTGGCAATAATTTGATTGTCCTCATGTTTTTGGCTTTTTAATGCACTAATTCATAACTACAAACTATTACAATCAATTAGCCAAACTATACTGATCCAAGACAAAGAAATGAAAAACTTTTTTTATTAGAGTTCGGTAAAAAACGACGTAAAAGCTTGCTGCTTTCGTGCTACTTATTTTTATCATTTATTGTTCTCAATACAGTAAATATTCGCACAAAATTTGGTGTAAAAATATATACATTTCCTTTTTACGCAGTATATATATATATATATATATATATATATGTACGGTAACTTTGATGGAGCCTATGTTTGACTAATTTAATCACTTAAGGTTCATATACGAGAGTGGTTCCAGAAGTACCCGACCCAATAAAGAAAACACAAAAATTTTGGAAAGAAATATTTATTTCTCAACATAATCTCCTTTCAGCTCTATACACTTTTCCAAACGATGTTCAATAAGTTCGATACCCTTTTTATAATAAGAACTGTCTTGCTCCTCAAAATGGCCATTAACTGCCGAAATCACTTCTTTATCGTTGGAAAATCTTTGACCACTGAGCCATTTTTTCAAGTTTGGGAACAGAAAATAATCCGAGGGGGCTAAATCTGGCGAATAGGGTGCATGAGATAGCAATGCAAACTTTAATTAATTCTCTTCTTTTGCTTGATTTCTTCGCTCAAACGTTGCAATAAGTTCGCGTAATACTCGCTGTTGATAGTTTTCCTTTTTCAAGATAGTCAATGAAAATTATTCCACGCGCATCTCAAAACACCGATGCCATGAAAACGGTCTTCGCCTTCTTTGGAGCCGGTTCTCCCTTTTGAGTCCGCTGTTTTGGTTGTTCTTTTGTCTCACGTGTGAAGTGATGGACCGATGTTTCATCCATGATTATGAAATGGCGAAAAAATTCTGCATTGTTGCTGTAAAACTTCGTTAAACACTCAATTGAAACATCTTCACAACACCATTCTTGCGGTACCCATCTTTAACACGGCTTTCTCATGTCCAAATTTTCAGATAACATGCGATGTACCGCACTTTTTGAAATGCCTACTATGTTTGTTAGCTAGCACACATTCAATCGACGATCATCCAGTACCGCTTTGTGGATTTTCTTCACCATTTCTGGAGTCGTCACCTCATTTGGTCGACCACTGCGATACTCGGCTTGGCAGCTCGTACGGCTTCATTTAAATTCTACTACTCAATATTTCACTGTTGGAAACGAAGGAGCAGACTCACCCAGAATATAATCCAATTCAGCTTTTATATCGGTTAGGTTGAGGCCTTTCAAATAAAAGTATTGTATCACGTAACGATGACTCCTTTCTCCATTTTTACAAATTCACTGAAACGTTCAATATTGATGGCTGCCAAGCAAGTACTAAACAGCGTGGCGTCTTCAAACTTGAAACATATTCTTTATAGATTGTGTACTATCTAATACAGTGACATTTTTTAAACAACTACCGCCATCTCTAGGTCAGACCGGGTACTTATGGGACCACCCTCGTACAATTCTCTTCCACATTAATTTTCGTATTCTGTATGCGTATTTCGACAACTTAATGGATTTGTAATCTTATTCATAAAATTAAATATTCACCGATTATTATTCTTAATATATACTTTCCATACTAACTATAAAACACCCGAAAGACCTAGAAATATTGTTTCAATTCATTTATACTCGTGTACTACTAAAGTTCTGTAATATCATATGATTTTATGTGTTAGTTCTCATAAATAAACCATAGACATGAAACATTATTAGTTGATTTAGCTTTTCTTTATAAATTGGAGGGTCAGACTTTTTCCTTATGGAGCCCCGATACAGTTATAAAAACTAAATTACGTCACAAAACTGCCCATCTAATAGAAGATTGTCTCAGGAACGATTGACGTCAATAACATACATCTAATACAATACATTCTTTTATTAAGATAACTACATAACAATAAACTACTTACTACTTCTGCAAGTAAGTTCAGACAAAATGATCTAAATTATCATATAACGTTATATTATTATTTGACAATACTGTCCGTGTATCTTGTATCTATATTTGTTAGCTGACACAAAAATTTCAAAATGAAAATATCTTTTGGATATAAACTGTAATCGGAAAACGGTAGTCGTTTGGTAAAATTGTAACTGTATCTTCTTACTTGTTAGGGAAAGTCGCCTTCAGAAACATAACTTTTTCTTTCAAAGACGCAAATCTAATGTTTATATAATCTGCACTTTTTAGGTAGTTGTAGCGTAGATTAACCACATTCACTCGTTGATTATTTTCGAGATCGCGAACGTAATAATGTATACATATGTATGTTAATCCATAAGTTCCAGGGCGATGGTTCCCACATTTTTAATTGTTCCGAAACGAATTTTACAATCTTTTTCTAAGTCGTTATTTATACTGATGGATATCTGATAGCCACTCATATTCCATTGCAAATAAAATGTTTTTAATCGGATCATAATAGAAAAAACACACCAAATAAAGAATTACACGTTTTTTCACAGGTTATGCTTGGCAGATTTTACCAGATCTAGTTAGAGAGGCGACTCTTTTTTCTCTTTATTATTCTTTGTTTGTTATTATTTTAAAAGCTCCTTCACTTTGAATTTCTATGATTAATTTTTGAAAAATTATATTTGCACAATTATTTAATCTTTAAAAAAATTAAAACGCAAGCATTTAATAAGATTGATTTAGACTTTCTTGTAGACTAAAATGCAATCTAAATTTCATCTATATTTAAAAGTTAATTTTCTTTAGCCAGCAGTAAAATATAAATGTGATAACAAAACATCGACATTTCTTCTTGCATTTTTGCATAGAAAAGCGCACTAACTGTACTGAATTTTGAAATTTTATTGCAGATTGCAGAAATTTTATCAAACGAAGTCATCTAAAATGTCATCAAAATGTCGAAGTGTAATATCCAATTTTCTGGTTGATTACAAACATAATTGCAAAATATGTTGTATGCCATATTATGCAAATGTATCTCTTTTACTTATAATAACAGTTACACTTGTGAAATAATCCATATTTCGCGACATATTGCATAAATTGATTGTCCAATTACAGTACCAATAAAGGACAATTAATCTGGACGCTATAACATACATTTCAATTACATAAATAAGAAAAAACTAAGAACAAGAATTGTAAAAGGACCTTGTATATATTATGCAAATAATTTATTTTCAGGATTATTCTTTTTAATTCTATAAATCTCACCTATATCTGTAATAGAAGTCACTTGATTCTATTGATGTTAGATACAAAATGCGAAGCATGGAAGCGTTTTTAGAATTAATCCCTTTACGAGGATGGTCCCATAAGTACCCGGTCTGACCTAGAGATGGCGGTAGTTGTTTGAAAAATATCCTGTATTACAAAGTACACAATCTATAAAGCATATGTTTCAAGTTTGAAGACGCCACTCGTTGTTTAGTATTTGTATGATAACCATCAATAGTGAACGTTTTCAGTGAATTTGTAAAAATGGAGAAAATTGGTTATCGTTGCGTGATACAATACTTTTATTTGAAAGGCCTCAGCCCAACCCACATAAGAGCTTCTACTCTGGCTGAGTCTGCTCCTTCGTTCACAACATTGAAATATTGGGTAACAGAGTTTAAATGAGGCTGTACAAGCTGCCAAGATTAGCATCGCAATGGTCGACCAAATGAGGTGACGACTCCAGAAATGGTGAAGAAAATCCACAAAGTGGTACTGGATGATGGTTAACTGAAAGTGCGCAAGCTAGCAGACATAGTAGACATTTTAAAAAGTGCGGTACATTGCATATTATCTGAAAATTTGAAATGAGAAAGCTGTGTGCAAGATGGGTGGCTCGAGCAAAATCAGTGTCGTGAAGATGTTTCAATTGAATGTTTAGCGAAGTTTCACATCAACAAAGCAGCATTTTTGCACAGTTTCATAACAATAAATAGAACATGGATCAAGCACTTCACACCCGAGACGAAAAAGCAATCAAAACAATGGACTCAAAAGGGAGGACCGGCTCCAAAGAAGGGAAGACCGTTTCAT
This sequence comes from Dermolepida albohirtum, assembly GCA_031893035.1. Taxonomy (NCBI): domain Eukaryota; kingdom Metazoa; phylum Arthropoda; class Insecta; order Coleoptera; family Scarabaeidae; genus Dermolepida; species Dermolepida albohirtum. The sequence goes on from JAVIWB010002661.1 coordinate 118,585, forward strand.
CTGCAGGCAAGATCATGGCATTGGTTTTTTGGGATGGGCGTGGAATAATTTTCATTGACTATCTTGAAAAAGGAAAACTATCAACGGCGAGTATTATGCGAACTTATTGCAACGTTCGAGCGAAGAAATCAAGCAAATACGGCCGCATTTGGCTAAGAAGAAAGTGCTGTTTCATCAAGACAATGCGCCGGCTCACAAATCCGTTATTTCAATAGCCAAAATTAATGAATTAAGTTTTAATTGCTACCTCATGGTCCCTATTCGCCAGATTTAGCCTCCTCGGATTGTTTTCTGTTCCCAAACTTGAAAAAAATGCCTCAGTGGTCAAAGATTTTCCAACAATGAAGAAGTGATGTCAGCAGTTAATGACTATTTTAAGGAGCAAGACAGTTCTTATAATAAAGAGGGTGTCGAACTTATTGAACATCGCTTGGAAAAGTGTATCAAGCTGAAAGGAGGTTATATTGAAAAATAAATATATTTCCTTCCAAAATTTTTGTGTTTTCTTTGTTGTTCGGGTACTCCTGGGACCACCCTCGTATATGATTATCATCTACCATAATTCTACTTTCCAGTATCTGATAACGTTTTCAGAAATCGTCGTCATCTAAAATTTAATTTATACATGAAATTATTTAGATTTGAAGCCATCTATATAATCAATTACTATTTCTCGTAGAAATGTTAGGAAACAGTAGTAAAAATTTTTACGCCATCAGCATAATATAAAGTAGGAGAGAGTAATCTAATGTCTGATATTTATGACTATTCATTTGTAAATGTTTTATAACATCTTTCATTGTAGTCTTTTACATTATTATTTTCTGCCTGTATGTATTTCAATTATAAGTAAATATTTTATTTTATTAAAATATGCTGTAATTTTATTCTATTTCCCATAAAACACTGCGAAAGTTAAATATCAAAGTAGGTACATCATTAAAAGTACTCATTTTAATTTATAGTTTCGCAACGATACCCCTTCTGTGTCACAACCATTGTTTTTTTTTTAAAAATATTCAATAAGTAAACCACTCTACACAAAACCCTGGACAATATATTTAGAGACCTTTTGTAATAGTATGGTACGAGATTTGCTGTGGTATTTGGTTTGGTGACGCCACAGTTCGCGCATGATTTAATGACGTATTGTATTGTATTTCGTAAACTTAAATATCATATTAAACTATCCTACTTTGTGAAACTTTTTACCATATAATTATATAATTATTTGAAAAAGAATAAGCGCTGTCTGGACAACATAATTGAAAAACTAAAAAAATCCTTGCTTATATGTTGCTGTAATGAGATTAAAAGCGAGATGGACTGTGAAGAATCGATCGTACGAAAAAAAAAATAAATCAAGTGTGCAAGAGAATAGAATGCGCTTTTAAAATAAGAAGATCCCATCCGATCGATATTTAAGAATCCATTTCTAGGACGATTCACAATCGAGTCATGCGGCCGCAAGAGTGGCGTCGGTCTGTATAAATACAGATTTCTCCACACGTGCTCTTTTAAAATACGTACAGAAGAGGTTCAAGACGCATCATGAACTTTTTGGTAAGTATCCCGAGACTGCACGTACTCGCAACGTATAACACATATTTCACCTTTCACCCGAGAGCATATGACGACGACGACGACGACCTTTAACAGATCGGTAATTTCTTAACCGCGAAGGAATGATTTTACGCAAGCGACGAGTAGAACGACATTTCTTCGGTGGAGATGAGAAACGAGAAAAAATCTGGAATACGCGTCGGTCGTCGTCTTTGTTCTTCCACGTTATTTTATGCATAATCGGAGGGAAGTGAGTGACTCATATTTATTTATTTTTTGTGCAGATAATCGCCTCCGTTCTTGTTGGTAGTTGCGTTGTGCAAGGCCGACCGCAAGGAAGATCCCAAGAACAATACGATGTAGATCTGAGTCAGTACAAACAACAGCAACAGCACGAAAGGACCACTACTTTCATACCCATCCTTAGATTCGATAAAGAACAAGGTGAAGATGGCAGTTACAAAACGGCGTAAGTAGAAAGAATTTTTTGTTGTTTTTTGTTCCCTAATTTTCACTCACATACAATAAGAAGAAATCGTAGTTTTGGTTTCTCAAAACTAGTTTTTGCTTCAGCGATATACAGGCATGCTCATACAGTGGGCACCACGAAAAAGTTTTGCGATGTACACGAACATATATCTGCCGAATTCATGTAGAACGGTCTTTATAATAATGGTATGTAAACAAAACTGGCAGTCGGTACATGTTTTATACATAACATACATTAATAATTGAATAGAATTTCGAATTATCTTATAAGAAAACTATTTTGACAATACGATTTTACGAATAACGTATACATTAAATACGTATTGATCTAATTGTTTAGATTTAAATTTTTTTGTTGTTGTTGGATTACGCGTATTAACATAACAGACGATTACGTTAGAATATAAAATATTTTCTTCCACGAAAATTATTGCTGAATTAATTTCTACTAGACTTAACAAGCCATAAACGATAACGTCAGATATATAAATAGTCCATTAGATACATAAAATATTTTCATTATCGATTTTACAAATTACATCTACAATTATATTTAGTATTGCTATTATACAATCAACAAAATTGTAGAATTTTATGCTTATTAAGATCAACGATCGGCCGATCTGCAACGATCTTTTCGAAGACTTTTAATAAAATGAAGAGAATACTAATCAACCGTCGATTAGAAAGAGTAGAATAACCATTATGTTTTTAAAGTGTGATCAAATAATTGTACGCTTACTAAAAACGATGGAAATTTGTTTAATTTCCTTGTAAAACCTTCGCCAGTACAAAGAAATAAAAACTTTGCGCGTCCGAAAGTAGAAATTTTGTAAAACCATTAAATTGTTTGATCTATTCCAAGCACGACACGTAATATCGTACTTTTCTAGATAATACTTATAACAATTTAATGATTTTTGAAAATAACATGTAATAGTATAAATACATTTTATTTCTTCATCGATAACACTAATTTAAACATTTAAATTTTGTATGGCCTTTTTTAATACATCAAATATTAACTAATAATTTATATTAATGCATTCAATCGAAAGACATTCATTTAACTACCGGTTTTAGCCACCTATTTGCAATGCACTGGTGCACGTATAAAATGTTTATGCAAAAAAATCACATCAAGAACAAATACTGCTAAATTAGGTAAAAAAAATATTTTGTGTAAACCACATTTTGTTATTTTAACATGTTTATGTCTTGAATAAAATGCAAGAGAGAGAATGCAGTGCTATTGAAGTTTTTTGTTATCAGGTCGAAAATGTAAACTCATACTACACACTACACACACCATTGCTCGTTTTCTTTTTCAATGAAATATACATGAGCTTTCTTTCTAGTTTGATACCATTACGGCTCGATTTATAGATCAAAACTTGTGACTTAGGCCGTGAACCTTTTTGTGGTAGCAACTGTATACGTTAGACATTCCTGTGCAATAGTTTCGACACAGTGCGTGAATTTATTAGTAAAATTAAATACTTTTCCTTGTCACTATAAATTTTTGCAGGGTATCAACAACTATTTACTCGTATGTTGTCACGATTTTCTTTTTAATATCGTTAATAATCCCCATTTATGTTTTATAACGGATTTTAAAATATACCACATATATTCATTTAAGTAATAGAGAATGTTCCAAGTTGCTTCTTAAGTCAAGACGATTCCATTATTTTATTCATGAATGCATCCCCAAATTGTAACATTACCATAGCTGTGCTGCAGTGTAGATACGATGTAATAATTCTTCCTGTTCTTACAATCTAATACTGATAATTCTAAGTCACAAATTACAAATTATTGGAATCAAACACAATATAACTAAGAAAACCGTTTATTTGTCATATAATCACGATGAGATGATATAAAATTATAAATTACTAATAATTTAATAAAAGATATGCCCTCCTTTAGCTACGATGACAGCCTGAACTCTTTTCGGCATGGAATCTATTAATTTTTGACAGTTTTCCTTTATTTTCTCGTCCCGAAACCACACCTGAATTACTGCTTCTATCAATTTTGTCTTCGTTGTACAGTCCATTTTATGTAACCTAGCCTTACAAATGGCCCACAGATTTTCAATTGGGTTTAAGTCTGGAGAATTGCCAGGCCAGTCGAGGAGAGGCATTTCTTTTTCCTTGAAATATTTGACCATAACCTTCGATTTGTGGCATGGATCTGAGTCCTGTTGGAAAATTGCACCTTCGTTTGGCTCACATTTCTTTAGATCTTTTCCCAAATACTTATCCAGTAGCTCTTTATATTTCTGGCTGTTCATCATGCCTTCTATAGGCACCAGCGACCCAGTTCCCATGTACGAAAAACATCCCCAAAACATCTTCTTTACAGGATGTTTAACAGTCTGATCGACATGAGCTGCAGTGAATTTTTCATCTCCACTTTTTCTCACGAATTTTGATCGCTGCCCCTGCACCAAAAAATGGGACTTCTCTAAGAACAACACTTTTCTCCAGTCTTCCTCATTTCTTCTGGCATATTTCTTGGCTCAAATAAACCTCTGCTTCATCATTCGTTGAGTGAGGAGTTGCTTCTTCTGTGGTCGAATGGCTTTTCTTCCAGACTCCAAAAGTCTCCTACGAACTGTAGCGTCATGCACTTTCACTCCAGCATCGGCTAAGTCTTTTTGTAGTTCAAAACTAGTTTTTCTTGGGTTCAGCTTGCTATTTCTGACCAAAAAAGTGACATCCCGGGGTGTCATCTTCCTCTTTCTCCCACATTTTCCTGCTCGTTTCACTTCAACTATTCCGGTATTCTTTTTTTGCTTTAGGATCTTGCTTACTGCTCCTTGACTAACACCACATTCCTGGGCAATATCTCTCTGTGTCATTGAAGTGTGCTCACTTAATGTCACAATCTTCTCACGTTTTCTGGGCGTGATAACCATATCGCGAACAACCGGTAAAAGTACAATGTAAATCAAATTTTGAACTTTGAAAGAGTATATGTGAACAAACTCTCTAAAACGCACTAAATAATTATGTAATATGTTCCCAGTGATATAGATTATGTTTTTTGACATAAAACTACTGTCAGAACTGACCTAACAATGTTGCCACATGCAGAAAACTAAAAGAATAGTCATGATTCCATCAATTTGCACAATACTGTACATATAAAGCTATAAATCAGTAAAACAAAAATGAAATTATTATTTTACATAATCGACCAGTGCTGATTCATCCCCACCATCATCATAGGAAGTTATTTTTTATTTTTTGATGTGTTTTCTTCGTGCAACATCAATATTTTCGAATGCCTACTATTAGTGGTTGTTATAAAACGTTTTAATCCACTCGTTTTCCTACGTTCGGCAAAATTTATTTGCATTAAATTAGTTTTAATGTATTTCGGAAAACACAATATGAATACTTAATTTTTTTGCTATTACAATTTGATTTAGACCGAGTTAAATCAACAACCCTACTTGATTTTATTAGTTGAATTTGATGGAGCCTGTGGTTGATTGACTTGATCAATAAGGTTATATATCAACCTTATTGATCTTGATTTTATTAAGTAACAAATTCTGTTTTCATCATGTTTTATTAAATCAAACATCTGTGTCTCCAAATATTACCAATTCGTGTCACTATATTTTGCAAATTGGTAAGCTACTAAATTAGAAAATAATTTGAATTCGAAGGTATCACAATAATACGATGGCAAACATGTACGTATACAAATCCATTTTTAATTGTATTCCATTCAGGACACTATAAAAACATTTTTTGAGTAGTGGTAATTGTTTTACAACTTCAGGTAATTGTTTTACAACTTGAGCTATATAGATTTCTATCCACTACATACAGCCCGACGTAATTAAAGATCAAAATCGTAGTATCATAAAAATACTTATTCTTTATTGTTCCTCAATACAATTATACTATCGCATAATAAAATTAGGACCATCCCTGTAAATTCAACTTCCTGATTTTGTTTTTATAAGAAATAAGACAAAATAACGACTTAACTTAAACAACTTTTTATTAACATTATAATATGAAGATTAATATATTATATAATTTTATACAACATATTAAATATTTTCTTAAGTCAGCCTTTGCTTTGGTTGCGGCGACATGCTTCTGATAGTCACAACTCAGTTAATTCTTCTCGACATGCTTCTGATACTCACAACTTAGTTAATTCTGCAATATTTTGTTTTAAAATAGCAAGGGTCGGATTTGGGGTTGAGTAAACAATCTATTTTAAACTATTTCATACATCTTCATTTGAGTTTAAGTCTGAAGAGTTGGTTGGCCATGACGAAACCTGAAAGTTGCTGTCGGAAAATAAATCTTGTATTGGGTTTGTTCTGTGGCATAGTGCACCCTCTGGTATACATTTATAAACAACATCTCCAGAGTTTAAAGAATAGATATTCGGAAATAGGAATTAGTTTTCATTCTATTACGAATTTATACTATACTTAGTCCGTTGTGCCCGTTACAGAATACAGATACCCTAGCTTATTTCCTGACATGTAGAACCAAATGATAATTGCTTCTTCTTCATGAAAACCCTCGTATGGTCTTCTCCTAATGAAGCAGAATTCATCACTGAATACATCTTGAACGTACGAAATATTTATTCCATTTTTAAGCTTGCTAAGAACGTATAAATTTTATGAACGTAAATAAAATAACGATGAACCCCTCAATTGTGAGGTTTCTGTGCTGTTTCAGTCATTGTATTTCATATATTTATTCTCTCGGTCAATCTTGATTTTGTTGCTTGCTGGCAAGACTATAAATTTTCTCCTTCTATAATCGAAATTGTAAAGTTCTTTTCGATATTTTGATGTTTTCTGCTTCTAAGATGTGTAAAACATGTCTAATAGGTTATTATTAATTCTCTAATGATCTTTATCGATTAATTTGTCTCCGCATTGTTTTTCTTATTCTTCCATAATGAATGTGCCGCTCGCAGAGGCTGGAAAGTTTTTTCCAATTAACTTTTTTACCCTGTGTACTGCTTGACGGGGCATACGTTCCCGTCTTGCTATTTCTCAATGAGAGTAGTTCCCAGATTTATATAAAATCTATATTGCCCCCTTTTTTGCACGAGTAATGTCTTTGCGTTTTTATTTTAAATCAAAGTAACATCGATTACAATTAAACGTGAAAGATTATATCGTTTAAATGTATACCACGACTACGTTGGTATGCTTCGACGCGAGAATTGAACTTGTCTGACATTCGTCCAAGCATGGCAGTTTCAATATCTATTATGGGAACTTGAATGTTATTTTTAAAGGACTTAAATGCTATCTGACTTATTAGGGTAGACCCCAATAGAGTAAACACATAGATAAAAGTGCAAAGGTGTCAAGTCTAAGATCTCGACGATCAATTTAGTCAGCATTCCGAGATATTATACGTCCAGGGAATCTAGTGCGTAATGACGCGATATTGTCTGGTGTTGTGTGACACGTAGCACCATCTTGTTGAAAATCACCCATGTTAATTTTGTTTAGTTGAGGCCATACAATATCTCTTGCCATTAGAGCGTTCTGCATTTACCCTAACCATGATTGTCCTCAAAGGAAAATGGACCGATTTTTAATCCAGACCATGAACCGCGTCAAAGAAATACTACCATTTTCTATATTCACTGTTCCATTTAATGCAAAACGTGCCTCATCGCTAAAAATTATTTTACGCCCAAAACGTCGATCTGTTGCTCTTTGCTCTAACATCCAACTAATAAAATTTCTGCGTCGTTGATGGTCCGTCTCCTTGAGTTCTTGGGTTATCTGATTTTTATATACATGCAACTGTAAGTTCTTATGTAAAATTCGCCATAAACTGGTTGAAGTAATGTCTAATTCTTGAGATCGTCGTGGGATTGATGTCGATGGGTCATTTGCGATACTTTCTGGTACAGCGGCGATGTTTTCGACAGAACGTGCAATTTTTAATATGCCTGATTAAGATAGGTTTCGAAGAGATCCGGAGTCTTCAAATCTTTCAACTAAATTTCGAATCGCCAGCTCGGTAAAGCGTCAAAAAACCACGAATTCTGCCTACGATGAGTTTGTTTCATCGGCCAACCATTTTCATAATAGACTTTTATGATTTCAATAAACTGTTGTGCAGAAAGCGGCCCCATGCTTATATTTGTATAGGACACACGCTAATGTGCAGTTTCACCTGAAACGAAATAAATGCCTTGGAGTTATAGCCATTTACAATTCCATAATGATGTTTAGAAAATATTATATATAATAAGTTTCGACTTTAGAATGAAGTTAGCCAATTGATACTTGCAATTTTCACGAGAAAAAGAAGAAATTACTTTTCGAATAATTGAAAAGATTAAAATTCTATGTAAAGGATGCTTCAAATTTCGCGGTTTTTCTAAAGAATAAATAAAACACATAATTTGCATTCACTTTCCAAAACTTTTTATTGGTAATTGAAGTATCAGTCATGACATTTATATGCGAAAAATAATATCTGCAAATGGCCTCCTCTTGCAGCTCCACATACGTCCACTCTTTTGTTAAAATTTTCAATGACATTTTGACATAATTGAGGCTCTATCTCACCAATGACACGAATAATGTCATCTTTCAAAGCAGGAATTGATTTTGGATTGTTTTCATAAACCTGACTTTTCACGTAACCCCAAAGAAAATAGTCTAACGGCCTCAAATCACATGATCTTGGTAGCCAATTAACATCACCGTTTCTTGAGATTACACGTCCAGGAAATTTCGTGTGCAAAGTGAGGTGTAGCGCCATTCTGTTGAAACCACATATCCTCTAGATCAATATTCATTAATTCGGGCCACAAAAATTCGGTTATCATCTGACGATATCGATCACCATTGACACTTACAGCTTCACCACCAGCATTTTCAGAGAAGTAAGGTCCAATTACACCACCTGACCATAATACACACCAAACAGTAACTCGTTTAGGATGCATATGTTTCTCATGAATAATTCGTGTGTTCTCCTCATCCCAGACACGGCAATTTTGTTTATTAACATAGCCACTAAGTTCAAAATGTGCCTCATCGGAAAATATTATTTTTTGAGAAAAATCAGGTAGTTTTTCATTGATTAAATTGACAAATGAACGATGTTTTAAATGATCTAATGGCTTCAATTCCTGTGTTATTTGAACCTTATACGCCTTCAGAACTAAATCCTTGTGTAAAATACGCCATGCTGTTGATCCACTAAGTCCAAGTTGTCGTGAACGTCGTCTAAGGGACATTTCAGGATCTTTAGCGAACCAAACCAATATTTTCTTGTGAACGACCACTAAGACTGTATTTTTAACTTTTTTGATCTTCCACGGAACCCCCTTTTGAAATTTTTTAATAATTCGACCAATAGTGCTTTCAGATGGACGATTATGTAAACCATAAAATTCACGTAATTTTCTAAAAACTCTTTTCACAGAACGCCGTGTACGAAGCCATTTTTATAAATGTCATACATCACGCTCTTTATATGCCCACATACCCCGACAAATTCAGTACGCCATCTATATTTTATTTATTCTTAAAAAACCGCGCAATTTGAAACAGCCTTTACATTGCTTCTTCAATTCGTTGTTAAATAGAAAAGCAAAATTCTAGTAAAATAAGATGTTTCTTTTGTTTTGGAAAAAACTATGTATATTTTTTATAATCGCCCTGTATATATGTCAAAGAATATACAAAATAATTAAATTAAAACACCTTAATCGATTTGGATGTTTTGCAATTGTTTATTGGTTCACATTTCGCTTTTTAATATCAATGTTTCGACCTAATTATTATTTTATAATTTAACAGTTACACCAAATAAAATTATATGAAGAAATCACTAAAGGATATTGCATAGCGTTTTTCCATAATTTTTGTGTAATAACGTTGTTAATTTTACAACCAGATAACTTATGCCCGTCGGATTCATTAAGACGGCTATTAACTTTCACACAATGTCATGTTTATTAGATAATTAAATGCAGGTAAACCTAATAATGAAATGCAATAGATTCGCAATGAGTGAAAGTAATCATAATTTCAATAAGTTTCAAACGGAATACGTTTCATGTGTGTACAGTTCCGAAATGATCGTAGATCACTTGTAATGATACGAGCAATGGATGCATGTTTCACTTTCTAAAGGAAAATACAAATCAACTCACATGTAGTAGGTTTCTAGAAATCTGTTCTCCCACAAACTAGATGCAATTAAATATTCGATTTTACTCGTTTACAATTAACACTGCATATATTTGTGCTTAACGGAAAACATTTAAAATTGAAAATATGCAATTGTGTCTCTTGGAAATACCTGAAGAATGTATATACGAGGTATGTACATTAAGTAATAATTTTTTATTCAATTGAAACTGCAATTCCACATTATCTCTTTCAAATTAGAAAGTGGTAGGCTACACAACGCTAGGCATTATTTCTTCACTTTTCATGGCAGTGTTGAAATTCAAACACTGGAATCCCAGTTGCAATCTTTTCAATATTCTCTAATATCCGATGATGATATCCTTTGAATTGAATTACTTATTTTAGAAGATGAAAAACGTTACAAAAACTCAAGTCTAGTGAGCAAAGCCACCGAGATCTTTTTACTCAGTGCTGCCTTCTTTCAACGTTGCTTCACTCAATTTGGGAAACGTCTCCCTTCTTGATTAAGAGCTTTTATAAAATTTTATATGAAGTGGAGACGAAAAGATTTTATTCGACTCAACTAATGGATCATTTAGCATAGCTCTTCTGTCAGTCTCTGATTTTGTAGTGGTTTTTCGTTCCTCAGCGGTTCCATAACACAAACTCAGTGACTGGCTTAGTTTGTGTTTTTGAAGTAAACTTGCCACACACAGAAGTTGTTACGTTGCTTTATGCAACAACGATGTAGAGAATGTAAGGTTGAACGACGACAAAATCAGCAAAGAAATAGAAAAATGAACAAAACAACTGACATCATCCACAGTTCAAAACATTCTGATACTGGTCTGCTGTTCGTTTCTCTTCCCAAGCTTAATTCTGTGCTGTCATCTTGTAATCATTAAAATAAACTTTCGTAGCTGTTTAATACATTGTAGACTTATTCATTTCATCGTTATTTTTCCGGAAATTGAGAAAATATGAAAAACCTATATTTTAAAACGTATATTTTTTGAAATATCTTGAAAACCTTTCCTGATAAGACATTTCTGAAGGCTATTTCACATTCTACACGAAAAAATACATAAAAAAAATTTTAACCAAATGCAAAATGACTGTTGACAAGTATTATAGAAATAAAACGCCTTCTTTTTTCACAAGTTTTAATTTTAAAAAACCATGTGCACTAGCAACTACCAGTAAAAGTAAACTGTTTTACATCAATTGTTCATACATTGGGAATTATAAAATTATTGTATTGATTAGTAAATTTGGCCCTGCAGATGGGAAACTGGAAATAATATCGTAGCCCAAGAAGAAGGTTTCTTGAAGAGTTTAGGTCCAGATCCCGATTCACCAACCGGTGAAGAACTGAACGCCCAAGTGCAACAGGGTTCGTACACATATACTGCACCGGATGGTCAGATAATCACCGTCACGTACACTGCCGACGAGAAAGGATTCCATGCCAGCGGAGATCACTTACCGACACCACCTCCTGTCAGTCCAGAAGTTCAAAAAGGTCTCGATCTGATATACGCTGGGATCAGAGCTCAAGAGGTATGTGAAATTCTTTCTTCTTTCATTTTAACACGACTTTGTATTGAACAGTAATTAGTATCCTATTATTCAAAGATTTTGAAGACTTCAACGGAAAGAAGGTGTATGTACATACGAGTTTTAATATCTAGTTAGCCCGGAAAGTTTTTAGTAAAGAAAATTGAATATTATCGTTATAGTTACAACTACTTATGATGTTTTATAAATGAATGATCAAAGTTTTACATTCATAAGTTGAACGGTGATAAAACAGTGAATTTTTTAAAAAAGCATGTCGGAAAAAAAAATCAAGTTTCGATCATTTTGTAAAGGGTTACTGGGCAAAGAAATTTTCCCTGACTTAACAGAAACCTTAATTGATCAATATCTTTCGAACTGCGCTACAACAATCGCACAATATAAGAATAGTAATAATAATAATAATATTTTATTTCAAAAACCAAGTATACATAATATCAGAACATACAAAAAATAGCGGCTCAAACATATTACACATACCATACGCTAGAAATACGTCACTAAAAAGAAAAGGAAATACTACAAATTTCTACATAAAAAGTCATTTCAACTGTAACAGTTTATCGCAAGCAATTACTGCTTAAGGTTGTTTTTAAAATTGGGGAAGTTATTGATACTTCTAATATTATGAGGTAAGTTATTGTATAGTTTGCAGCCCATAAAATATGTACCTTTTTGGAACACATTTGTAGAATGAGAAGTAGGCAGTAGATAATGGTCGACTCTTGTTTCATATTTGTGCTTTACATTCCCATTCGAAAATGCCTCCTTGTGCTTAAACACGAAGCAAAGAAGATCCAGTATATAAATATCGTAAAAAGTTAGAAGCGAATCCTTTCTAAAGCGTTCCCTGCACGAGTCCCTGTAGCCCATCACAAAGATGATTCTGAGGGCCCGTTTCTGCAAATGAAACACTCTAACTACTTCCGGCGACACACCCCAGTGTATCACCCCATATCTCATAGAAGACACGAAATTGGCGTGATAGAACGCTAGTAGAGTACTTTGATTGCACGTTTTGCGGAGCAGCTTCAGGGTGAAACACACCTTAGCCAAGGTGCTGCACAATATGAGTGGCCCACTTTAGGTTTTCGTTAACAGTCAGACCCAGGTTCCTCGCAGAAGAAACGCAATCGAAGGTCTCATTATTTATTAATACATGAGGTAGATGCTTAATTTTATTATGAAAGTAAACAAATTTGGTTTTTTCCTTATTGAGGCTTAACTCATTGAACATCACCCAGTCATTAATTTTAGTGAAAGTGTCGCTTGCCAGATCACAAAGATCCCCCGCCCCAGAAGACCTGACAACCACACTCACATCATCTGCATAAAGAACGACACGCTCCACATTTTGAAGCGTGTTCGGCAGATCATTCACATAAACCAGAAATAGTGTTGGTCCAAGGATTGAACCCTGGGGTACACCCCTGTTAAGATTAATGTAGTCAGATTGACAGGTTCCGACCCTGACACTCTGCCTACGGTCAAAGAGATATGACTCGAACCACTTGTGAGCTGTACCCCTGATCCCATATCGTGATAGCTTCTAAAGTAAAATATCGTGATTGACCAAGTCGAATGCTCTCGAAAGATCAATGAATATCCCCATACAGAGAGCTATATAGAGCTGTCGCACTCCTTCCAAGTTTAACTTATACTTGACAAATATCGCACAATATTGCGCACTATTTTATTAATTAAATAAGTTGTCACCTTTAATTTCGCACCTCTGAAATACTATTGAGATGTTACAGCTAACAAAAGGTTAGCAAAAATGTAAATGCACGGATTTAAACTTTTGATTTCCGGTAGTTTTGAAATATTTATCTATTCTTAGTTCGTTATAGCAAGAAATTTAAAAAAAAGTTGTTCAAATATTGGTTTTTATACTGTCGACCTTTTAAATAAATATGCAAAAATAGTTATCATACTTACATACACAATAATTTCGCATATGAAGTGTAAATTAGATAGTTAAATTTTGCAACGTGTACACGTAGATGTGATTGTATTTAAAAATTCCAAATTGATGGACTACTTACGGAAAAATGTCTATGATTATGGCCATAATTATTTATAATTTAAACAGATCTAGTGTTCGCCTGGACAAAGAAATGAAAGCATTACTAATCTTAAATTAAAGTTAATCGAAATACGTAATATTTATCTTTTTTCACGATTTTTTTTCCATTCAATACTCGAAAAATTTTATAGAAATTGCATTAACATGTTTTCAACTTAAAAACTGGAACAATTCTTGCGAGATGGCCACACGTTGTAATCTTGTTTTTCTGTAAAAATAACTTGACTTGACAAAAAAAATTACCCACTGAAGATATACAGGATATTTTAAAACAACGTTTAAAGATTTTAAGGCCGTATAGTACGGTCGAAAATAAGGTAAAAAGTCTTAATAATCATATATTCACAAAGCAACTATTTACGAGATAATAGCATCCTTATTAGATTAGCAGATTAAGTTTGCTTTCGTGGTTTTTATTGAGGTGTTACTGTACTTTTACGAGTACATAAAAAAATTATAACTGAAGAAAATGTTGAAAATACCGTCCATCCATTACAACTCAAGATCTTCATCTTCTTTCAAAGGAAGCTCGCACTCTTTCAAAAAACTCGGCTTTTTCTCGAATTATCTAGCAATAGTCGTTCTATTCGTTGCTCAACTATGAAAAATGGCTTACCGGTGTTTCGTGCGCTAAACTTTTTAAATAACTCAAAATAATGAAGTCCACCAGCTTTCAATTCAAAGATTTTAGAGGCCATGCAATGGACATAAATGTCCCAGAAAATTCATTGTCCAGATGTTCCTGGTAGCACACTTAAAGTGAGGTGGAGCATCATTTTATATAAACGAGAGATTCTATCTTCGATTTAAATGCAAATCATCCGAAAATTCAGGTAAAATATTTTCCAAGAACCCGAAGTGTGTAGGACTTATTGGACGTTGCAGCAAAAGAAACGGTGCCTTATCATGCCTAACCAGATGTTTACAGAAAGACGCCGATGATGTTTATCTTCAACGAATTCTCCTCACATTAAACGAGATTGTGGCGGAAATTAAATATTGTATTTTCAATAAATCTGACTTCAATTAATAGAAATGGAATTTTTCTCTTTGCCAATTGATGTGGTATACTTTTAGTTTGGTTGTCTATTTTATCCAGTAATACTTTTCAATGATGATTCTCCTGTTTTCAAGATATTTGAAAAGTACTACACTGCGCGCAACCAAAATCATTAATCATTACTTTCCCAAACGATGGAACCGTTTTTACTTTCTGCAACATACAGAAATCAGTTTCTATCTATTGTTAAGATGGTCGTTTCGTCAACAGTTATGAAGATACGAGAGTAGCCGTTTATATTTCGGGATCTGGTAGCAATGTTAGTGTCGCCTCCGACCTGATGATTGCATCGTGAAGTTTGTCATTTTTGACAATATATTTTCCTTGACAGTTTTATTATCCGGTCGCTGTTTCTATTGTTGACAGTAACTTGAAAATTTTATATCAGCGAAAAAATAGAATTAACTCGCGAACATTTTCTTTCGTGTAATTATTTTTCATAACTTTCGGCGTGGATTATCTCAATAAGAATGCATCGACGAGCCTAATTCTTTATATGGTGATTAAGCACCATCGAAAACTATAGTATAACGTTGGTATAGTGAATTCGAACTTACACAGCGTTCTTTGGACGATGAATTTCGTGAAGGTCGTCCCACAAATATTATTGTGTCGGAAAATTAATGTAGTGTCTGAATTGATAATGCAAGACCGTCATGTGATATACCGTGAGATCGAGGTCTTTCTAAGTACTAGTAACACCAGCGTGCATAACATCCTGCATGAACATTTAGCCGTTAAGAAGCTATGTTCACGTTGGGTACCACATAATTTGACAATCACTCAAAAAAGGACTTGCGTCGATTGGTGCCAAGTAATGCGCAAAAAATACAATGGCGGTGCTTCAGAGAACATTTATAAAGTCGTCACAGGTGATAAATCTTGGATCTATACGTATGAGCCCGATAGTAAACAACAGTCGACTGTGTGGATATTCCAAGATGAGCCAAAACCAACAAAAGTTGTTCGTGATCGAAGCACATCAAAACAAATGGTCGCCTGTTTTTTCGGAAAAACCGGTCACGTTGCAACCGTGCCTTTAGAGAGTTGTGGAATGGTCAATTACGAATGGTACACAACTACTTGCTTGCCAAAAGTTTTTAAAGAAATATGGAAAACAAACCGAAAACAACAGATCATTCTCTACCATGACAATGCGAGCTCTCATAGATCGGTTCACACAATTGAATATTTGACCGGGCAAAACCTTGAATTGATGAGCCATCCGCCGTTCAGCCTTGATCTAGCACCCTGTGATTTCTTTTTGTTCCCACACGTAGAGAATAAACTTCGTGGTCAACGATTTTCTACGCCGGAAGAGGCAGTTGAGGCATTCAAAACTCATATTTTGGAGATACCGCTTTCACAGTGGCAGCAATGTTTTTCGAATTGGTTTAAACGAATGCAAAAGTGTATTGATTTTCAAGGAGAATATTTTGAAAAGCAATAAAACTATTTTCAATAATAAAAATCTATTGTTTAGACAGTCTTGCCTCGAATGTAAGATAATATATCCAGACTTCAATTATCAAAATATAATAGTTCAGATTAATTATGTTGGAAAAGCTTTGAACGCTGGTTTGAAATCTTTATTTTCGTTTGTTAGAAAAATGTATCTCATCTAAGATCTTTACAATGTCCGCGAGCATACCACGAGCATTTACCACTACGTTGTTAAATCAAAGCTATGTACACAATAATTTTTTTTAAATTTCACACTTTCTTATATATTTACTGCGACTAGTCTCCTCTGTTAGAACATTATCGAGCAACTATAATACGAGTTACAATCGCCTTTACATAGGAAAACTAAAAGCAATAATTAAATACGATTGCAAGAGAGGGGTACAAGTAAAATATACATACGATAGATAAGATTATTTGTCGGTAAAAGACCATTCTTCGAAATATCTATAAATGCAAAAAACAGGAAAATATAGTAATGAAATTAGGTACAATTAGGGTAAGAGATTGAAATAGAAATAGTGAGTAGTAAGAATTAATATAAATTTAAATGAGGTGAATTGTTTAAATCTAATTGATCATTGAATTTATTACGCTATGTGATGGATTCTCCCTTTAAAATCATTATGTATGTTATGGAATTTCACAGAGTAACGACGTAAACAATCAACTATTTGAAGTACGAGGATAATTTGACAAGTAGTGAGAATGAAAAGAAAAACGAATTTTTTAAATACAAAATAAAATATACTAATGAGCAATACATTTTTTAAATACAAAATAATTTCTGCATAAGTTCTGCATAATATTAGTGCCGTTTTCAATTTTATTGTGGCACCTTTCTGGAAACGAAGGTAATCAATGAGCGTTGTCTTGGTGAAACAAAAATGCCCAATATTTAATTTTTGTAAAAGTTCTGCAAAATATGGCACCTTTCTGAAGGCAAAATGAACAAAAGGGATGCCATCATCACCTTGTTTGCCGATAAAGTGGTTTTCGCTTTCTTTGGAGGTGCAGAACCACGTTCTAACCATTGTTTCAATGTTGTTTAGTTTCGGGTGCACTGTAGTGTATCCAAGTTTCATCGCAAGTAACAAAACGCCTACAAAAATCAACCGAATTCCGCTTATAAAGGTCCAAACACTCATTGGAAATGCGCAAACGAGTAAACTTTTGATCAGTCGTAAGCAATCGCAGCACCCATCTTGCCGAAAGCTTGGAAAGGCCCAATTCTTTCATTAAAATGTGGTGTACGCGTTCTGTTCAAATATTTACCATATCTGCTATCTTTCTCACTCTGAGTCGTCGATCTTGCGTAATAATATTATGGATTTTTATAATTATTTCCTTAGAAGTCACGATTTTGTGTGCTCCAGAGCGCGCTTCATCAACACAGCTGGTTCTACCACGTTTAAATTCATTTACCCATCTACTTATTGTGGCGGATGATGGAGCAGATTCACGTAATGTTTCCCGTAACTCATTTTTATTTCGGTAGCTTTCATACCCTTAATTACGAAGAATATAATCACCGCACGATACTTTGCTTTTTTTAATCGCGGCACGATGCTCTGCTTTTTCCATTTTAACAAAACGACGTGTTGCTTCTTTTTCAATCAGCTGTCAAAAATAAACTAATCAACCGATTTATCTAAATATCGGAATGTAAACATATAAATAGGCAACCTAAATTACAGTGCATTTGTTTTACCAATTAGAGCGCCACCTATGTGTCATTCTCACTACTTGTCAAACTATCCTCGTATTATACATAGTTTTCTTATAATTTCTAGACAATTTATTCGTTGTTTTGCATTATCTGATTTACAAAATTTTCTTCCATACTATCGAGCAATGAACAATACACTTAAGAACAAAATATATTGAAAGAATAAATGAACAGTCACGGCTTACTTCAAATAAATTGGGTAGCTATAGAAAACGAAAAAATCCAATTACTTTTTTACATTGTATGCATGCTACTAGTTCAATTTCATGAAGTAATAACTACGATCTTATTTGGTCCTCTCTCCATTTCTTACATTAACAACTTGGCTTCTATTTACGCGAAACAAAAACAAATTTTTATAATAAGCAATTCGAATGCTGGTAAACAGTTCAAATTAAGCGTTTCTTCTGTCCGTGACTGTACGCGACACATTCTTGCGCTAAATAAAAAGAATCTTGTTCTTCTTAATGAGGAAAATTTTGAGAATTGGTATTCGCGTGATGATGCATCGAACACACGCAATTTATGTATAACACCTTCTACGTTAATGAACAAATGTCAAGGATAAATGATAATCACCTCGAGATCGCGTCGTGCAAAAAAATCCTTCTGTACACAGTTTAAAGAAACTTTCTCTCACGTACCCACATAAAATCCCACATTTAATGTTATTACACTGCCAATTCATCAATTCATTTTTATTATTGGAATTACGCAAGAATTTTTATTAAATTGTGGTTTTAATTTTTTAATTGACTATTTAAAAAGTCATTTCTCTTGAGAAAAATATGTTGGAATTATTAAATGCACACACGACTACGTACATACACACACATAATACAGAATTACGAACATTTCACGATGTAAATTAATCAAAATTCATTATTTTGTACTTATTACGAAGGTGGTTCCAGAAATACCCGATCCAACGAAGAAAACACAAAGAGTTGGGAAAGAAATATATTTATTTTTCAACATAATCTCCTTCCAGCTCTATATACTTTTCCCAGCGATGTTCAATAAGTTCGATACCCTTTTTATAATAAGAACTGTCTTGCTCCTCAAAATAGCCATCAACTGCCGACATCACTTCTTCATCGTTGGAAAATCGTTGACCATTGAGCCATTTTTTCAAGTATGGGAACAAAAAATAATCCGAGGGGGGCTAAATCTGGCGAATAGGGTGCACGAGGTAGCAATTCAAATTTTAATTCATTAATTTTGGCCATTGAAATAACAGATTTGTGAGCTGGTGCATTGTCTTCATAAAACAACACTTTCTTCTTAGCCAAATGCGGCCGTATTTGCTTGATTTCTTCTCTCAAACGTTGTAATAAGTTCGCATAATATTCGCCGTTGATAGTTTTTCCATTTTCAAGACAGTTAATGAAAATTATTCCACGCGCATCCAAAAAAAAAGATGCCATGAACTTGCCTGCAGATGAAACGGTCTTAGCCTCCTTTGGAGCCGATTCTCCCTTTTGAGTCTGTTGTTTTGATAGTTCTTTTGTCTCGGGTGTTAAGTGATGGACCCATGTTTCATCCATAGTTATGAAACAGCGCAAAAATTCTGCTTTGTTGCTGTGAAACTTCACTAAACACTCAATTGAAACATCTTCACGACACTGTTTTTGCTCGAGCGTGAGCAAACGCGGCTCCCATCTTGCACACAGCTTTTTCATGTCCAAATTTTCAGATAATATGCGATGTACCGCAGTTTTTGAAATGACTAGTATGTTTGCTAGCTCGCGCACTTTCAATCGACGATCATCCAGTACCACTTTGTGGATTTTCTTCACCATTTATAGAGTCGTCACCTCATTTAGTCGACCACTGCGATGCTCGTCTTGGCAGCTCGTACGGCCTCGTTTAAACTCTGCTAGCCAATATTTAACTATTGTAAACGAAAGAACAAACTCACCCAGAGTATAATCGAGTTCAGCTTTTATATCAACTGGGCTGAGGCCTTTCACGTAAAAGTATTGTATCACGTAACGCTAACCAATTTTCTCCATTTTTATAAATTCACCAAAAACGTTCACTATTGATGGCTGCCAAGCAAATACTAAACAACGTGACGTCTTCAAATTTGAAACATATGCTTTATAGATTGTGCACTTTCCAATACAGTGATATTTTTCAAACAACTACCGCCATCCGCAGATCAGGCCGGGTACTTATTCGATCACCCTCGTACATCGTTATAACTAAGGCAGAAATTAATCAAAAAAATCATGCCTTTTCGGCGAGGAGTCGAACTCACATTATCTGCTTACCAAGCCCTCTACCATTAAGCTACCAAGGACCGTAAGATTTGATTCCTTAAATGCGCCACGAATTTCATTATAGAAACAGATCTTTAATTGAAAACTCACATATGTTCGAATTGCTTTTCTTTCCTGTTTCGATTGTCGAAATTATGAAAAATATATGCGGCATTTCGATCATTGAAAATCCTCTAGTATTGTTGTTTAAAATGAAACAAATGTTTTAAGGCTGACAGATTAGTTATAAGTTCGATTTCAACGACTTGCTATCCGGTCAGGTCTTGCGTTTCTTTCCCATTTAAGCAAATACTGACAGTCAAAGGTGTTAAATCACACCACAAGCGCAGGCGTAATAATAACCTACTTGGTCTGCCAAAAACCCTGGAATTGTCGTTAAGCTATTGAAGGATATAAAGAACATGGACTATATCATATGTGGGCAGCAACCGGCCCGCTGTAAGATTTGATCCGACCCGCGAGACATTCGTCGTATTATTTCATGTCTATCGCTAAAAATTATGAACACTACTTTAAAATGCACAACTTTTAAACGCGGCCCGCGAACGTATTTGCATATTAAAGTTTGGCCCACAACATGTCAAAGGTTGCCCATACCTGGACTATATAACATCATTTTTGCAATGATCTCTTTCAAAATTACTTACCCGTTGCTGTAATAACTTTCTTCCAGAAAGGTGAAGTTTAAGTTTGAAGAATAAACGAAGGTTACATGTGAGCTTAATCTGATAAATACATCTAATTAATCCAATATTTTAAGAACAATACAAGAAAGCGCGTTATACTTGATGTATGAGCACTTTTTATGACTAATTCCAGATCGTCTTTCAAAAATTGATTTCCCCATTTTCTAACTTCTTCGAAATTGGCGACGTGCTGCTCTACAAGCGCGTGTTGCGTTGATGCGAACATGTGATAGTCGGACGGAGCAACGTCTGGAGAGTACGGGAACCATCCACGTGCTTTCAACACTTCCTTGAGCGGTTTTGCTGTATGAGACGGCGTGTTATCGTGATCTAAAATCGCTTTACCGTGTCTTCGGGACCATTCTAGATGTTTTTCTGTCAATGCATGGTTCAAATTGATAATTTATTGTCGGTAGCGATCAGTATTAATTGTTTCATCAGGTTTAAACAGTTTGTAATACACCACGCCACTCTGGTCCCACCAAATACAGAGCATTATCTTACAACCAAATCGATTTAGCATAGGAGTCGATGGGCCGACTTCGCTGGAAGATAACCATAATTTTTTGCGCTTAGGGTTTTCGAAATAAATTCAGTTTTCATCACCCATCACTATTCGATGCAGAAATTACTTCCAATCATACCTTTGAAGCAGCATTTCGCAGACGATTTTTCAATTATCCATTTGCCTGTCATTCAATTGATGCGGCACCCATTTTTCCATCTTTTGGATTTTTCCCATTGCTCGTAATCGCTCGCTAATCGTTTCTTGGGTTGGGTCTTCATCCAATAACTCCTGCAGTTTCGCATCTTCAAACTTTTTCGGTCTACAAAACGTTCTTTGTCTTGCACATCGAAATCACCACTTTTTATGATTGGAGCATGGTCACCGTAAGTTTTTACCAGCAAACAATGGCTTTCAGCGCGTTTTTCTTTTGATTAAATAAGAAAAGTAATCCGCGCTGCAAATGCCGTTTTTCAGGCATGAAACTCGGCATTTTTAAAGAGCAATAAATTTATGACGGTGTTACTTTCGCAAAATATAACATGTACGGCTTTCAAGCTTGATGTCAGTAGAATAAAATGACATATGTGTCAAATCATAACATTGCATACATAAGCCTAGCGACATCTGTTAGAAAAACCGGTAATGACTTTCCGGTACAATTTACAATTTATCGAATTTTTAACAAATATCAAATATGGAACCTAAGAAATTAAAAATTAGCACGTTTTGCAAGAATGCTGTGTAAATTTCCGTAAATCACGCAAGCTCCTGCAAGAATTCTTACGCTAATAGAGATTTCACTTCTCTAATAATACAACCAAATATATTTAATGCCATCCATTTTCAAGCACAAATTACATAAGTAAAAAATATTTCTTGCATTACTGCGTGTCTTACATAAATCTCTTTAAATCCTCCTCTAAATCATGCCGCTTTAATAACTAGTTTCGATTTTAATAAACGGCGCAGTCCATTGGCGTTTCACGTAACAGACAATTAAGTAATTTTACGGCCTTTTCTTCGACGTAATGCGACTGACCTTTCGGATTTGTTTGCTTCGCATTCACGACCCTTCTTCGAACGGCGAGGAGAAGATCGTTTCGGTTTCCTAACTCGGCAACAAATCACACTGAATGTTACATAAGTTATTTACGGGTACGACAGATGAGTCTGGAAAGTAAAATAGAATGTGTTTTCAATGCCGCGCATTCTTCAAATGGATAAGTGGAGCGACTCTGATTTGGATTAATTAAACTAATCGTAATATATGCGACTGGGTTTTACTAAATTTAGTATTCGCTAGGTATTTAGAATATGTACCATTCTAATTATGTCTATTTGTATCGGTGAAACTTCCTTTTTTGGGAAAATTATTACGATTAATGACCTCATAAAGAAGTTATTCAACTACTCTGTATAGTTGTCGTCAAAAAAAGGATTTAATTAATATTTTCATCGAATATCTTCAATGAATATGTTACTCAAAATCAAGAAAACAACTGCTATGTTGATACATGATATGGCACTTAATGTTAAGTACTTAATAGTCGGTAAAATTTATGGGAAAAGTGCAACTAATCAGTAGGTGGCGCTGAAAAAGTTTTGTGGATGTAATAGTGACGGACGATTGGGAACCCATAAGTTACAACATTGTATCTTTTAATCAATATCTAATTATCTACTGGATGGATACACTTCGTTTGTCCATCACACGTCTTATATTTTTTCCTTATAAAGGCTGTCCCAAAATTAACGCAAGATTTGAATTAAATAGAAAACACAGTTTTTAGGCCTTTGATTGTTATTTTATTTATTGAATCATAAAGTACACAGGATAGGGTTATTTATGGAATAACACATCGGGCTAATAACCTCCACGGCTTTCCATGCACATACGCACTCGTTTATCGAAATTTTCCATGACCATTATGCATAAATGTGGCTGAATTTCGTTGATGCAGCGTTGAATCTCCTCCTCTAATACACGGGAGGTTTTGGGCTTGTTGACATAGACTTGTGATTTCAAATAACCTCATAAAAAGAAATCTGGTGTTAAATCACATGATTTAGGGGGCCAATTCTGATCACCGAAACGAGAGAGTACACGACCTGGAAATGTCTCATGCAGTAATTGAATTGTTTCACGGGCTGTATGGCACGTGGTACCGCCTTGTTGAAACCACATATTGACCACATCAATATCATCCAATTTCGACAGCAAGAACTGTGTTATCATGTCGCGATATCGAGCACCGGTAACAGTCACTGCTTGACCAGCCTCATTTTCAAAAACGTATGATCCAATTATGCCTGCAGCCCAAAACCAACACCAAACAGTGACACGTTGTGGCTGCATTTGCTTTTCGAGAATCACGTGTGGGTTCTCAGAACCCCAAAAGCGGCAATTTTGGCGATTAACAAAGCCATCGAGATGAAAATGTGCTTCATCGCTTAGGATGATTTTGCTCGAAAAATCAGCATCCATTTGTTGATGTTCAATAATCCATTTAACGAACTATCTTCACTGTGCATGGTCATTAGGCTTCAGTTGTATTAATTGAATTTTGTAAGCATGGAGACACACATCTTTAGTGGGTATGCGCTGTAGAGAGCTTCAAGTCTGCAGTTCTTGTCCACGACGCCAAAATAAGATTCTTGGATTGTCACCGACACTCTCACGCACTGCTTCGATATTGACATTTGAACGGCTGGTTTTTGGACAACCAGTGTGTTTGGCATCTCCAACGGATCCAGTCTCCCTGAATTTTTCAATTAATCTCTTCACAGTTGACGAAGTTAAAACACTATTCCGACCATATTTTGTAAGAAGTTTTCAAACTGCGGCCGAAAAGCTTTCATTATTTTTGAAATATTGTTCAATAATGAAGACACGTTGTTCTATCGTTATAACGCTCCATTTTTACTAACCCTAAACTGTCAGCTGTCGAATTGTTGTTTTTAGGGTTATCAACACTTTACTGCACAAATGGCGACAAATTCAAATCTTTCCATAATTTTGGGATACTCATTACCACGAAAGATACTTCTTTCCGGCAAAAATATTTTTTATCATCACTTATCCGCCGTCAATAAAAGATATGCCAACTATTTTCGACCTCTCATCTCAACTGTACCAATAATAATATTCTGGAATTGATCAAGACTCGAATTTATGATCGTACTCCAGTTTTGACTTGCTCACTGTAGAATTTCTTCTTATATCTGCACTTTAGAGTCAAAAGCAGGATTGACGACAAATAATTCTACCATCGTTTAGTTCATTCTTTTTCGTTTTGCGACTGTATCTCAGACACTACTACTTTCCATATACGAAGAATTCGTTTCTTTTCTTTCTATATTTAGGTTTCTCCTATTTAAAAAGGTTCCCAAGTTTTTCAGTTAATTCTAAGTATTTCGATTGTGGCGATTAGGAAAGCCCACATCAGTCAAACTAATTCGTAGAATGTTGCCCACATATTCTAAACAGGATAATGTATTCTTTCCCAATAGGAATATTTTACCCTTTACACTGGACTAAATTAAATAATGTGGAAGAATGTTAAACCCTAAAACTGTTGATCGCATTTATAGATCCAACAAAGATTAGAAACATTCTTCATATTTATTGAGTTGGTTTGTTAAACTTCTTTATCTATTTATGTCCCTTAATTTATATCGTAGTACTAGATTGGATGCTTTCTTCGACTTTGCAAAACAGTAATACAAAGCGTACTAGGAAAGTTTTGCAATACAGCTTTGCTTATTTAATTTTTTCAAAGTAATTTCCTCTATATTCAATACACCTCTCCATTTTCCGAAACCAATCTTTAAAGCAGTTCTGCCAAATTTCACTAGGGAGTAAAGCTAAAGTTGTCCCAAGCCCGCAGAAGGTCCTCATCACTGGAAAACCGACACCCTTTTAGCTTCATTTTCATATGCGGGAACAGTGCAAAGTCGCAGGGAGCAATATCTGGACTGTAGAGAGGGTGTTCGAGAAGTTTCAATCCTGTCGTGGTCAAATATTCGATGCAAGCTTTGACGCGGTGAGCTGCAGCATAATCGTGATGGGGGAACCAGGTGTCGATTCTTGACTTTGGCCGCGGGTTCTTTATAAATCCAATGACTTTAGTCAGGCACTGTTCAGTATACCATTTAGCTGTGACTGTCTTCTGTGTGTCCAAAACGACGCGTTCCACAATTCGACTCGATTTGAAAAACACAGCTACCATTTTCTTCTCTACAGATCGGGATTTTCTGACAACTACGAGTATGTCCTCATCATCAAAAACCTAAACTTTGTTTTGAGCTTTTGTCGGCACATCGTAATAGTACAGTCAAGTCTAGTCACCTGTCACGATGTTGTTCACATACCGAAATTATCCCTTATTAAATTTTTTAGCGTCTCCCGGCACCAAGTCACGCGTCGTATCATCTGCTCGTCAGTCAGTCGATGCGGCACCCAGAGAGAACAAAGTTTCTTCACGTTCAAATGATCATGCAGAATCGAACGAATTGCAGGTACATTTAGGCCTGAAGTATCTTCTATCTGTTGATAGGTCGCTCGCCTGTCCTCGCCAACAATTTCCTCCCAGAAGTATCGTTTTCCTCGGTAACTGACGTTCGTGGCCTTCTCGACCTCTCAGAACCCTCCACAGTTAAATTTCCCCTTTGGAATTTTCTATACCACCTGAATATCGTTATGCGATGTGGACAAACATCACCTAGTGCAAGAGTCATTTCTTCGAAGCACTGGTCTATGTTTAAACCACGCACAAAATTATACCGCAAAACTGCCCTTATCTCATGTCGTGACCACGATGCCATCGCAAGCACTTTACACTCTCACTGCTAATGAATAACTGAGCCCATTGAGAAGGCGCGGCGGCTACTATGCACGTATCAACATGTCTCAACGTGCAGTAACAAGCAGCTTCCTACGATTCATTGTTGCGTCATATTGCGAAACTTTCCTAGTACCCTTTGTATTATCATAATCAATATTCCAAAATATTTAGTTCAATTTAATAAATTTTGTTGCAAAATCTCAATTTATTCTCCCTCGCCAGAAGATAATACTTTTAAAACAAATTTTGCCAATAGAACCGTATTAATAAAGTTCAAAATAGTTTTTCTTGCAACACTAGAATGGACGTACAATAAAATTCCACATGTTAATTCTCTGTTTTCGCTTTCAGGAAGCCGCAGCTCGAGAACCGAAAGATCCTCAAGGACGGAGGGATAACCTCATCCCGCAGGATTACAATGGCCAGTATAAACAATAATTTAAATAAACAATTCGTACGTTAGACATTATATATTTTGTTTTTGAATTGTGATTTTTTTTGGGACACGAATTGAACGAAATTTTCCGAACGAACCGCATAAAACAGACTGAAATAAATAATATTAATAGTACACTTGATTAAGTAAATAGAATAGAAGGCAACATTTCATTCATTTCGGGTCTGGGAGAGTTTTATAAAAAATCTTTTTTTTATTATAAAATATACGAAAAATTGAAGTAAGATGATTGTGTTTTATTTAAAATCTTCGATAGATGAGCTTATAGTAGACCGATTTGTGGAAATAATTTGACATTATTTCACAAATTATTTAACAAATATTACCACCCAAATATTACTGCTCAAACATTTATAATGTTGCCTCTTTCATGAAGAAGAACGCCATTTAATTGGTGACACATACGATCTAACTAGTGGAACATGAGTAACCATTAGTAATACTGGGCAATAAAAGAAGGTGCTTTGTCAAGGCATAAAAATATTTGATTACGATGAATTGAATTGCAGTAGTTCCAAACTTAACGATAGACCGAAATTTATATTATTTTCTGCTATTCCATTGTTAATTAAATACACAGAAATTAATTAAAAATTTCTACTCGAACCTCTATCTGCCGTTTTCTAGACGACTGCTTTACCGAGTAAGTCACCAGGCAATGTTAAAGGACTCGAAGTTACACTGCCTGGTGGCTTAATTGGTAAAGGAGTCGTCTAGAAAACGGCAGATAGGGATTCGAGTCCTTCTCCAGCGCAGAAATTTTTAATTAATTTCTGTGTATTTAATTAACGATGGAATAGCAGAAAATAATATAATTTTCATTAAATTTCCCATCGTGAAAACTTAATTATATGTTTATATATAATTATTGACATCTTAACGATAGACCCTCCTCACAGTCCTTCAATTTTTTAGGAACATTTCCATAAAAATACGTTTTTATTGAAAAAAGTAGAGTAAAAATAAGTAAAAACATAGAATGGATATAAATTCATTAATAATGAATAATAAATGTCGTCCAAAGCATCTAAATTTTACTTTTTTCTGATTGTTTGGGTATCAATGAATGGTCATCATGGAGTGCAAATATAATTTGAAAAATACAAAAGTAACAGTTAGTGATGTTGCAGTTTTCTCAAAATTTTTGGTATTCTAAGAAGCATTGACCAATATTGCCTTTCAGATATACATGAAAATACCTACAAATGAAAGCAATGCCTAATTTCCATGTCCCACTTTTACACCAAAATAAACTTCTGTCTGGGAAAGTATGTAGATGTGAAAGAAAGGACGGATACCAATGAAGAGAAATAGTTTCTACATACATATACTCCTGCTACATCTACACACTTGTTCCAAAGTTTCTGCAATAACGAGATCCTTTCAAAAATATTCTCTTGGTAAGTCCTCAAAACAATTATAAATGGCAATTTTTAAGTTGCCATCGGAAGACATGCGTCTTAAAAGCCTGACTATAAAATAGATGTCTTAACTCCTAAAGACCAAATTTCCTCAAAAACTTTTTGAACTTTATACAACCTGGAATTGTCGTGCAATAGTTTTCTTCAGCATAATTTTGATTCCCTTTTACTAGAATAGCAGCTTTTAATCTCTTTATTAACATCATCGAAAATTACCATTCTTTATATTCCCAACCAAGAGAACCCCCTCGCAGCCTCAAGGCAACCTGGGAACGGGTTAACGAACGGTTAACGAACACATATTCGTCTTTTTGGTGACGTAGACCCTTTACTTTAGTTTTTGTTTCATTAAAACTTCCCAGTGATATAGCCAGGTTGTATCACCAGTCATTATTTTCAGAAAAACAGATGCAATTTTGTTTTATAAACGTACAATTTTTCCTGGAAAAGTTCTCGCAAGACAAGTTCTTGTTTAATCACTGAAGGTTGATATATAACCCCTTTCAACATTAATTGTCGTGTTCTATATACGTATTTCGACAACTAAGTTTCCATCATCAGCAGATAATTAAACAGTGTCACACCTGGGAAACTACCGCAAAAATCCCCGTACGAAAACCAATTCCGCACACGATCTGTACCGTTGAAAACCAAAACGCACACTGAGTGTGCGTTTTACATACACACAACACGAAAATTAATGTGTAAAAGGTTTATATATCAACTTTAAGTGATTAAGTTAATCAACCACAGGCTCCATCAAAATTATCTTCAAGTTCTTGTTTCAGTACGAGGAGCGTATGAATCCATCTCGCTCATATTATGTTTATCTCTAAATCTTCGTTAAAAATTTTCAAGACAAACAGTAACCGAAGTCTAAATTTTACGATCTCTGAACAACAAGCCTTCAACTTCCTTTATCGTTTCCTGTGTTTTTCTCTCGATGCGTCTGGTGAATTTTGGATCATTTTCTCAAATTCTCAAATCCAACGAAATCGTTTCGACCTGAATTTTTCTTGATGTCTCAGGTATCTTCTTGTTCTTTTACATTTAACTTTAAAATCACACTTTTATTATTGAAACCGCCACCAAAGCTACAAAAGTCCCTTAATTTCCCTAATCACGGTACTTGTTGACATAATTCTACGTTTAAAAGTCATGGCCATTCGTCATTGTTTTCATGGCTAAGTAGAGAAAGTTTATCCAACTTTTAGATGCAATATGCTACGTAAGTGAAATGAAAAATCCAACTCTGCGTATGATATATTGAAATGTATGATTTGATGAAATGATAAATCGTGAATCAAAAGATTTCCTAGAACAATGAGTAAGTTAAAATTACAAGCAAACAGAAATAAAGCTCCGCTATCATTTTACGTAAGAAAAAATCACGTGCATTAAAAATAAATTAATCTTTAGATAAAAAAATGTATTGTCTACTGTAACTAACCAACAGCATTTGTTTTTTAAATATCATTATTTAAGACCTTTTTCTATCTTCGATAAACTTGTTGCTCATCTAATAATTAGCGTATTATATGCATTTTTATGTGTCGATCACTGCTTTTGGATTTTATTAATCGATGCCATCTAGTGGGTGAATTTATAATGTCTATTATGTTCAAGTCTAAAAATCTAATTAAGATATTTGAGTAATTAAAAAAACTATTTGAAGATGGAACATTCTTTCCACGTTCCAGCAATCTTTAAAAAGTATCGATTAATTTTGGCTGGACTTGTATATATTACATAATACAATTAAATTAAAAAAAATCTTTTAGTAATAAGTTTACGACATTTACTTGTTATTAAATATGTAAATTAATTTAAATCGTTCATTAAGAACCGACATCATTTAGATTTAAACATGCATGCCTGCATAATGGTCGGTCAATTCTAATTCCACTTCTATGTACATATGTGACAGACATTTGCACGAATTCTAACAAACTAAATGTCACACCGCGATGATATATGCAAACGCCGAAAGCTTATGAGGCAACGACGAGACACGCTAATAACTTTTTCGCTGAATTTATCAGGCACAAAGCGATGATGTTATCCCGCCCGGGGCGTACTTCTCGAGTGAAAGTGTGTAGCAGAAGCCTCAATAACAAAGTAGACTGTATTTATGTAATGTTCTCGTTAGAGTCTGCGTTTTCTTTCTTTACCTGTGTACGTATAGGTAAATATGTACATTACCTGACAAAAGACTAACCAATGGAAATATAAAAAATAAGGAAATAATGTAGATGTACAGGTACAATGCTACGAATTAACATGCTTAAATAAATATAAACAGTAATAAAAAGAAATAAAGATATATTTATATAATTATTTAGTGGTGTCACATACTTAAAAAGACCATTGTAATTAATATTGACATATAGATTAATAAGAATGAATAAGATTATGTCTGTTAACTGCCTTCGCTATGGCTGCAGCACCACCACCTAATTAACCTAAAGCACCCAAAGCAGCAAACAATGGAATTAAAGGCAAAAATCCACCTTTCTTGGGAACTGCGATTACTCTAGAACGAGGAGGTAATATTCTTCTTCCAGACTTCACTAAACTATGATATGCAGCTTTCACATTAGCCAAAACACCTTTCCTCTTACCAATATGTCTTATTGCATTACGTGTTTGCTTCATTGCTCGCATGAACGACGTAGCACCACCAAATCGATTACCCCTTCTACTTCTCCTACCCTTACTTCTACTTCTTCTAACACTACCATCCCTTAGACCTTTTTCTATACTTGCTCCTCATACCCATACACAATTTTGTTTTTCCTTTCATAGCAACAGCAACTAATGAAGCATCTAATCTTTCTCCTAAACCTGCGTCTTTACTCTTCATTCGCCCAATAGCCTTTTGGTATAATTTCTCGTCCGCAACGTGACGCTTCAATGAATCGTTTGAATGAAAATAAGATAAATCGTGTTCTCTACAAGCCTCATACAAAAAATTCACACCCTTATCACCTCTTTCAAGACGTTGTTTTAATTTCGTTCCAGGACCACAAAATCTATATCCTGGTATATGTAATTCCACTGGAAACTTATTTATGACAGTATTCAGCAATCCACTATCTTTCTTTCTCCCTTTCCGCATTAAACTACTACGTTTCCCCCTCAACCCCATCATATTAAAAATGAATCGTCTTCATTAATAACAAATGATATAATAACACATAACAACCAAAAGCAATAAATATACACGCCTCATACATACAAACCTCGTACACACTACAACTTTAATTTTTAAAAGTAATGAAGAATATATATGCTCATTTTAATTTTCTAACAATTAATGATATAGAATTAAACATAAATACAATAATTATTTATTTTTAATGTGGACATACATATATTTTACAATTTTATATTGTTTTTCAATAAATCAATATCATTATAAATTTTTTGCAACCCATATACGACTAATTCTTTTGTTATGCAAACAGTTCCGACAAGATTCGAAGATCATAGAGACACTGAATCAGAGTGGGATGTATGAGGTATGGCAATTAAATAACGAGACTGTGCTACTTCCAAAGCACAGGCGCATCAGGCGAGACTGTAATTGGAATGCCATTGACCTTGATACTTCCCGAGCAACAACCCGAAGTTTTGTCTCTCCTACTGCTTTAGTTTACTTTCGAGCTTTAGTGTTGTGATAATGGTTGACATAAAAAGTACGAATGAGCAAGTTGCAGTTGAAGGCAATGGTGATCGTTTTCTTCGATATCAAGGGTGTTATCGTGCCTGAGTGCCTGAGGGTCAAACCGTTAATCAGAAATACTACGAAGTCCTAATCAAGCTGAGGGAAAGAGTAAGGTAGAAAAGCCCGGACATCACTCCATTAAACATTTTTTCTATTTCC
The DNA here is from genome assembly GCA_031893035.1 of Dermolepida albohirtum. Taxonomy (NCBI): domain Eukaryota; kingdom Metazoa; phylum Arthropoda; class Insecta; order Coleoptera; family Scarabaeidae; genus Dermolepida; species Dermolepida albohirtum. The sequence continues at coordinate 150,811 of JAVIWB010002661.1, forward strand.
ATATTTACATCTTCTCCACTTCTACCCAAACGATCTACCAATTCCTTATAAAATTCACCATATTTTAAGTTTGTTAAAAGTGCTAATCGAGATTCCACCATATCTTTTAAACGACATAGTTCCAACAAACCTTCATACGCTAAATATAGAAACGCTCCATCTTTGTCTATTTTCAATATTCTAATCGATCCATCAAAACATTCACTAGACACTTGCAAATTAAAACAACTAATAACTGGAAATACTCCATTGCAATATTCAATTTTTTTTTTCAATTTCGCAGTCTCTAATAAAAATCGATCCCACTCTTCAACATTAAAAAGCACGCATTGCTTTTTTATGCCTACAATTTTCACCACAGGTACAAAATCAAAGTCTGGTGACAAACCAACACATATCCACTTCGAATGACTTTTGTTCAAAAAGTATGTCCTTTCTCCTACTAAAGGTATATTCCAAGATGGTTCTCGTACATTTTTCTGCACACACATATCTACTTTATCCCAGAAATCATTCGTCTGACCCATTTGAGTAAAAAAAGCTTCTATACATGGATCCGCTTTATAATTTTCAACTTCATTCGTAAAATTACCTTCTTCAATACTAACATTTCTCAATTCACCGTCTTCAATTTTCTGAGAACAATCAGTTTGTTCCTTCATATTAAATGAACGCTTCATGATAACTCACAATACTGAGAATAATTCCATAACTCTACCTTTATATATCTTTCTTCACGCACGTAATTATTTTTTGAACTGCGTCGAGCTCAGCCTATTCTAAACCCACATTGATGCAATGGTCTAAAAATTACTAACACCCTCGGTCTTAGCCGATTCTAAAACGTCCTTATTACCGTCGACATTGAAATGATCTTAACCTTGAAATGACCTTAACCTTGAACCTCGGGCTTAGCTGATTTTAAAACCTCCTCATTACCGTCGACATTAAAATGGCCTTAACCTTGAAATGATCTTAACACTAAAACCTCTTCAGCCTCAGCCGATTCTAGAACCTCCTCATTGGCCTTGACCGTTCCAACATGCATTGTGGTCAAGGTCAATGAGGAGGTTCGAGAATCGGCTGAGTCCCTCTAATTGTATGTATTAAGTTGACGTAAAACAAAATAATATACAAAGAGTGTTCTTTTTGGAGGAGGAGAACTATAATTGGCAATACTGTTTTCCATGACAGCCGATTTGACAGTTCTCGGTTGTTTTGGGGTTAATTTGATTTGGAAATTCATCATGAATAGACTCACGCCGGAGAAACGTTTGCAAATTGTTCAAATTTATTGTGAAAAACATGGTTCACTTCGAGAAATTCATCGGGCATTACGTGCATTTGATGTTGCTCATAATCGTCCATCAGAGCGATTAATTCCAGAAACTATGGATCGTTTTCACAATACGTTTACTCTAAACGACAATACACATCCTGTAAGACATTGTACAGTGCAGTCACCGTTTGGCGCGCTTTATAAGCCGGTGGAATCGTTGGTCCACATGTCTTTGAAAATAATGATGGTCAGAACGTTATAGTCAACGGGGAGCGATACAGAAACATGATTTCTCACTTTTTCGTGCCTCTATTGCGAGGCATTAATGTTGCAGATATGTGGTTTCAGCAGGACGATGTCACATGGTACACAGCGCTCGATACATTGACGAATGATTTATTTCACGAAAGAACATTTATGAAGTCGTCACAGGTGATGCATCTTGGATCTATACGTACTGTGTGGGTATTCCAAAATGAGCCAAAACCAACAAAAGTTGTTTGTCAAAAGTTGTTGAAGAAATAAGGAAAACAAATCGAAAACGACAGATTATTTCTCCACCATGACAATGCAAACTCTCACAGGTCGGTTCAAACAACTAAATATTCGACCGGGCAAAACATTGAATTGATGAGCCATCCTCCGTACAGCCCTGATCTAGCACCCTGTGATTTCATTTTGTTCCCACACGTGAAGAATAAACTTCGCGGTCAACTGTTTTCTACGCCGGAAGAGACAGTTGAAGCATTCAATACTCATATTTTGAAGATACCGCCTTCACAGTGGCAACAATGTTTTTAGGATTGGTTTAAACCACTGCAAAAGTGCATTGATTTTCAAGGAAAATATTTTGAAAAGCAAAAAAACTATTTTCGATAATAAAAAATTTTTTTGTTTGCTATTCCCGAAATATAAACGGCCACCCTAGTAAAGGTACCAAAAGAATTGTCTGTGAGTTAATATTTAGTTTAATAATCATATTTATTTCTGTTATAGTAATTTTATTGTTTGAACTTATATAAATTTATAATTGTTTTAGTTTAATTTATTTTCAATATTTTTAAAGTTGTCTTTCTTAAAAGTTATAATTTTGTCAAGTATTTATAAAGAACGATATATTCATTTTTGACTATTTAATAATACATTCATAGGTATATCGGAATAGATATTTTTGTTTAATTGTTTTAAATATATTCGTGTAATATAAGGTGATTATATACATGTACACATTATTATAGTAATAAATAAAGCAAAAGTTTAAGATCAAAGACCTAATCTAAAGTAAAGTAAGTATAATATAAGTATGTACATGCAATAAAACTTCTAAATAACACCCACCAAAATGTATTGTATACACGAGAATAGTTTGACAAGTAGTGAGAATACAAAAAAAACGAATTTTTTAAATACAAAATAATTTTTATTTTTCAATATATTCTTCTAAAAGAGCAATACATTTATTCTAACGGTGCTCCAATGCCCTTATGCCATCTCTAAAATGCGATTCCGGAAGGCTTGCAAAATACTCATTTACGAAGATAATAAGCTCGTCGTTAGACGAAAATTTCTTTCCCCCTAGTGCCGTTTTCAATTTTGGAAAAAGGTGGAAGTCGGAAGCGGCTAGATCCGGCGAATAAGGACATCGCAACTGTGCTGGTATGCGAGGGAGCGTTGTCTTAGTGAAACAAAGCCTTTTCATTTGCCATTCCTGGTCGTTTAGCACGAATCTCAACATTTAATTTTTGTAGAAGTTCTGCATAATATTGTCCGTTTATTGTGGCACCTTTCTGAAGATAATCAATGAGCAAAATGCTCTTTGAATCCCAAAAAATTAATGCCATCACCTTGTTTGCCGATAAAATGGTTTTCGCTTTCTTTGGAGATGCGGAACCACGTTCTAACCATTGTTTCGACTGTTGTTTAGTTTCGGGTGTACTGTAGTGTATCCAAGTTTCATCGCAAATAACAAATGGCCTACAAAAATCAACCGGATCCCTCTTATAAAGGTCCAAACACTCATTGGAAATGCGCAAACGAGTGAACTTTTGATCAGTCGCAAGCAATCGCGAAATTGCCGAAAGTTTGAAAAGCCCAATTCTATCGTTAAAGTGTGGTGTACGAGTTCTGTTGAAATCTTTACCATGTCTGCTATCTTTCTCACTTTGAGTCGTTGATCTTGCGTAATAATATTATGGATTTTTATAATCATTTCCTTAGAAGTCACGATTGTGGGTGCTCCAGAGCGCGCTTCATCAACACAGCTTGTTCTAACACGTTTAAATTCATTTATCCATTTACTTATTGTGGCGAATGATGGAGCAAATTCTCCTAATGTTTCCCGTAACTCATCTTTTATTTCGGTAGCTTTCATACCCTTAATTACGAAGTATTTAATTACCGCACGATACTCTGCTTTTTCCATTTTTAACAAAACGACGTGTTGCTTCTTTTTCAATCAGCTGTCAAAAATAAACTAATCAACCGATTTATCTAAATATCGGAATGTAAACATACAAATAGGCAACCTAAATTACAGTGCATTTGTTTTACCAATTAGAGCGCCACCTATGTGTCATTCTCACTACTTGTCAAACTATCCTCGTAAATAAATAAATAAAAATAGGGAATTCGTCGTCATTGTGAGTCAAAATTGTTCGTTGCCAATGGTAGTGGCCATTTTCAATAAATTATGTATATTACATACAACATTTGTATATTTAGTTTAAAAAAAGTGTATAGTATCTTTTTTTTTTATTAAAATAGTTATAAATGTGTAGCATAAATTACAAAATTATAAACTAGGTCTAACTACATGTGCATTTATAATTAAGAAATTTACTGTTTATGTTATGTACGTGCAAAAGTGATATACACTCTTACATATAGAAAGGCGGATCCCTTGACCCACACACAATAAAAAATTTGCAAAATGTTTTACTTTTATTTGTCTCGATAGTCTCCATTTTGATACTGATATGTGACTCCCTCGACGTCGGGCGTCTACCGTAGGCACACTTTAACAGGTTCAGACTTGTAAGGTTGTAGCGTTAGTCTATACAAAGCAGGTCACAAGACGAAGTGAAAATAAATAATTGTTTTGATTTATGAAGGAATCAGGGGCGGCACAAAGAATAAAGAAACAGCTGTCGTATTGCATAGTTACAATTTTTTAATACGTATATTTTTTCTGTGAGATTTGATTTAATTTTTTAAACTTTGTTTGTAAAATATGCGATTCATATGATGTTAAAATTTTAACAATTTCTATAGTTGTTCACTTTTATCAGGATAAAATCAAATACTTCCTACATCTCTTAGTTTTTCATACGCTTCTCACGTATCTTTGTTATTCGATGAAGGAAGTTCAGATTCTTAAACGTGTTTAAGAGACAAACGTTTTCTTTCTAACCACATGGTATGTAATTGTAAAGGGCGTTTCAAATTGCGCGGTTTTTAAGAATAAATAAAATATAGATGGCGCACTGAATTTGTCTGGGTATGTGGGCATTTAATAAGTGTAATGTATGACATTTATAAAAATGGCTTCCTACACGATACAACAACGCGTTCAAACTGTTGAATTATTTTAAGAAAATCAGCGTTCTGTGAAGAGTTTTTAGAAAATTACGTGAATTTTATGGTTTACATAATCGTCCATCTGAAAGCACTATTGGTCGAATTATTAAAAAATTTCAAGAGACCGGTTCCGTGGAAGATCAAAAAAGTGAAAAATACAGTCGTAGTTGTCGTTTACAAGAAAATATTGGTTTGGTTCGTGAAAGTGTTGCTAAAGATCCTGAAATGTCCATTAGAGGACGTTCACAACAACTTGGAATTAGTGGATCAGCCACATGGCATATTTTACACAAGGATTTAGCTCTGAAGGCATATAAAGTTCAAATAACACAGGAACTGAAGCCATTAGATCATTTAAAACATCGTTCATTTGTCAATTTCATCAATGAACAACCAGCTGATTTTTCTCAAGAAATAATGTTTTCCGATGATGCACATTTTGAACTTAGTGGCTATATTAATAAACAAAATTGCCGTACCTGGGATGAGGAAAATCCACGAATTATTCATGAGAAACCTATGCATCCTAAACGAGTTACTGTTTGGTGTGCATTATGGTCAGGTGGTGTAATTGGACCTTACTTCTTTGAAAATGCTGCTGGTGAAGCTGTAACTGTCAATGGTGATCAATATTGTCGGATGATAACGGAATTTTTGTGGCCTGAATTAATGAATATTGATCTAGAGGATATGTGGTTTCAACAGGATGGCGCTACACCTCACTTTGCACACGAATCAATTGATTTATTGAGAGAAAATTTTCCTGGACGTGTAATCTCAAGAAACGGTGATGTTAATTGGCCACCAAGCTCGTGTGATTTGACATCGTTAGACTATTTTCTTTGGGGTTATGTGAAAAGTCAGGTTTACGAAAACAATCCACGATCAATTCCTGCTTTGAAAGATGAAATTATTCGTGTCATTGGTAAGATAGGGCCTCAATTATGTCAAAATATCACTGAAAATTTTAACAAAAGAGTGGACGTCTGTGGAGCTGCAAGAGGAGGCCATTTGGCAGATATTATTTTTCGCATATAAATGTCACAACTGATACTTCAATTATCAATAAAAAATTTTTGAAAGTGAATGCAAATTATGTGTTTTATTTATGCTTTAAAAAACCGCGAAATTTGAAACATCCCTTATATAACAGTACCACAAGTAAACATAAACTAACTCAAAATATGTGCAACGAAAGCTAAAGTACAAGTTTTAGAATTTTAATCCTAATAAGCTTTCATTTACTTAGAAAATCCGTCTAATAAGATAAATTCCAACGTATATTTTTCCAAATAATAGAATAATAATCTTTTACGTACTACCTCGGAAATTTGCTTTTAATTATTGTCGGATTTGCATTATATGTCGTTGTTGACAAAAGAATTTGCGACCGATTTCATTTATTGTCGAAGAAATTGACGAATTCTGCTATTGGAAGATTATTTACGGAATACGTGTTTTTCCATATCATTGGTTTTAGAATTTGAAAAGTGGCCATTATTAGAGATGACCGCTTTTAAAAGATGACCGCAAAAATAGAGTTTACTATTGTATAAAAATACTAATTCTTCACTGCTTCACTTCATTAGTTCTTTCCACATTTGCACGTACAGAGATGCTGACATACTGAACCCATAAATGTCAATGCAGATAATAGGCCCCGCAAATGCGTCGTCTCGACGGTTCGCCGTTTTAGAAAAATGCCTTCTCCAATTGGAAATTGGGTCACTGGTTTTTGTGAGTCTCTGCACGGTTCATTATACTTGTACATAGTGCAGAGGTGCAATGAACCCCGAGCCACTTTCGTTGCTATTGAACTTGCGCTTTTACTTGCTTGGCCACCTGGATATAATCGCGTTGCAGTGTCGTAATGTAAATTTGGAGATTATATTTTGTATTTGCGATGTTCTCAGTAATATTAAGCTGTTGTAGAGAGCCTTGAATCCGTATAAACAACATAAATTTCAAAATCGTAAGAAACTAAATCCTAAATTGATATTTCATAACAATTTGAACGTCAAAAATTGCGAAAAGGAATTACCAGACGAGTATGTAGAGAGAGCTTGTTGAATATCTGCAATTTGTGTTGCCTATACACAAACAAGGTATCTCATTACAAAATTACTATACTAGCGAGTCTTCATTTTGATATGTAAAAAAAACGAGTATTTTTAAGCGAAATCATCGGATGTTTATTTAATTGTAAAGAGAAGGGTATGCCATTAATAACGGAAAACAATACCAGCCAAATCGCCGCCATGGCTACGCTCGCAGGACCATATTCTTTTCATGAAATTTCCCATCACCAATTCGTACATTTGCGGCTGTATGTCCTCGATAACTTCACGAATTCCATCTTTAGGGCCTTGAATCGATTGTGGGCTATTTGCATAGACCTTATCTTTCACGTAGCCCCAAAGAAAAAAGTCTAAAGGTGTTAAATTACAAGATCTCAGTGACCGATTGTGATCGCCTCTTCGAGAAATCACACGATCTGCAAACTTTTCACGTAAAATAGCGATGGTACCGTTACTTGTGTGGCACGTAGTGCCGTCTTGTTGAAAATAAACGTCGTCCCCATCAATATCTTCCAATTCCGGCCATACAAAATCATTAATCATCATTCGATAGCGCAATCCATTCACTGTAACAGTTGCTCTAGCCTCATTTTCGAAAAAGTAAGGTACAATGACCCCACCAGGCCAAAAACCGCATGAAATAGTCACACGTTGAGGATGGAGAGGCTTTTCAACAATAATTCTTGGATTTTCCGAGCCGCAAATGCGACGATTCTGCTCGTTAACGTAGCCTCTGATGTGAAAATAGGCCTCATCACTCAAGATGATTTTTCGATGAAATTCCGGTCAGTTTGATGAATTTCAAGAACCCAATCAGCAAAGATACGACGTTGTTGATGGTCGGTAAGCGTGAGTTCTTGTGTTGACTGAACTTTGAAAGCCTGAAGACCTAAGTCTTTATGCAAAATACGGTGTAATGTCGTTTGTGGAATGCCCAATTCCAAAGATCGACGAGAAATGGACAAACCTGGGTTCTCCTAAACACTATGGGCTACACAACAGCAATATTCTCAGTTGTTGTTGGTGACGTGCACGAATTTGAATCTTCACTTCACTAACTTGTCCCAACAGCTCAAATTTTTCCACCAGTTTCACAATTGCTGGCCGAGAAGGTGCATTGCGACGACCTAAAAAAGGTTTGGTTTTGCGAATTGTGACCGCGAAATTTTCACCATTTTTGTAGTGAATTTTAATAATTTCGATGCGTTATTGAAGGGTATATCGTTCCATTTTTATTAATGACGTAGTTTTTACTTGTCGTCAGTTAAGTAGATACAGGTTAAGTCATGACAATTCTTAAAATGGCAGGCTGTTGAAAATGAAATGTCTTATTGGAACACCTTTTATATTATGACATGTGTATTGTTCAAAATAAACAAAGATTATTATTATAATCATCATCTTCATTATTATTATTATTATTATTATTATTATTATTATTATTATTATTATTATTATTACTATTGTGAACTAGCTTCTAATAAAGGTTATTATCATTATTATTAGTGTTATTAGCATTATTCTTGTAAACTAACTTCTAGCATTTGTTATAAACGTTACATAAAACTGACTAAAGATATCAAAAACTGCATTTATGAAGATCACTGTTCATTTGTTAATGAAAAGTAAATTAAGTAATTAATTACTCAACGAAGTAATAAAGTAAAAAATGGTTATGGATTCAGCTTCTTTCTATTTCATATTTTACTTATGCAAAAGTGTAGAGAAAGTAGTATAATCTCAAGGAAAATGATTCTAATCGTTCTTTTATTACTTGAATAAATAAAAACTACCTTTATTTGTTACTAAATTAAAATTAAAAATGGATTTTATAATTACATCCGTGACAATAAATAAAAATTGTTTCCGTCCGGGATCGAACCGGAGACCTTCCGTGTGAACTGAGCGAGAAATTACTTTTATAATGAAAATATATATGAATCATTACATATTTATATTAAAATTTTTTAAAAAATTTTAGAAATACGTAACTTCAATTTTTTAAATTATCGATACATATTTTACTAATATGAATTTTATAAAATAACACAGAATTATACTAAATTTACAGATACTGTAATTTCAACACTCAAATGCATCTTGGGTCATCATCTATCAGTAGATAAGAACTGAAAACCCGTACAGGAGACTATGATTTTTTTTCTTTTCAAATACTACACGCGTGAGTGGATTATTTTTAAATATTACGTGAATTGAAGATTGCGAAATATTTTCCAAATTAGCAAATACATATTCGACTATTTATTCATCCCTCGTATCTCGTGTACTACATATATCCTTGAACATTTGAAGATGCATGCATCTGTCATTATTGGAGAGCTTGTATTTTTAAATCAGCTAATGGATGAAATTGTCTAAATAAATCTTTCAAAAGAAAACTGTTTGCAAAAACACAATTTACCAATTAATAAAAAACTTTGTTTTGTGAGCCATTTCAAAGAAAAAAATTCGATATCGTCAGGTAAACAACGAAACATAATTAAAACAATCTTTTTAGACGACATTACACGAAAATTAATGCATCCATTGTGTTGTCCAGCACTTTCTAATTCTTGTTTTCCTTTTTTTAGGCGTTTCGGTCTTACTTATTGCTTAATTTTTCATTAAAAAATAAAGAATAAAAAACTTTCTTTTATTACATTTCGTAGTATGTTTACTACATTCTCAGATGACATAATTTTTTTAAATTTATTATTACATTTGTAAAACAAGTAGTAGCCAGATATGTAAATTAATATCATATAAATTATATGATATAAAGTTATTACGCCTTGTTAGGTTGTATATACTGTAAAATAAATGTTTATATTCTTCTTCAAGGTAATTTTAGTAGAGCCTGTGGTTAGTTAACTTAATCACATAAGAAGATATACACGAGGATAGTTTTGTTAAAATGGAAAAAGCAGAGTATCGTGCGGTGATTAAATACTTCGTTATTAAGGGTATGAAAGCTACCGAAATAAAAGATGAGTTACGGGAAACAGTAGGTGATCTGCTCCATCATCCGCCACAATAACAACAACAGTCGAAACAATGATTAGTACGTGGTTCCGCACCTCCAAAGAAAGCGAAAACCGCTTTACCGGCAAACGAGGTGATGGCATCGATTTCTTGAGATTCAAAGGGCATTTTGCTCATTGATTACTTTCATTAAGATGCCACGATAAACGGACAATATTATGCAGAACCTCTACAAAAATTAAATGTTGAGATTCGTGCTAAACGGCCAGGAATGGCAAAGAAAAAGATTTTGTTTCACCAAGACAACGCTCCCTCGCATACCAGCACAGTTGCGATGTCCAAAATCCACGAGTTGCATTTCCAATTAGTGCCGCATGCACCTTATTCGCCGGATCTAGCCCCTTCCGACTTCAACCTTTTTCCAAAATTGTAAACGGCACTAGGAGGAAAGAAATTTTCGTCTAACGACGAGCTTATCATCTTCGTAAATGATATTTTGCAAGTCTTCCGGAATCGCATTTTAGAGATAGCACAAGGGCATTGGAGCACCGTTGGAATAAATGTATTGCTCTTTTAGGAGAATATATTGAAAGATAAAAATTATTTTGTATTTAAAAAATTCTCTTTTCTTTTCCATTCTCACTACTCAAACTACCCTCGTATAACCCCTTTCGGCAATAATTTTCGTATTCTATATACGTATTTCGACAACTAAGTTGTCATCATCATCATCAGATAATTAAACAGCGTCCCATCTGGAAAACTATAGCAAAAACCCGCACGAAACAAATTCCGTACACGATCTGTACCGTCAAAAGCTGACTGTACAGTGTGCGTTTTGGCACAATTAAGTTGTCGAAATACGTATACAGAATACGAAAGTTAATGTGGAAAGGGTTTATATATCAACTTTAAATGATTTTTCATCTTTTAAAAGAATAGATGTCTAGAAAGTAAATTAGTATAAAATAAATATACTAAAGTATAATAAAGATAATACATGGTAAACACGATTGTTGAAATTTCAGAATAGGACGGTGGGAAGAAATTGTTAAAATCATTGTTAAAAGAATGATAAACATAAAAAATAATAAGATTAGCATATTTAATAGATATTTAATAAGAGAATAGAAGAATTTATCAAAATTAAGGTGGGTTTCTTTCGATGGTCATAGATTTTGGTTCTTGCACGAAAGAGGTTCATGAATGCATATTTCTTCATAGAAAATATCTTAGAAGAACATATGATGAGATTTGTTCTATTAATCAGGGATAATTTCATATTTATGCAGGATAACGTTAGGCCCTATATTGCTAGAGAGAAACTGGATTACTTTCGAATCGTGAATATGCGAAATGCGTGCTAGCCTAAAAGAACTCCAGATATGCACACCTTAGATAATCTATGGGATGCACTCAAACGATCAGTTAGGCGCCACAGACTTGCTCCTTACAAATAAACACGTAAATGTGTTAGAGGAGTATTGGATAATGTTCCATTAAATGTAAGAGCCAACGTACGAGGGTGGTCCCATAAGTACCCGGCCTGGCCTAAAGATGGTGGTAGTTTTTCGAAAAATATCACTTTAGAAATAACACAATCTATAAAGTAGACGTTTCAAGTTTGAAGACGCCACGTTGTTTAGTATTTGTTTGGCAGCCATCAATAGTGAACACAATCAATGAATTTGTAAATATGGAGAAAATTGGTCATCGTTACGTGATGCAATACTTTTATTTGAAAGGCCTCAGCCCAACCAATATGAAAATTGAACTGGATTCTAGTCTGGGTGGGTCTGCTTCTTCATTTACAACAGTAAAATATTGGGTAGCAGAGCTTAAACGAGGTCGTACGAGCTGCCAAGACGAGTATCGCAGTGGTCGACTAAATGACGTGACCACTCCAGAAATGGTGAAGAAAATCTACAAAGCGGTACTGGATGATCGTCGACTGAAAGTGTGCGAGCTAGAAGACATACTAGGCATTTCAAAAAGTACGGTACAGCGCATATTATTTGAAAATTTGGACATGAGAAAGCTGTGTGCAAGATGGATGCCGCGTTTGCTAACACTCGAGCATAAACAGTGTCGTGAAAATGTTACAATTAAATGTTTAACGAAGTTTCACAGCAACAAAGTAGAATTTTTGCACCGTTTCATAACCATGGATGAAACATGGGTCCATCACTTCACACCCGAGACAAAAGAACAATCAAAACAACAGACTCAAAAGGGAGAATGGGCCTCCAAGGAGGCTAAGACCGTTTCATCTGCAGGCAAGTTCATGGCATCGGTTTTTTGGGATGCGTGTGAAATAATTTTCGTTGACTATCTTGTAAAAGGAAAATCTATCAACGTCGAGTACTATGCGAACTTATTGCAACGTTTGAGCCAAGAAATCAAGCAAAAACTGGCGCATTTGGCTATGAAGAAAGTATTGTTTCATCAAGACAATGCACTAGCGCACAAATCCGTTTGTGCAATGGGCAAAATTAATGAATTAAAGTTTGAATTGCTACCTCATGCACCCTATTCGCCAGATCTAGCCTCCTCAGATTATTTTCTGTTCCCATACTTGCAAAATGGCTCAGTGGTCAAAGATGAGGAAGTGATATCGACAGCTAATGGCTATTTTGAGAAGCAAGACAGTTCTTATTATAAAACGGGTATTGAACTTATTGAACATCGCTGGGAAAAGTGTATAGAGCTGAAAGAAGATTATGTTGAAAAATAAATATATTTCTTTCCAAAATTTTTGTGTTTTCTTTATTGGGTCGGGTACTTCTGGGATCACCTGCGTATATTACATGTACGATGATATATCAGCTCATAATGTAAAAATTACAAGAACGTGATTGAACGAACGTTAATTTTTCTGTTTGGGGCTTGAAAGGGAATGTTTATTCGATGCCTCTGGGCAATGAACAGTAACTAATAAATAGAATTAACGCCACAATACAATTAATTATTCCAGATATGTTGCAACGCCGTCTAAACCGAATTCCAGGGCTACAGCTTTGTCTTCAAACCAATAGCTACCAGTTTCAGCATTTACGTTAGTTATATGATTATTGTTATTTTCATTAGATTTACATAAAACTCGTATTTTGTCATATCATTCCTACTGATTCATTGATGATTTTATAACTTGTTGCCACATCTATCAACGGCGAGTGTGCAACTGGTGAGGCTTAACTAATGACAGTACAACATATCTTTATTAGGAAGAATTAATCATAGGATCGTACTCCCTGACGATTAACTGTTTCTGATCACCGTGTATATAGACGAGAGGAGTTTAAAGAATTAAACGATTATTTTTAAAAAATGAATGCGAATCTTTATTTTTTGACTATCCATATTTACAGATACACCACCGGTCATATTTATTTGCCCACCCCAATTTTATGTGTTTCCTGAAATACGGATTATCTTTCGAAAAATCTGTATTATAATTATTCAACAATATTATTAGTGGAAGTAATTCCATATGAATTTCTACGAAAATCTTAAATTGTTTATGATATATCGTAAAGGTGTCATAAATTGGAAAAATACCATAAATATTATATAGGCTAATCCCTACAGTATTAACAGTTTTACCTGCATTTCCGAAAGGTATTACCAATATTGTGTTATTGTACTAACTAATTACAATATTAGGATGTGTTATTCAAAAAGGAAAATAAATTTCTTCATCTTTTGTTGCGAAAACAGTGAAATAGAGAGTTATTGTGAATATTTTAATGCAATGCCGAAGACGAAGGAATTATCTGTTGAAGTGCATGCTATGATAATTGCTTATCATCGTACGGGTAAAAGTAATCGCGAAATTGCAAAAGAATTACGATTAAATCGCAGAACCGTTGGTTATAACGTTAAAAAATTTGAGAAAGTGGTACATTTTTAAACAAAAGAAGATCTGGACGACGCAAAGCGACGACATCTGTAGATGACCGGCATCTAATACGGATAAGTAGACGCGATAGACGAAAAACAGCACCAGAAATTGCTGCTGAAATGAATAGAGCGCGTGCTAAACCAATTAGTGTGTCCACGGTACAGAGAAGGTTAAGGCAAGCGGGTTTATACGGAAGAACTGCTCTGCGAAAACCACTACTACGAAAGCAAAATAAGATAAAACGACTAAATTGGGCTAAAGAACATAAGAATTGGACGATTGATCAGTGGAATAATGTGTTGTGGACAGACGAATCGAAGTTTGAACTTTTCGGTAGTAAAAGGCGAATATTCGTAAGAAGATCCGCAGGAGAAAGAGTATTGCTAGAATGTATTGGGCCTACCGTAAAACATGGAGGAGGTTCAGTAATGATTTGGGGGTGTTTTGGTGGATGATCTGTAGGCGATCTCGTCAAAATTGAGGGAATCCTAAGAAAAGAAGGCTACAAGGAAATTTTAGAAAATAACGCTGTTCCTTCAGGACTAAGGATTCTTGGCGAAAACTTTGTATTTCAATAGGACAACGATCCGAAACACACCTCCAGATTGTGTGGCGATTACTTGCGTCAACTAGAAGAGCAAGGGCAAATCTCTATAATGGTATGGCCAGCTCAAAGTCCTGATCTGAACCCAATAGAGCTTCTTTGGGAAGAATTGGACCGGAAGGTTCAAGAACGTGCTCTATCATCCACCACTGTATTGTGGGAACAACTTCAAGAAGCCCGGGCACAAATTACAGAAGATACACTGCAAAAATTAATTGAAAAGATGCCGCAGTTATGTGCCGCAATTATCAAAAATAGAGGTGGGCACATCGATGAGAGCAAAATTTAATAATAATTAATGATAAAGTTTTTATATAAGAAAAACGTAACTATTTTATGTTTATTTTACACTATTGTATTGGTACAATAAATAAATTTTCAGTACACATTTGATACTTTAATAATTTTGGCTGAAACACAGGATGGGTAAATAAATATGATCGGTAATGTATGTACGGTAAGGCAAAAAATACTGCTTCTTAAAGAAAAAACACAAAAGTTTCGTATTTGAAATACAATTTCCTTAAACTGCTTGTTTCTAATTTTAAAAGAAACATTTTCATTGCACTCTTAATATGCGATTTCTCACTAGACAATTTCAGGCCAGTACTGAGTTAATACCCATCTAGACGCACATCGAAGCTCTTCCAACACATTCCTTCATTCAATGTAGAAATTAAGCACTTTCTTAATACCGATAAGTATTAATTTCTAAACAATGCTAAGCAGATGCACGTATATAAATGCGAAAGATCCGGGCACATTTCAGTAGTTCATGTACCCATTTTGTCGGTGAAATTACGATCTCTCAGTGACAATTTTGATTATACCATGTTATCGGTATGATTCCTCTTTTACTGTTACCAGATTTGCTAATATAGTCACAAAATAAATATTAATAATTGGTAGTTAATAATTAAATTTATAAATCGACATACATCTGAATGTTCACTTTAAAAAACGTAAATAATTTTAGGTAAGATACATTGTAATTTCTGGACTATTTGACTTGACGTTTGCTTTGACCATACATACGCTTGCAAATTTCCAAGAAGACAATCACAAGAAGCCGATTCCTATTTTGAAACAAGATTTTCAAATTCACCACGAGGGCTACCAATACGGGTAGGTCTACCACTTTTACAGTACTTGTTTTCTTGTGTGCCTTCATTATAAGTTATTGTATAGAGAGAAAGTAGCTAAACTAATCTCAATTATTTACAATTACATAGGTAGCATAAAAATAATAATAATAATAATATCTTCATTCCATTATGCGAAATACGTGATCAAAATCAAAATGCAAAAAAAAGCGAAAGAGAAACATCAACATAACGATAAATCTGTGCATTATAAGGTTCTAATTGACATAATAAATTAGATATCGTTCTATAAAAATTATTTAAACAAGTGAGTAACAATATCTAAGGACAATTAAATATTTCTGTAATCTATACTTAAGGGGTAGTTAAGGTGCGACTAATCAAGTATGTTTCGTGTAGCGTATGTGTAAGATGTCAGATTTGCATTCGCAAAATTAAAACTTTTTAGATTTAAATTGCGTATACGTGGGTAGCCATTTACATTTCGGAAACTGGCAACACTGTTAGTGTTGCCTCCGACCTCATGATTGCATCGTGAAGTTTGTCATTTTTGACGATATATTTACCTTGACAGTTTTATTATCCGGTCGCTATTTCTATTGTCGACAGTAACTTGAAAATTTTATGTCAGCGAAAAAATGGAATTAACTCGCGTACATTTTCGTGCAATTATTTTTCATGAATTTCGGGGTAGATTATCTCGACAAGAATGCACTGATGAGCTGAATTCTTTATATGGTGATGAATCTTGGATCTATACGTATGAGGCCGATAGAAGACAGCAGTCGACTGTGGATATTTCAAAATGAACCAAAACCAACAAAAGTTGTTCGCCCTCGAAGCACATCAAAATAAATGGTCGCCTGTTTTTTCGGAAAAACTGGTCACGCTGCAACGGTGCCTTTAGAGAGTTGTAGAACGGTCAATTCCGAATGGTACGCAACTATTTGTTTGCCAAAAATTTTTGAAGAAATAAGGAAAACAAAAACTGAAAACGACAGATCATTCACCACCATGACAATACGAGCTGTCACAGGTCGGTTTAAGCAATTGAATATTTGACAGGGCAAAACATTGAATTGATGAGTCATCCACCACACAGCCCTGATCTAGCACCCTGTGATTTCTTTTTGTTCCCACACGTGAAGACTAAACTTCGTGGTCAACGGTTTCCTACGCCGGAAGAGGCAGTTGAGGCATTCAAAACTAATATTTTAGAGATACCGCCTACACAGTGGCAGAAATGCTTTTCGAATTGGTTTAAACGAATGCGAAATTGCATTGCTTATCAAGGAGAATATTTGGAAGAGCAATAAAACTATTTTCGACAACAAAAATTTTTTAGTTTGCTATTCCCAAAATATAAACAAAAGTGTAACAAATATAACCAAAAATATATGGTTACCTACCAAAAATAGTAAAAAAATAAAAGTAAAAACAATCAGAACAACCGAAATATAAACGGCTACCCTCGTATAACTGGTCTTGCCCTGTTGAGTAATAAATTATATTATTATTACCTGAAGCAGTAACTCATTAATAAAAATTTAAACATTTATTATTCTCAACACACTGAACATTCAGTTTTAAAATATATACCTTCACAGGTGACTTGTTTTTTTGTTTGCTATTTAAATTAGAATCTTACATCATTACTGGTTTCCTGGATTCCAAATAATTTTAAAACAATGTATTTTTAGAATTTATCATTATGTTTATATTTGTTTTCGTTTCTTTTATATTTTTATAATTGCTCATAATCCACAATAACGTCATTATTATTATTATCCTGCTTTAGAGCATTATTTTTTAATGCTACCATTTCGACAGTATTTCCGATACGATACGACAGGATAAATTATTAATAAAACATATTTTTAAATATTATATATGTTACCCAATAAAAATACTGCAATTCATAAAAGTAACGCAGGTAGGTCGTCTGTTATTATGTATTATAATCTATTGCAGACGTAGACAATCCTAGTCAGTACATATTAAAACAAACAACACAACGATCGTTTTCATGAAAGCAGCACACTTTTCTCGTAAAGCGAAACAAACAAAACTAATTTCACTCATCTCTCTTTCACGCTATCCATGTGTCGCATCACATTAAATTTATGCTGAAATTTCTCCGTAATATAAACATCTACGACGACATGTGTTTCATAGGTATGTGCATGTAAATATATTTCTGAAAGGGATTTAAATGTCCGTAAATAGAATTTTATTGTCCTTCCGATTTTACGAGGATCGTAATGCGAAAGTTACTCGGGTATAACTTGCACCCAAACAAGTTTAAAACATAATTTCTTCGAAATATTCTCAGTCATGATTAAAACACTAACATATCTATTGGAGATTGGCGATATTATTTGAGATATGCACCTTTTTTTTCAGTCCAATTTTCACATCGCGTATATTTTATTTCACCCTTCCGTTTAATTTCTAAACCCTGTATAGCACATATATTTATTCTGTTCATGTATTATATATTTGTACATATTAATCGTGGCGCTTATAACGTATATACGAGGATAGTTTGACAAGTAGTGAGAATGACACATAGGTCGCACTCTAATTGGTAAAACAAGTGCACTGTAATTTAGATTGGCTATTTATATATTTACATTCCGATAATTAGATAAATCGGTTGATTAGTTTATTTTTGACAGCTGATTGAAGAAGAAGCAACACGTCGTTTTGTTAAAATGGAAAAAGCAGAGTATCATGCGGTGATTAAATACTCTCATAAGTAAGGGTATGGAAGCTACCGAAATAAAAGATGAGTTACAGGAAACATTAGGTGAATCTGCTCCATCATCCGCCCCAATAAGTATATGGATAAATGAATTTAAACGTGGTAGAACAAGCTGTGTTGATGAAGCGCGCTCTGGAGCACCCAAAATCGTGACTTCTAAGGAAATTATTATAAAAATCCATAATATTATTACGCAAGATCGACGACTCAAAGTGAGAGAGATAGCAGACATGGTAAACATTTCAACAGAACGCGTACACCACATTTTAACGAAAGAATTGGGCCTTTCCAAACTTTCAGCAAGATGGGTGCCGCGATTGCTTACGACTGATCAAAAGTTCACTCGTTTACGCATTTCCAATGAGTATTTGGACCTTTATAAGCGGAATCCAGTTGATTTTTGTAGGGGATTTGTTACTTGCGATGAAACTTGGATACACTACAGTACACCCGAAACTAAACAACAGTCGAAACAATGGTTA
Organism: Dermolepida albohirtum; assembly: GCA_031893035.1. NCBI lineage: Eukaryota > Metazoa > Arthropoda > Insecta > Coleoptera > Scarabaeidae > Dermolepida > Dermolepida albohirtum. Next base: position 169,580 of record JAVIWB010002661.1, read on the forward strand.
GAACGTGGTTCTGCACCTCCAAGGAAAGCGAAAACCACTTTATCGACAAACAAGGTGATGGCATCAATTTTTTGGGATTCAAAGGGAATTTTGCTCATTGATTACCTTCAGAAAGGTGACACAATAAACGGACAATATTATGCAGAACTTCTACAAGAATTAAATGTTGAGATTCGTGCTAAACGGCCAGGAATGGCAAAGAAAAAGATTCTGTTTCACCAAGACAACGCTCCCTCTCATACCAGCACAGTTGCGATGTCCAAAATCCACGAGTTGCATTTCCAATTAGTGTCGCATGCGCCTTATTCGCCGGATCTAGCCCCTTCCGACTTCCACCTTTTTCCAAAATTGAAAACGGCACTAGGTGGAAAGAAATTTTCGTCTAACGACGAGCTTATCATCTTCGTAAATGAGTATTTTGCAAGCCTGCCGGAATCGCATTTTAGAGATGGCATAAGGGCATTGGAACACCATTGGAATAAATGTATTGCTCTTTTGGGAAAATATATTGTAAAATAAAAATTGTTTTGTATTTAAAAAGTTCGTCTGTCTTTTTCATTGTCACTACTTGTTAAACTACCCTCGTACTTTTGTATATTTCTGTGTAAACGGTGTCGTTAATACTTTGTTTACACATTTCTGAAACCGTGAGGAATTAAACTGATATCGTCTTATATCGATATGATCTAGCTACCCCGCCCTCATCTACTGTCAGTATAGATACATATGTTAGTCTGAGTCGTCCTTGTCTCATCAGTATATCCAGTTGATAGGTGTTTTGTTTCTCGAACATACATTTCCCATTAAATACACTTTATTTCCATCTTGGAAATTAGGCGTCGTTATTCGATCGCTAACTGTAAAACGAGGTGTTTGCTAAAGATATGACCTCTTAGAAAGTAGAGTGAAACCCTCCCCTTAGCGGAATATGAAATCATGGAAGTGACCCAAGAATTTTTTTCTTTACGTGATATGATTTATCAGCTAATAGCTGGTTATAAAGGTGTCCCAAAATTAACGCAAGATTTGAATTAAATAGAAAACACAGTTTTTAGTCTTTTGATTGTTATTTTTTATTGAATCATAAAGTACATAGGATAGGGTTATTTATGGAATAACACATCGGGCAAATGGCCTTCACGGCTTTGCATGCACATACTCACTCGTTCGTCGAAATTTTCCATTACAATTATGCATAAATGTTGCTGAATTTCGTTGATGCAGCGTTGAATCTCCTCCTTTAACGCACGGGCGGTTGCGGGCTTGTTGATATAGACCTATGATTTCAAATAACCCCATAAAAAAATCTAATGGTGTTAAATCACACGATCTAGGGGGCCGATTCTAGTCACCAAAACGAGAGAATTCACGACCTAGAAATGTCTCATGCACTAATTCCATGTGGCACGGTATTGTCGAAACCACATATTGGCCACATCAATATCATCCAATTTCGGCAGAAAGAACTGTGTTATCATGTCGCGATATCGAGCACCAGTAAAGTCACTGCTTGACCAACCTCATTTTCAAAAAAGTATGGTCCAATTATCCCTCTAGCCCAAAATCCACACCAAACAGTGACACGATGTGGACGCATTTGTTTTTCGACAAACATATGTGGGTTCTCAGAACCCCAAAAGCGACAATTTTGACGATTAACAAAGCCATCAATGTGAAAATGTTCTTCATCGATTAGGATGATTTTGCTCTAAAAATTAGCATCCCTTTTTTGATGTTCAATAATCCATTCGACGAACTCTCTTCGCTGTGCATGGTCATTAGGCTTCAGTTGTTGTGTTAATTGAATTTTGTAAGCATGGAAACATAGATCTTTAGCGAGTATAGGCTGTAGAGAGCTTCTTGAAATTTGTAATTCTTGTCCACGACGCCGAATTGAGGTTCCTGGATTGTCACCGACACTCTCACGCACTGCTTCGATTTTGACATTTGAACGCCTTGTTTTTGGACAACCAGTGTGTTTGGCGTCTCCAACGAATCCAGTCTCTCTGAATTTTTCAATTAATCTCTTCACAGTTGACGAAGTTAGAACACTATTCCGACAATATTTTCTATGAAATTTTCGAACTGCAGCCGCCAAGCTTTCATTATTTTTGAAATATTGTTGAATAATAAAGACACGTTGTTCTATCGTGTAACGCTCCATTTTTACTAACCCTAAACTGTCAACTGTCGAATTGTTTTTTTTAGGGTTGCCAACACTTCACTGCACAAATGGCGGCAAATTCAAATCTTGCGTTAATTTTGGGACACCCATTATCTTCACTTATCTACATGTAAACCCCCTTAAACTTTTGTTGTTTTATATCTAAGAATGTAATGACCAATGTAAAGTCTGTTTAAGTATTCTAACTTGATATAGCGTTACATACTCGTATACATATATATAACAGAAATTTTTTCGAAAGTTTTTGCATTAAATGTACGATATAAGAAGCGATTAAAATTAAAATCTTTCCGTTTTTCTTTTGTTATTAATTATTTGTATTACAGATATGAAACTGCGAATGGCATACACGTCCAAGAAACGGGTTACATAAAGAACAAAGGCGACAAGGAGCACGAAACCTTAATACAGAAAGGTCAATTTATGTATCAGGACGAACACGGAAATCCTATCACTCTCACGTACATCGCCGACGAAAACGGGTTTCAGCCTCAGGGCGCCCATTTGCCGACGCCTCCACCAGTTCCCGCGGAATTAGCGAAAATTCCTTCAGCCGACGTTCATTCTCAAAGTGTAGCGCAAGAGGATTATTCCACGCTACATTTTCCGTATGCTCATTATCCAAGCGTTTAGAAATGTCGAGAAGTTTGATTGCATATGCAAAAATGTATTGTTTTTATTTATTTAGTGAAATAAAAGATTGTTGTAATTTTTAATAAGATTGAATAAAAAGAATGTTTATTTTCTTAAAATTATTAATAACTGATAAAATATGAAAATTATATTATTTTCTGCTACTCCATCATTAATTAAATACACAGAAATTAATTAAAAATTTCTGCGCTGGGGAATATATATATTTATTTATTTTATTTTATTTTATATATTTATATATAATTATGACATCACAACCGAACTGCGGGTTTTTAAATAAATATTAGATCTGTTCCATAATACGACTTATGGCGTGTTAAAGGACTCGAAGTTACACTGCCTGGTGGCTTAATTGGTAAAGCAGTCGTCTAGAAAACGGCAGATAGAGGTTCGAGTCCTTCTCCAGCGCAGAAATTTTTAATTAATTTCTATGTATTTAATTAACGATGGAATAGCAGAAAATAATATAATTTTCATTAAATTTCCCATCGTGAAATTAATTATATATTTATATATAATTATGACAAAATATGAAGTTTGGAACTTTATTTATTAATAATACAAAAATGATACTTGTGTGAAGGTACTACAGTACTTCAATATAGGCACAAATATTGCCAACGCCCACACTCCACAAAACCTGTCGTTGGCCAGCTTCCAAGACATTCCAATGCCATACAAAGGGTACTAGAAAAGTTTTGCAATACGGCTTCGTTTATTTAATTTTTTCAAATAATTTCCTCTACACTCAATACACCTCTCCATCCTCTGAAACCAATCTTTAGACCAGTTCTGCCATGTTTCGCTAAGGAGTAAAGCACACTCCTTGTCCCAAGCAAGCAGATGGTCCTCATCACTGGAAAGCCGCCTCCCTGTTAGCTTCATTGTCACATGCGGGAACCGTGCGAAGTCACAGGGAGCAAGATCTGGACTGTAGGGAGCGTGCTCGAGAAGTTTCAATCCTGTCGTGGTCAAGTATTCAGCGCAGGCTTTGGCGCGGTGAGCTGAAGCATTATCGTGATGGAGGAACTACTACTATACACGTATGAACATGTCTCAACATGCAGCAACAAGCAGCTTCCTACGATTCATTGTTGCGTCATATTGCAAAACTTTCCTAGTACCATTTGTAATAGGAATACTATACCGAAACTACATACTCAAGTTTCGATCTAACCAGTGAAAAATACATAGCCTTCATTACTTACATAGAGGTAAAAGCTCTACAACTGTGTACAACAAAATCATATGACTCTTTCTCAGACAAAGCGACGTTTTCGATGTAGCAGGTGAACGTGAGCTTCTCATCAAATAAAACGCCAAGATCTTTGACTAATTCGTGTAATGAAGTAGCACGGAATGAATATTCATGCTTAATTGGATTTATCTTCCTTGTATATCTCATAATCATACATTTGGATAGGTTTAACTGTAAATATTTACTAATTATTAAAAATATCTAGTTAACTTTGCAAGAAGACACAATGATTCATATTTCGGATCAATTTACAACAATTAGGAAAGGTTGAAGTACTTAATGCCAGAATAAATAGCATTGTAAAAGGATACGTAAAGGTGTCTGCACAATCTTTCAGCAGAAAACTTGGAACTAGATCATATCCGGTCGTGGTTCGGCAGTTTCCTTAACGATGAATTAATGATAGATACCTAAATGAAATAAATATGAATATTCGGAGAATTATAGGAGACAAATACATATACTAACGTCAAACTGGATGAACACCGATTGAAAATAGTTAGTGAAAGCTTCAACAATCTGTTTAGAATCGTCTAAAGTTCCATCTGCAGTTCTCATCTTTCCAGGAATCTTACTCATACACATTTTTGTTTGAATGCAGGACTAGAAGAATTTCAGATCATCAACATGTTATTGTCCACATCTCTCAGATACTATTAAGTAGCAAGTATCGTTACTTGTTTGTATTACGTTTGTAGTGCTACAACATAGAACAAGAATTACCAACAGTTTTGTTGTTCCGAGAGCGAGAACGAATATCATCTATAAAGCATCAATTAATTACACATATGATAATGATATCTACCGTGCCTCGTATCAATAATTTGAATTGTTGTGTATATTATAATTAGTTTCATTCGCTTTTATTATTTCTACTAGCGGAGAAACATTTATAATATTAGTTACGTATATAATATGAGGGTGGTCTCAGAAGTACCGGACCCAACAAAGAAAACACGAAAATTTTGGAAAGAAATATATTTATTTTTCAACATAATCTCCTTTCAGCTCTATACACTTTTCCCAGCGATGTTCAATAAGCTCGATACCCTTTTTATAATAAGAACTGTCTGGCTCCTCAAAATAGCCATTAACTGCCGACATCGCTTCTTTATCGTTGAAAAACCTTTAACCACTGAGCCATTTTTTCAAGTTTGGGAACAGAAAATAGTCCGAGGGGGCTAAATCTGGCGAATAGGGTGCATGAGGAGAGTGCAAGTCAAACTTTAATTCATTGATTTTGGCCATTGCAATAACGGATTTGTGAGCTGGTGCATTGTCTTGATGACAGAACACTGTCTTCTTACTCAAATGCTGCCGTTTTTGCGTGATTTCTTCGCAAAAACGTTGCAATAAGTTCGCATAATACTCGCCGTTGATAGTTTTTCCTTGTTCAAGATAGTCAATGAAAATTATTTCTAACTGATGGTTACATTAGCCTTGTAAATTAAATACGAAATCAATTATTAATTGTGAATTGTAGAATAATTTTTGCTTTGACAAGTTAAAATGGACTTTAATAAGAGGATAGCAAATATGGGCAACTTTTTATTGTAGGGCTAGTATATACAGCTATACGGAGTGTTATGAAATAAAAATCATAGGCCGGATTTATTGGAAACACAACTTTAAGGTTTTGTTAAGATATTTTTTCTCTTTTTTCATTTTCGGAAACAGGTAATAATCACTTGGGGCCAGGTCTGGGCTGTAGGGTGGGTGATTCACAATTTCGAAGCCCACCTTATGCAGGGTAGCTAACGCAACGCGGCTCTTGTGGACGGGCGCGTTGTCGTGCAAAAGCAGAACACCCTTTGTCAATTTTCCCCGTCTTTTCTCTTTAATGGCTTCTTTTAGTCGCTCTAATATTGAAGCGTAATATTCTCCGGTTATAGAAACACCTTTATCTTTATAATCAATCAACAATATTCCTTCCGAGTCCCAAAATACCGTTGCCATGAGTTTCCCAGCTGATTGTGACACTTTAAATTTCTTGGGAAGTGCTGTGCCCTTTTTATGCCACTGCATGGAGTCTTGTTTGGACTCAGGTTCACATTGGTGAACCCAAGTTTCGTCTGCAGTAACAATTCCACTCAATACACCATCCTTGTCTTCATTACAGAGGTCCAAAAATGCACGCGAACACTCTACGCGCTGTTGTTTTTGCGGCGGCGTGAGCATTCTCGACACCCATCTTGCGCTGACCTTAGACATGCCGAGATGATCGTGTAGGATTTTAAAAATTGTTGTATGGGATACTCCAACCATTTCTGCGAGTTGTTTCTTCTTTAGTCGAGCATCTTCGAGTACAATTTGTTCAACTTTTTGGATAAGTGCTGGCGTGGTCACCTCAATGCTCCTGCCCGGCCTCGGGTCGTCTTCAAGGGATTCCCTTCCTTGTTTAAATAAACTGTGCCACTTGTACACCATGGTTTTTCCTGGAAAAGAGTCGCCGTAAACCAATGACATCTCGTTCATTATGGTCGCGACTGATTTTCCTTGCCTGGTAAGGAACTTTATAACGGCACGATATTCGATTTTTTCCATATTTCACTTTTCACTCCTGATTATGTTACTTGGTTGACGATAGCTCAAAGACTAACTGTCTAATAACAATGAAACTTCGTATTTATACTAATCATGAGTCGCTGCACAGGCCACGCTCCCAATGCGCCTACTCACCCCTCTACAACCCGCTCATTCCGCGAATATAAAAACGCTCCCTCGTATACATAAATGCTAGAAATATAAAGCTAATGTTAAAAAAGTCAGTTATTTTCTTTTGCCGTTTCTTTTGGTCGAGAACTTTTAAAACTGCCTTCTCATATTAATAACTCGGGGTTTCCCCTAATTTTTATACATATTATACAACTGAAATCCGTTTCAAAATAAAAAAACTCAATGTTCATATTTTAAAGCTTTTACACAAAGTTCATATTTTGGAGTAGTCAATGGCAGAGAAAAAGTGTTCATATTTTGGGGTGTTCATTTAAACGGATGTTAATATTATCGCGAGTGCACTGTATATATTTTTCACCTATCAATGAATCGAATCTATGGCAAAGTCATTAAAAACACGATAAGTAAGAAATGGGCAACTTTGCGAAATCCCCTAACATACATCGACAACACTCGTGTTCGCCTAGCAAACATGCCGGCGTGTATTATATGCAAATCGCACTGATGTATATCGGGTGTTGTCTTTTCTTTTCGTAAATTATAATTGCGATTCCTGCATTCGCTCTGTCTGTGGAACAATGCTCCCAAAACTCGAGATGCAGGATGTGACGACTCAATTTCGGGTGTATATAACGTAGTGGTGCCAAAAAGATCGACAGTTATCAAATTTAGTGAATCCGTATAGATTGGATGTTATTACTGGTTCGTTTTGGAGTGTTTCTATTACGATGCTCAAAGTAAGTATAATGATTTGATAGAAAATGAGGTAATGATCTTAGATATTCAGGAAATTCTAAAAACGTCATATTTTGTTTGATATTTAGTCAACAGATGGTTCTTTATTACACATTGATTGATTATGCGTTACAAATATGTTAAAAGAGTTGCATATACATACATACATAGCGATAATGATGACGTGTATAAATAAAAAGACTTAAAAAGAATAAATTACTGACAATTTTCAACAGTAGTGATACTGTAGTCATATCATTATCTGTATCTAATCGTTTTAAATTTTTAATAGTTTTTTTCGTATCATTTCCGGAATATAAGTATTTTAAAATCTATTTCCAGCGCTTTTTCTTCGTCAATGAAAGAAAATAATTTCTATGACATTACTTTATTAAAAATTATGAAATCATCTTTTCTCTTTAGTATATTTTTCGTGACTTTTGTACGACCTTTTCGGATCTGTACAGAGAATTAATATTTATCTGAAAGAGAGATACATAACAGTCACAAAACTCAAAACGAATATTGTAAATTGTGTTATCCTTCTCAAAAAACTCTTAATGGAAGGCGTTTGTTGTTTCAGTACTTGCTCTTGTCGATAATCGTCGTTTGTACCGCTGCTCCGCCACCGTACCCCAAACCAAAACTGCCACAACCGGATTACAAAACCGCAACGATTTTACAACAGGATTACACCAATGAAGGAGCTGGAAACTATAACTTTGCGTAAGTACTTAAATACTCTCTAGAATTAACTGCATCTTCATCTAATGCTATTTTCCGAAATTGAAATGCCAAAGCTGATTTTTAAGCACTTGATATGAGGAAGCAGAATCACCTAATATTATACGTTGATCATATCATTATGGATACATTGAAGGAATTTTAACGGTTGTCAAAGTTGAAACGGTTGAAACTTTGAAAGCAGTGATATCAACACACGATAAATTAAAATAAACTAAAAGTGTTTCAAATTTCGCAGTTTTCTTTAAAGAATAAATAAAACACATAATTTGCATTCATTTTCAAAAACTTTTGATTGGTAATTAAAAAATGACATTTATATTCGACAAATAATATCTTCCAAATGGCCTCCTCTTGCAGCTCCACAGACGTTCACTCTTTTATTAAAATTTTCAATGACATTTTGACATAATTGAGGCTCTATCTCACCAATGACACGAATAATTTCATCTTTCAAAGCAGGAATTGGTTGTGGATTGTTTTTATAAACCTGACTTTTCATATAACTCCAAAGAAATGGTGTCAAATCACGTGATCTTGGTGGCCAATTAACATCACCGTTTCTTGAGATTACACGCCCAGGAAATTTTTCTCTCAATAAATCAATTGATTCGTGTTCAAAGTGAGGTGTAGCGCCATGCTGTTGAAACCACATATCCTCTAGATTAATATTCATTAATTCAGGCCACAAAAATTCGTTTACCATCCGATGATATCGATCACCATTGACAGTTACAGCTTCACCAGCAGCATTTTCAAAGAAGTAAGGTCCAATTACACCACCCGACCACAATGCACACCAAACAGTAACTCGTTTAGGATGCATAGGTTCCACCAAGTTCAAAATGTGCCTCATCGGAAAACATTATTTTTTGAGAAAAATCAGCTGGTTGTTCATTGATGAAATTGACAAATGAACGATGTTTTAAATGATCTAATGGCTTCAGTTCCTGTGTTATTTGAACCTTATATGCCTTCAGAGCCAAATATTTCTGTAAAATACGCCATGGTGTTGATTCACTGAGTCCAAGTTGTGAACGTCGTCTAATGGACATTTCAGGATCTTCAGCAACACTTTCACGAACCAAACCAATATTTTCTTATAAACGACCACTACGACTATATTTTTCACTTTTTTGATCTTCCACAGAACCGGTCTCTTGAAATTTTTTAATAATTGGACCACTAGTGCTTTCAGATGGACGATTATGTAAACCATAAAATTCACGTAATTTTTTAATAATTCAACAATTTGAACGCCTTGTTGTACCGTGTAGGAAGCCATTTTTATAAATGTCATACATCATACATTTTAATTGCCTACATACCCAGACAAATTCAGTGCGCCATCTATATTTTATTTATTCTTAAAAAAACCGCGCAATTTGAAACAGCCTTTATTTTCCGAAATTGAAATGCAAAGCCGATTTTTAAGTACTTGAAATGAGGAAGCAGAATCAGCTAATACGTTGATAATATCATTATGGATACCTTAAAGGAACTTTGACGGTTCTCAAAGTTGATAAACTTAAAACTTTGAAAGCGGTGGTAACAATATACGATAAATCAAAAGAAATTGTTTCTACATTTGTCTCTCTCTACTCTAGGCTATTACATTAGAGACAAATAATTGGCAAACTACTTTTTTGCTCTCACTTATGCCAGTTACACTACGTACATCAGATACCATCACATTCGTAAATTGATTTTATATCATCTGTTATCTGTATCTAACTGTTGTGTCTCTTCTGAAGCATTCAAAAAAGTCACTCAGTCGATCTAATAAAACATAAATATATTCTGCTTCATGCATGTTTTTCTTTCGCTGAATCTAGTCTTAAGTGAAAACAATTTATACAATGAAATTATTTTATTATCAGATATCACACCAGTGACGGTATGTCCCGGGAGGAAAAAGCGGAGCTCAAGAACGCCGGAGCTGAAAACGAAGCTCTCGTTGTCCAAGGTTCATTCACATACGTCGGCACAGACGGCGTTACGTCGCTGACGAAAATGGCTACAGACCCTCCGCGGAACACATTCCAAGACTGCAAAACTGAATCTACCTAAATAGACTTATTTATTGTATGAAACTGATTTTGTATTATTTATTATAACTTGCCAGTACTTTTCTTGTTTGATTTACACCTGCATATTTACCAATGTTCAAGGTATAAATCACTTTGTATGTATACTTTATCATGCTTAAATTTGGGAAACGTATATTGGATATAGTTACATTGAAGAAACAATAGAAACAACAGAAGGAGCCTGACACGAGGGTAGCCGTTTATATTTCGGGAATAGTAAGCAAAAAAAAAATTTTGATTATTGAAACTACTTTTATTGCTTTTCAAAATATTCTCTTGGAAAATCAATGCACTTTTGCATTCGTTTAAACCAATCCGAAAAGAATTGCTGCCACTGTGAAGGCAGTATCTCCAAAGTATGAGTTTTGAATGCCTCAACTGCCTCTTCCGGCGTAGGAAACCGTTGACCACGAAGTTTATTCTTCACGTGTGGGAACAAAAAGAAATCACAAGGTGCTAGATCAGGACTGTACGGCGGAAGGCTTATCAATTCAATGCTTTGCCCGGTCAAATATTCAATTGTTTGAATCGACCTGTGAGAACTCGCATTGTCATGGTGGAGAATGACCTGTCGCTTTCGATTTGTTTGCCTTATTTCTTCAAAAACTTTTGGCAAACAAATAATTGTGTGCCATTCGGAATTGACCGTTCTACAACTGTCTAAAGGCAGGGTTGCAACCTGACGGGTTTTTACAAAAAAACAGGCGACTACTTGTTTTAATGTGCTTCGAGCGCGAACAACTTTTGTGGGTTTTGGATCATCTTGGAATACCCACACAGCCGACTATTGTTTACTATCGGGCTTATACGTGTAGATCCAAGATTCATCACATGTGACGACTTTATAAATGTTCTTTGAAACACCGCCATTGTATTTTTTTGTGCATTTCTTGGCACCAATCGACGAGAGTCCTCTTTGAGCGGTTGTCAAATTATGTGGTACCCAACGTGAACATAGCTTCTTAACGGCTAAATATTCATGCAGGATCTTATGCACACAACGACATTTGTGGAACGACCTTCACGAAATTCATCGTTCAAAGAACGCCGTCCAAGTTGGAATTCACTATACCAACGATATACTGTAGTTTTCGATGGTGCTTCATCACCATATAAAGAATTCAGCTCGTCGATGCATTCTTCTTGAGATAATCCACGCCGAAAATTATGAAAAATAATTGCACGAAAATGTTTGCGAGTTAATTCCATTTTTTCGCTGAAATAAAATTTTCAAGTTACTGTCAACAATAGAAATAGCGACCGAATAATAAAACCGTCAAGGTAAATATATTGTCAAAAATGACAAACTTCACTATGCAATTATCAGAACGGAGGCAACATTAACAGTGTTACCAGTTCCCGAAATATAAACGGCTACCCTCGCATAACTCCTCCGAAGAACATATATTGTGGTTGCTGTATTTTAGGACAGTCACGGGAATCTTCTTACTGATTATCTTCGAAAAAGCAAAACAACGACACGCGAATAATGTGCATCTTATTTAGATCAACTGCACGATGCAATACAACGCAAAAGCTCCCACTTAAAAAATTGGGAGCTTTCACTTCAACACGTATTCACACCTATACTGTTTAAATGGCAAAAATTTCATTTGGATCTGCTTCTGCATCCAGCTTATTCACCAGACTTATTTCGCTCAGATAACCTGAAAATTTGAGTCGGTGGCAAGAGATTTGTGTCAAATAAAAAGGCAATCGCCGAAAGTAACATGTATTTCAATCAGTTAGACGAAGCTTACTTTTCTGAAGGAATGAAAACAATTTCATAACGATGGACCAAATGTAGTGAGTTTCAAGGAGATTACGTTGGAAAATAAAATAATTTTCTACCACAAAAACTCATAGTTACGAGTTTATTTTTTCAATATTATGTAACTTAACATAAATATGTTCTTTGTATCTAATTTCCACATTTCTTTATGTGTACGTCACGTACACTTTAGACCAACAACAGACATTAATTTTGTAAAGATCTGATTCTTTTAATAGATTACTCTTATTTGTATTAGTTTTGAAACATCGCCTAATGTAATACTTTTCGAAAAAGCTAAAATCAAATTGTATTTCTTAAGTATGATTCTATTTACTTATTTAAAAATACAATTTCATGTTGTTAAACAAGGTTGTCTGTTACCTTCTTGTATAGTCATTAATAACAACGTACATTTAAGTCCTTACTTTAATATTTCTTAAATAAAGTGTTTATAGTCGTTTATATTGTATTTTAACACATACTTTTCTCTTAATATTTCCATACATTAGTTGACGTCTAGCGATTATTTCGTTAATAAAGTTATGCTTACAAAATACTCGTCTGAAGACTTAAACGAGTATTTTCTAAAGTTTATTTTAAAACATTCGAAGTCGCCAACGCTTTTTTAACATTTCAGAAGTGAAACATTACTACAAGTAAGTAACGTTTATACAGAAATGTCACAGGTTCTTCATGCCAAAACAATCAACAACAAATACAAGTTTATCTCGTTTGTTTATAATTAAGTTTTCATTTTAAAAATTTGACCTTTTACTTCTCCTAGTTTTAACATCTAAAATTGAAACACCATTTACTTGTATGAACCTATTGGCATTAAGAACATGTTCATGAAAAGTTAACATTGTATCAAAGGCAACGCCTACATCATTAATAGATATTTGATGGAATAATGAAATATCACCAATATGATAAGAAAAATGGTAGTATTGGGTTGGCAACCAAGTACCTTCGGTTTTGTAGTATAAAATAAAACACTTTTTTTTAAACAAAGAATAGTTTTTAATCAATTATATATTTTCCATTTTGCTCAATGACCTTTTGTCATCTTCCTTTCAGCTGCATGATTCCGCGCTCATAAAATTTCTGGTCCTTATCAGCAAAAAACTGAACCAGGTGCGAGTGAAGGTCATCGTCATTTGTGAAAGTTTTACCATTCAAAGAATTTTGCAAACTTCGAAATAAATGGTAATTAGATGGTGTTAGATCAGGGCTGTATGGGGGGATGTGGCATCACTTCCCAGCCAAGCTCCAATAGTTTCCCACGAGTTGCCAAAGATGTGTGAGGCCTTGCATTATCTTGGTGGAAAACTACACCTTCCCGATTTGACAATTCTGGCCGTTTTCCTTTGATTGCTTCATCCAGTTTTATTAATTGTTGACAGTAAACATCAGAATTAATCGTTTGGTTCCTTGGAAGCAGCTCATAAAACACAACACCTTTGTAATCCCACCAAACTGACAGCATGATCTTTTTTGGATGCAATTCAGCTTTTGATGTGGTTTGATCTGGTTTATCGTGTTTGCTCCATGATCGTTTTCGAACTATGTTACTGTACAGGACCCATTTTTCATCACCAGTGATGATTCTTTTTAAGAAAGTGTCGGTTTCATTTCGTCTAAGGTGCATATCGCAAAAGTTGATTATTTGTGTTAAATGAATTTCTTTCAATTCGTGAGGTACCCAAATATCAAGCTTCTTAACTAGCCCAAGACATTTTAAATATTTTTCAATTATTGTGTGCGATATATGTAGCCTCTCCGCAACCTCTCGAACAGTTATATGACGATCCTCTTCAATTATGACTTTGATTTGGTCATCATCAACTTCAGTAGGCCGACCAGAACGTTGCTCACCTTTAAAGGAAAAATCTCCAGAACGGAATGTTTTATACCAATTCTGACACGTGCGCTCTGTTAAGCAATTAGCACCATAAACTTCACATATCTTTTTGTGAGCCGCAGCAGCTTTCTTTCCTTTACGGAAATAAAATAGTAAAATATGTCGAAAATGTTCGTTTCTGCACTCCATTTAAAATTAACCCACAACTAATAGCTTTAATAAAAATCACGCACTACTTGCTTCTGAAGTTACGTCAATGTGACTAGTATCACGCGACAAACGGTAAAGTACAGCACTAACATACGTTATATAAAAAAATAAAGCAACGCTCTCTATGAGTAAAAACCGAAAGTACTTAGTTGCCAATCCAATAGTTTATTCAGTTTGTAAAAGACGCGAAACAACTCTTCGATACGTTTAATGATAGTTCGTTATGGTTGTCATATGTCATATGGCCTAGTATACAAATTACCCTAGCACACTACCACAAATAAAGTAGAGTCTATTACAAAAATCTAGCATAGCTTTCTCGCAAACCTAATACATAGAATATTTATGTGTTTTGATAGGCTTCTTTCGAAGACAAAACATGACGTATACAACATTTCAAATTGTAATTTCCCTCATATTTATATTAAACCAATGCTGGTAATTTTGATGGAGCCTGTGGTTGATTAACTTAATCACTAAAGGTTGATAGATAACCCCTTTCCACATTAATTTTCGTATTGAATTTATTCAAAGAATTACAGATTGTAAATTAGAAGATGGGGAAATTTTAGTATCATTTGACGTAACGTCATTGTTTCCTTCGGTACCGATTCCAGAAACTTTAAAATATTTAGAACAATTTCTTCACAAAAATAAGACTGAACCAGAGAAAATAAAGGAATATGTGCGATTAGCAAACCTTTGCATGCCCCAAAACTTAATTTGAAGGTAAGTTCTATGTACAAAAACAGGGAACTGCAATGAGCAATTGTCTTTTTCCATTTGTAGCGGATCTATTCATGAGTAATTTTGAAGTTTTGAAGGCTAAATATTTTCCTAAAATTTGGATTAGGTGTGTAGATGATATTTTCGCGATTTTCAATACACATAAATGCAACTTGGAAGCTTTCGTCGAGCAATTAAATTCAAAATTTCCGACAATTAAATTTACAGTAGAAAAAGAAAACAATGACACGTTGCCTTTTTTGGATACCTTAGTTATTAGGAATAATCTCAAAATAGAAATTGATATTTTCCGAAAAGAAACCAATGTCAATAGTTTCATCACGGCGGACTCAAATCATAGCATGCAACAAGAAATGGCTTCGTTCAGCTTTCTTATCAGTCGTTTGCTTAATTTCCCATTAACAAAAGTAAGACACGAAAAAGAATTGAATTTTATTAAGAATATCGCGAGGTACAATGGTTTTGATTCGGAAATAATCAGTGAATTAATTAGGAAGGCTAACATAAGAAAAACAATTCGGGATATCGCATGTCTGTCACCTCAAAGCCATCGGGATAAGCAGTTTGTATGTTTACCTTTTCACTGTTTGACGAACAATTTAATAGTGTTTTTAAAGAGCGCGGTTTTCAAGTCACATTTCGGTCCATTAACTCTATCAAATCCGTTTTAGGAACTGCAAAAGATAAAGTCGAAGACAACGAAAAATCGGGAATTTACGGTCTAGGTTGCAGTAAACAATACATCGACCAAACAAAGCGATCGATATAAAGCCGGTATAAAGAACATATTGCGCACATAAAATGCAATCGGCCAGAAAAATCTGGTTTAGTAAAACACGTGTTGGCAAGTAATTTAATAAGGAACATATGTAATTATCGTGAATTAGATACATATGAAAGCATGGACATTTTGAAGTACAAAGGCCATGTGTTGAACACTGACCTGGGGCTCAACCATAACTCTCTCTTTGGTTTTTTAAATAACGTACAAGGGAGAGTGCAATAAATCACATGTAGGTATTTGTCTTTTCTTTCCCTGTTTCCTTGTTTCTATGTGTCTTTTATATTAGTTTAGACTAGAATACAATTTTTAAAAATCATGTGAAACAAATATACAGTGTGCGTTTCAACGGTACGATTCGTGTGCGGAATTTGTTTTCGTGTAGGCATTTTGTCGTAGTTTTCCAGGTGCGACACTTTGCAATTATCTGCTGGTGATGACAACTTTATTGTCGGAATAAGTATACAGAATACGAAAAGTAATGTGGAAATGGGTTATACATCAACCTCCATTGATTAAATCAATGCTATCACTTGTCAAATAATTTGAACTTGATATCTGCTTTAAAATTACCCCAGTTCCTGCATAATTTTTCTTACTCCTACGAGACGAATATGCTTGCAGGAAACACGTCGTCGAAATTCATAAAAAAATGCAGATACAATTACCTTTTTTCTAAATACTGACTTTATGTTTACAATTCAGATGCGATTTACATTTGATGCAGCTGAAAGAAAGCTTCATTTTTCTATTAGATAATTTGAATAGGTTCAAGCAAACCATGTGGGGATCCGAATGTATATAAGAACGATCTTCAAAGTCCCCTCAGTTAGTCATAACAAATATTCGTCAAGATGAAAACGGTAAGTTCAATTGCATCGACATAATAACATGTGGAAAAGGTCATCAACTCAAATCAACCATTAATTATTCTATAATGTAATGATGCAATATCTGGTGCTTCAATAATATTTCATAGCATCTTTCGTCCTTTACGTCTAACATGGTATTTCATTCATACGCAGCTACAGGTACTCGTAATATCTTCGAAAATCACCGCATTTCCACTCGAAAGTAAAAGTCGCATCTTCGCGTTACGATTGCGTAATAACTAAAACAAAATATAATAGGTCATGGACACTTCTTCTGCTGTAGAAGGGTAATTGAAATTATTAAAATGTAAATTATTTCGAGTGTGGTTTTGTAATTTACACTAAGTAGTCGTTCTTCTCACTAAAAAAACATATTTTATTATTTACCGGTGGGAAGATAATAATTTATTTTTTATGGAAATCAGTCTACTATACATTCAATGATTTACAGCTGCTCCTGTTCACCTTTTTGCTGGCAACGACATTTGCTAGGCCACAGATTGGTGCGATCACGAAATTTTTGACGGAATTCGGACAATCGGGATACAAGTTTTGGTGAGTTTTTGTTTATTACTAGCCTCTTTAGTTAATTTTTATTCAAAACCACTCAAAAAGATCGGAAAATTGTGCGAAATCAATAATATTTTTGGAGTGTCTTGTTACGTTTTTGCCATGTTTATAATAGTAATCTCGAATATTTTTATATTACATTTTATTATTACATATTTATATTACATATCTTGTTACTTATATTCCTCCTGATATTTCCGTTACTGATTATGAAGAATTTTTACTTTTATTTGTACAAATTATACAAGCAATTTATTAATTAATGGCGAATTCAATATTACACACTTTAATAATCGTAAAATATGCGTGTGATATTTTCCCTTTGTTAGGTCCAAACTTGAATATGCATCGTTTGTACGGTGCTGAAATTAATACAAACTTTCCTTTCATCATTCTGGGAACTACCTCGGGGCTACAGTCACATTATCTTAATGACTACCTTTAACATTGAACCGTTAGAGCTCCGTATACATCACAATGACATCGAACTTCTTTACCATCTTCTTCGCAATAGGATTGACACAACTCAAATTCTGTTAAACATTTGGTTCCCAGACGAACACCTAGACTTGCAAACACTTTTCGTCTGCCACCTACAAGGACAAATGTATTGATTAGATGACCTGTCTATAGAATATGTAAATATTTATTTCAAAAACTTACCAGCTATCGAGATATAAACTACGTTCCTCTACCAAAAATATTGAATCAATCCACTTAACGCTTTTGTATTCTATTAGTTTCTGCATGTAAGCTTGCAATATTATGTTATTTGCTATTTATTGTTCCCTGTATATATATATCTTAAACGTAACTATTATCAGGTGTATCGGTCTGTTAAACAAAGACAAATAATTTTAGTTTTCAATACTTTATATTTCGCTGCCAAACCTTTGCAGCTTTCTCAGGAGTGTACTACAAATGAACACCAACAGTAGTGGCAATTACAATTCAATTATTAATACTTACAAACTAAAAGGAGTCATACACTAGTTAATTCAAAATAATTGTATAAATAACTTTGAATTTTAATTTTAAAATACATTGTAAAATAGAATAAAACTCAATCCAGCAAAAATAGTATTTTGTCCGTCCGTAAAACTGTACACAATTATAAAAAGTGGGAACGATACAAAAAACAAAACGTGAATCAAAAACATACGCATAAAATACAAGACAAACAAATTCAATAACACGCAAACATCTCCGCCAGAAAAAACTATACCGGGGTGAATCAAAAATCAATCACAAAATAAAAACCTTAATTCGGTAATCACTAAGGTTGATATATAACCGCTTTCCACATTAACTTTCGTAATTCTGTATACGCATTTCGACAACTAAGTTGTCATCATTAACAGATAATTGCAAAGTGTCGCACGTGGTAAACCAGGGCGAAAAGTACCTGTACGAAAACAAATTCCGTACGCGATCTGTACCGTTGAGAACCAAAATGTCTCTATCTGCTTGCTGATGATGACAACTTGGTTGTCGAAATGCATATACAGAATTACAAAAGTTAATGTGGAAAGGGGTTATATATCAACCTTAGTGATTAAGTTAATCAACCACAGGCTCCATCAAATTCAACTTAATTCGGTAATTAGTGATGGTCGAATTGAAGTTTTTAGTTTGTGATTGATTTTTGATTAACCCCGGTATAGTTTTGGGTTTTCTGCTGGTATTATTACAAATTAAACTTAAAGTTTCATTATATTATATAGTTAATTGATACAAATATTAAACTATTGTGGACTCCCTCCAAAATGTTCTCCTACAACATTCTTTAGTCTGTACACTCCTATCGAAATTAAAGTCACCCCGATGAGCTTTTCTAAAAATAAATAAATGAACTACATGTACTGCAACAGCTATAGATTTGATACCCACATGTATACTTCTGGAGTTCCATCGGGCTCTTATTTAGGCTCACTCTTTTTTATATTCTATAATATATTAATAAACGTGTTATCGAATTATATTGTGTTAACTTTTGGTAATGACTTAAAAAAACTCCCATATTGTCGATACTGGAAAAGTCCTGAAAATTCTTACAAAACAATATCAATGGAAAATACACTTCGCGCACCCATAACAAACTATCGTCAGACATATCTAAGAGTTGTCCTGCGTCTTTTGCAAACCGAATAAACTACTACAATTCTTCTTATACTGTTGATGATATTACATTATTCCAATAAATATCTTTTAATGATTTTGGCGTTGCCTCAGATTGAAAACTAACTTTTCCTGATCATATTCCAAATACCACTAGGTTCATTGGGATTTATCATAAGAATAACTAAAGGCTGTCGTAATTTTGCCTCTGTTAAGTCGTCGCTTTTTTAGATTAATCGTTAGCAGTTGGAGTGTGTTTCTATTGTTTGGTATCCGATGCTCAATGTCCATATAAATCAATACTACAAAAACACAAAATAAGTTTTAATTTCGTGCACTGGGCACGTCTTCAATAGCAACAGTTGTTATTGAAGACGTGTGCACACGAAATGTACATCTGTTTTTTTAAAATTAAAACTTATTCTGTGAAAAAATAAGGTGTTTATTAGGGGTTTTATTTCAATAATTGATTGGTTACTACTTACTTTACTTTTCTAGGATGAAATCAAGCTCTTTCAATAGTACCTTTCTTATTAACTTATATAATAGTAATAAAAATAGATAAAAATTCTAATATGTAATGTATGCAAAATACAATAGAAAATAGCATTTTCAATTTTTCCCAAAAATAAAACTGTATTTACTCAAAAAAAGGCAAGAAAATGGTTTGCCGCGTCAATGTTCGTACTCTGTATACGTACTTCGATAACTAAGTTGACATCATCTACAGATTATTAATCACAGTGCGTGTTTGCTTTTGGTGGGACGAATGACCATTATCTAACCAACGACCGAAGATTCGATCCAGCTACGACACTATGATTAATAATGATACTCCTGATGATAATTTACTTGTCGAAATACGTATATAGAAGACGAACATTAATGTAGAAAGGGTTTTTTGCCTTTTTTGATTAATTCCACAGTTTCCAACAATATATATGTATGTACATATACATATATATATTTTAAACGTAACTATTATCAGGTGTATCGGTCTGTTGAACAAAGACTCAAACAATTTTAGATTTCAATACTCTATATTTCGCTGCCAAAACTTTGCAGCATCCTCAGGAAAATAGGTTAAATGAATTGTACTGGGTTGAGTTTGATTCCATTTTACAATGTACTTTAAAATTAAAATTGAAAGTTATTTATACAATTATTTTGAATTAGCCAGACTCCTTTTAGTTCACACTCCTGAGGAAACTGCAAAAGTTTGGCAGCGAAATATAGAGTACCGAAAACTAAAATTGTTTGAGTCTTTGTTCAACAGACCGATACACCTGATAATAGTTACGTTTAAGATATTAAGAGTAAGGTCAATTATACAGTCCTTATTATATATATATATACTACTGTGGGCAAAAAATAGTAACACTTTGTTCAAAATTTTTAAATTCTTAATTTATTCTTCCAAATCTATTTCGTCCCCCTCAAAGTAATCCCCCTGGCCCCAATATACTTGTGCCAACGTTTCTTCCAATTCTCGAAACAGTTGTTAAAGTCAATTTCAGGAAAAGCCTTCAATGCGCGTAGCGATTCACGTTTAATGTTTTCAATTGATTCAAAACGGTTTCCCCGGAACGGTCGTTTGAGTTTGCTGAATAGCCAGAAGTCACACGGAGCTAAATCAGACGAATACGGTGGTTGCGGCACGATATTGGTTGAAAATTTGGCGAAAAACTCACGAAGAATTAATGCAGTATGCGACGGTGCATTATCGTCGAAAGGAATTCGGAGTGCACCACACCTCGATAATCGAAGAAAACTGTCAACATAACCTTGATTTTTGACTTGCTTTGACGTGCTTCTTTGGGCTTCGGCTCACCTTTGATACGATATTCGGCCGATTGATCGTCTGTTTCCGGGTCATAAGCATAGATCCAAGTCTCATCTCCAGTTATGATGCCTTTCATTTTGTCTTGATAGTCGGCAAGCATTGTTTCACAGACGTCAGCGCGACGCTGTTTTTCGAAAAAATTGAGTGATTTTGGAACAAATCGTGCTTTCACTTTTCTTAGGCCCAAATGATCTTTCAAAATGGTTTTCACTGATCCTGACGATATTCCAACGACGCCAGTAAGGTCTCTGTCTGTTAATCGTCGATTCTCAAGCACCAATTCCTTGATTCTATTGACATGTTGATCATCAGTTGATGTTGATGGCCGTCCTGGACGTGGTTCGTCATCAACCCGTTCTCGATCCTCTTCGAATGATTTCTACCAATCAAAAACACTTGCTCGCGCCAAACAATTATCACCGAAGGCCTTTTGCAACATTCTGAACGTTTCGGCACCAGAAATTTGATTCCGTATACAAAATTTAATGGAACTTCTTTGTTGATTAATTTCACTCATTGTAAAAATCGCCGAATGCACTTTTTGTACTTCAGAAAGACAAACGTATACTAAACACTAATGATTATTTTGATGTGACATTTGGCACAGATGTCACTGACAGTCATACCAACCTAGAAAAAAAATATTTCGACGCATGGGTTTTCGCGCGAAATTTAAATTAAAAAGTCTTACTATTTTTTGCCCACAGTAGTATATATATATATATATATATATATATATATATATATATATATATATAATCTATTAGTCCCTTGTACCACTAGTGGTGTCAGTGGTGTAATATAAATACTATATTATTTGAGAAATTTATGTAAAATAGAAGTAATATAATTCCAGTTATTTATGTGCATATTTACACATGGCCATGCGCCAAATTAAATGAAAAATCATTCCTTCTTAATTAATATATCATAATCTCATACCATCCGGTGGCCATATCGTGCGGCCTTGAAAATTTTTAAAGGATTCTCTGAAGAGTTGTTAACAACGTCGAAGAAATTGCAAATGTGTTATTAAAAACTCGTCTTTGGGAAAAATTTACATATTCAAATGTCAATGGCAGATGCAATAACATGCAAGCTTTACTACTGTAGAAATGGCAATACTATTCGTTTGAATATGTTACTTGGTCAATGTTATGTGATAAGATTACTTCATAATTTTCTTCTTGTTCTCATCTACTAATATTTTATTTTTTTCTCCGTCCTCTCAAGCCCATGTCGTATTAAAAAGGAAAGAAAATTAAGTTTCCTTTCCTTTTAATACGACAATGCAGTTCAAGATTATAATATTCTTAGTTTAACCCATTAAAAACCAAGGCAATTTGAAATGAAAACTTGTTTAATTCATTTATTTAATTTAGTTAAAATATACATAAGGAACATAAAGAAAGTAAACAATTATAAAAAAAATTCAGGAACTGTGGTTTTGGAGTTGTACCTAAACGGATACAATGGCTTAATTAGTATGCTTATTTTTTAGTGTGATATATTTTTAAACACTCCCACAAAGTGCAACGTCACATTGTTCACACATCCATCTAATGCTACCACGGCATTCGCGGCATCGTAAAGAGTTTTCTATTCTCTTGGGGAAGTGGTTTCCAGCAAAAGTAGCTACACCAGGTGCCAGCGAGCGTTTCGAAGTCGGCAGTGTCTGCGTATAATTTCGAAGATAGTAGCGAACAATATGACGCTGAAACTCTAACAGGTCCATTTGGGACTTGTTTGCAGTTTTATGTAACTTCCACAACCTCAACGGAACTCAACATTGTGGTAAAAAGCGACCACCACCATTTCTTTCCTCGAAATTTAATTTTTTTTTTAATTTTTTCAATTGTTCAAGTCGAATATCGTCTTCGCTATCGCTGTCACAAAATACCTCTATTTCACCTAGCATATCGTATGGTATACGGTCAACTTCAATATTTTCGGCGTCACCTTCTTCTTCATCTGTGTTATTATCCGGGCTTGGAGGTATAATAGCAACTTCAAATTCGTGGTGATCCTCCTCAGCTTCAACATAATTCAGAGCACAGTGCAAGGTATTGAAATGTCTGCCGTAAAAACTTGACGTTTTTATAGTAGGAAATTCCATTTTTTTGTGGGCAAAAATCTAAAAGAAATGCATACCCAATAAGCCACTGTACTCAATTGGATGCACCAACTTTTCTACTCACCCAGCGTCGTTCCAATTAGTCTTTTATCTTTCACCTTTTTATAATTTGGAAACACAGTTATTCCCCTATGCAAAACTATAACAAATACTTATTATAATGCAACAGGTTTTACTCCACGCATCTGAATAATCACTGACCTAGCTAATATTTGCAAAATTGACTCAAAGGTATTGAAACTAAACAAAATACACAGTAACGGTACTATTTCTAAGCACTTTGTTGTTGTGTGCTTTTTAAACACATTATGTTGAATGCAAAACCAAAAGAAACATTGCGTAATTTCACTTCTCGTAAAATTTATGCATATTTAAATATTGCCTTTTTCCTGTACTCAAACAGGTACAATTGCTATAGGAATGGGTTAAGTATATTGTTTCTTGCATTATAAATTAATGCAAAAAATTAGCGAATCAATGTGGTGAAGGAAAGCTTTATTGAATAATAGGTGTTTTATTAGATAACATACTGATATTTATACGTCGCATTGACAATGAAAATCATCTTGTTTAAAAAAATAAGCTCCAGGACAAAATTAACGTGTCAGAAAAACTTCTTTTTACTAAAACAAAATTCGAAATTTCCAGATTATTACGCCGTTTTAGTTAAGGCAATAATTTGCGAAAAAAACGTGCCTTCGGAAGTGAATCGAATTACTTATCAGGCAGGTACTCTCTCACTAAGTTACCAACGACCGTAAGATTAGATTCGTTAAACGAGCAATGAATTTTATTATGGAAACAGATCTTTAACTAAAAACTCGAAGTAGCTGCCCAGCCGTTTATATTTCGGGAATAGCAAACAAAAAAAAAATTTTTTTATTATCAAAACTACTTTTATTGCTTTTCAAAATATTCTCCTTGAAAATCAATGCACTTTTGCATTCGTTTAAACCAATCCGAAAAACATTGCTGCCACTGTGAAGGTGGTCTCTCCAAAACATGAGCCTTGAATGCCTCAGCTACCTCTTCCGGCGTAGAAAACCGTTGACCACGAAGTCTGTTCTTCACGTGTGGGAACAAAAAGAAATCACAGGGTGCTATATCAGGGCTGCATGGCGGATGGCTCATCAATTCAATGTTTTGCCCTGTCATATATTCAATTGTTTGAACCAACCTGAGAGAACTCGCATTGACATGGTGTAGAATGATCTGTCGTTTTCGGTTTGTTTTCCTTGCTTCCTCAAAAGCTTTTGGCAAACAAATAGTTGTGTACCATTCGGAATTGACCGTTCCACAACTCTCTAAAGGCATGGTTGCAACGTGACCGGTTTATCCGAAAAAACAGGCGATCATTTGTTTTGACGTGCTTCGAGGGCGAACAACTTTTGTTGGTTTTAGCTCATCTTGGAATACCCACACAGTCGACTGTTGTTTACTATCGGGCTCATACCTATAGATCCAAGATGCATCACCTGTGACGACTAAATGCTCTTTGAAGCAACGCAAATTACGTGGTACCCAACGTAAACATAGATAGTTTCTTAATCGAGAAATGTTCATACAGGATCTTATGCAGGCTAATACCTAAAGATGCCTCAATATCACGGTATGTCACATGACGGTCTTGCATTATCAATTCAGACACTGCATTAATGTTTTCCGACCCAACAATTTTTGTGGGACGACATTCACGAAATTCATCCTCCAAAGAACGCCGTCTAAGTTTGATTTCACTGTACCAACGATATACTGCAGTTTTCGATTGTGCTTCATCGCCATATAAAGAATTCGTGCTTTTCCTTTTGAATCGGTTTTCCTCCGTTCGTTTCCAATATTGTTGATAGCTGAAAGTTGTTCGTAAACATACATTTGTGTCTAATATTTCGTCTTTTTTTGTACATTTTTAGGTTCGAGTCAGACGACAAACAGTTGCGTCAAGAAGTAGCTGAAATCAAAAACGAAGGTAAGGAAGACGAAGCCTTATCCGTGCAGGGTTTCTACTCATACGTGGGTCCAGACGGTGAACTCTACGAAGTTGGATATACAGCGGACGAAAATGGTTTCCAACCGGAAGGGACTCATCTTCCAAAAGCTGCCAACGTGAAGAAAACGCCACCAGTTGGTATTCCATCGGCGGCTTTGGCGTCTTTGGCAGGTTAATTATGTTCTCGAATATGTGCGCAGAATCTTAAATGTAAATATATGTGTGTGATAAATATGCAAGAACAATGAGAAAGTGTACTTTGTGCTGTCTGTAAAATACGAAAAATAAAATAAAATAATATTACTTGAGTTTTTTTTAACATTACATTTTTGGGGACCAAATCTAACTAACATAGAGAGTTCAAATTCAACTATAGAGAGTTATATACATTACAGGCCATAAGTGAGGGATCACTTATCATAAATAACAAAACACTTATATTTTAGACACATCCCTTAGACTTTTACCTGTTTTGGTGAGAATAATTGAAATAACACTTGTACATGTAATTCGGAGAAGGATTATTCGGATTATTATTATAAATTAGATAAATATATTTGTTTCTGAAAAATATTGTAAATCCTTTTAATAGTTTTATGGCGTCTATTTAATAGAAATATTTTATATACCCCAATAAATTTAATAGGGTTTACAACGATATATTATTATAATGGTATTAAGAATTCATAGTAAACTATTTAGCAATTTAAAAATTAGTTTTCGTGCAGCATTTGTCCGAGTAAGTTGCAATACGAGTATTTGAGAACAGACGTAAAAGTAACTTATAAAAATGCCGAAAAGAAAGGACCTTAGCACAGAAACTCGTAGTGCTATAATAAAGCTACATGGTGAAAAATTTTCACTGCGGCAAATAGCCCAAAAGTTAAATTTATCTTATCACGCGGTGCAAGGAACAGTGAAACGATATTCACAAAGTGGATCATTACAACCAATAAAACGTTGCGGAAGGCCAAGGATAACTACCGGACAAGAGGATTTGCGCCTAAAAATACTATCAAAACGAAATAGGCGCCTCACAGCTCCTCAGTTTCGAGCAGAGCTGAATGAAGGCCGTCGAAAGCCGGTGTCACCGACCACTGTAAAACGACGTTTGACAAAGGCGGGACTACATGGGCGTATTGCAGCTCGAAAACCATTATTGAATCCACGAAATCGTAAAAAACGGTTACGATGGGCCCAGGACCATCAACACTGGGACATGGAAATGTGGAAGCAGGTATTATGGACAAATGAGTCAAAGTTCCAAGTGTCTGGTAGTAATCGACGAGTTTTCGTTCGAAGACAAGTGGATGAAAGGATGTTACCCGAATGTGTAGTGCCAACCGTTAAACACTGGGGAGGTTCTGTGCTTGTTTGGGGATCCTTTTCCTTTGATGGTGTCGGAGATTTGTACCGCATTGAAGGCATTTTAAAAAAAGAGAGGTACCTGAAGATTTTGGAGGAACATGCAATTCCGTCTGAATTAAGGTTAATTGGTGAAGGTTTTCACCTACAATAAGATAATGATCCCAAACACACTTCCCAACTTTGTAAAAACTATGTGAATCAAAAAGAGGAGGAAGGGGTGCTGATAAATATGATTTGGCCACCACAATTACCCGATCTCACACTATCAAATTACTGTGGGATGAATTAGATAGAAACGTGAGAGAAAGCTGTCCACAATCGCAGAAACAGCTTTGAGAGCAACTTACAAGGGTGTGGAATAATTTACCAATGGATACGCTCCAGAAACTTGTATCGCGGTTGCGTAATATTTATAAAGAAATCATTAAGCGCAGAGGTGGATACTAATATGATAAGAAATTCTACAGAATATGTTGAAATTATTTTATTTTATAAGGAAAACTGTTCATTTGTCTCGCAAATATAGTTTTGTAGAAATATACGTTTTGTTTCACTAAGAGTGCATGTTTTTTTTAAATCTACTACTGATCTACTGATCCCTCACTTATGACCTGTAGTGTATGTACATATGTACATATGTATGTACATACATTGAAATATTAATCGAATCCAATTCTTTTATCAAACTCTATGTTAAATGTTATATTATCAAAAACCGTAATGATATATGAAATAAATTTAATCTAATTTATAAATAAAATATATAAAAGCAATTTACTTGAATAAATTAATAAATTTAATAAAATAAATTCAATTTTATAAGACAATAATATAAATGAAAGTATTAAATTATTATACTTTGTTTATACTAATTTTTACTCTTAAACTTTGTTTTCTATATTATTTCGTAAGACAATAATCACCTTATATTATATTGTATATCCAAAGAAAATCTTTCTGATATATGTATCTGTGAATGGATTATTAACGTTTCAACTAATAAATGTATCGTTCTTTATGATTTACTTTAAAAAAAACACTTTAATTAAATAAATAATTAAACATTATCTTTTAATTGAAAATAATACATTGACAATAAATTAAATATAATTCTCAAATGACTATAACGAAAACAAATATGATTTACAAAATAAATTAATTTCGCACATTTATATGATTCAATAGTGTTTTTAATCATATACATAATGATTTAATACAAGCAAATATACATATGTATGTGCATTTCTTTATCTCCAATCAGATGTATTATATGTGTCAATGATATTCCAATGACTAATGGGTGCTATTGCTTGTTATTTGTTTGTTTATAACCTATATATCAATTTTTTATACTTTTAGGTATTAATTAGTTTATAAACTTGTAAATTTTATAGTTTTAGTACTTCCATTAATATATTAAATAAGTACTTTTGCATAATT
This sequence comes from Dermolepida albohirtum, assembly GCA_031893035.1. NCBI lineage: Eukaryota > Metazoa > Arthropoda > Insecta > Coleoptera > Scarabaeidae > Dermolepida > Dermolepida albohirtum. The sequence continues at coordinate 197,627 of JAVIWB010002661.1, forward strand.
TTACCTAATAAATTTTTCATGTGCTTTTATATAGAAAGGGTGCCAGGAAAGTTTTGCAATACAGCTTTGTTTATTTAATTTTTCAAAGTATTTTCCTCTACACTCAATACACCTCTCCATCCTCCGAAACCAATCTTTAAACCAGTTCTGCCAAGTTTCACTAGGGAGTAAAGCACACTCGTTCTTACAAGCCCGCAGAAGGTCCTCATCACTGGAAAACAGCCTCCCTTTTAGCTTCATTTTCACATGCGGGAACAGTGCAAAGTCGCAGGGAGCAAGATCTGGACTGTAAGGAGCGTACTCGAGAAGTTTCACTCCTGTCGTGGTCAAATATTCGGTGCAGGCTTTGGCGCGGTGAGCTGTAGCATTATCGTGATGGAGGAACCAGGTGTCCGTTCTTGACTTTGGCCGCAGGTTCTTCATAGATTCAATGACTTTAGGCAGATACTGCTCAGTATACCACTTAGCTGTGACTGTCTTCTGTGCGTCCAAAACGACGCGTTCCACAATTGCATTCGATTTGAAAAATACAGCTATCATTTTCTTCTTTACAGATCGGGATTTTCTGACAACTACGTCCTCATCGTCAAAGACCCAAACTTTGCTTTGAGCTTTGGTCGGTACATCGTATTAGTACAGCCAAGTCTCGTCACCTGTCACGATGTTGTTCACGTACCGAGATTGTCCCTCATTAAACTTTTTTAGCATCTCCCTGCACCACGTTACACGTCGTGTCATCTGACTGTTCTCAGAGAGAACAAAGTTTCTTCACGTTCAAATGATCATGTCGAATCGAAAGAATTGCTGATACATTTAGGCCTGAAGTACCCTCTATCTGTTGGTAGATCACTCGCCTGTCCTCGCCAAGCATTTTCCTCGCAGTAGTAACGTTTTCTCCCTAACTGACGTTCGTGATCTTCCCAGCCTCTCAGCATCTCCAATAGTTAAATTTCCCCTTTGTAATTCTCGATACCACATGAATATCGTTGTGCGATGTGGGCAAACATCACCTAGTGCAAGAGTCATTTCTTCGAAGCACTGGTCTATGTTTAAACCACACACGCAATTATAACGCAAAACTGCCCTTATCTTATTTCGTGACCACGATGCCATCGTAAGCACTTTACACTCTCACTGCTAATGAATAACTGAGCCCATATACATGGCGCGGCGGCTACTATGCACGTATGAACATGTCTCAACATGCAGCAACAAGCAGCTTCCTACGATTTATTGTTGTGTCATATTGTAAAACTTTCCTAGTGCCCTTTGTATTACATTAACTTGTTGTCTTGTAGTCAATTCTTGGATGATTGACTAATAAATTATACTTTTAAACGCGGCCCGCGAACATATGTGTACATTAAAGTTTCGCTCACAACATCTCAAAGGTTGCCCATACCTGTTATAGTTGATCGTTCATACTCTAAATCCGTGTCGATATATTGAAATATATAGTGACGCACATGCATAAACCTTAATGTACAGTAGCTGTTCGAAAGCCTTGGAACAATAAGACAACAATATACTTAAAGACAGGTAGTTATTAATACCTCTTCTATCACCGTGCTTGAAAACTAGCACAATCCCACTTAGTTTACAAAAGTCAGGAAAGTCGAAACATTTTTTTTTAAACAAAGAATAGCTTTTAATCAATTGTATATTTTCCATTTTGCTCAATGACCTTTCATTCCTATATCCATGCTTGAAAACTGGCACAATCCCACAGAACTGATTGAATGTTTGTCTTCTGAAGACCAATCTCCCCAACAACGAATAATTGTAGTAATATTTCTTTACATCGGCGTAGTAATTTCATGAAATTTGGTATCCACCTGATGTAGTCCAATGACACAACCTTCTTTCGCCAGCTAAGCGAATTTGAATTCTGCTTCTTCGCACTGTTGATATTTTAATATTGGGTCTGGGAAAAAGTTCGTGGCGTTTTTCCCGATAGATGGCATTGGTTGCCGATAACTAAAGAACAACAAGTCACAGTGACACCACCGACGGCTCGTTTTTTAGATGACCTTCCGAACGTTAGTTTGAGCGTAGAAACATTGTAATCGGTGCAGTGGTTGCAAAGTTATTCGCACTTGAAAATGGAGAAGAATAATGAGAAATTTCGCTATATTCTGCAATATTATTATTAAGGGGAAGAACGCTGCGCAGGCTTGTGATAAAATTTGTGCTGTTACGGTGAAGGTACTTTATGAAATCTGTTGCGCGGAAATGGTTGTGATTTTCGTTCTGGAAATTTCAATGTGAAAGATTCACGCTCCGGTCGTCCAATCACTGAAAAATCTGATGAAATTCTTGAAAAAGTCCAACAAGATAAGCATATAAGCAGTGTCGATATTGGCATGGAGCTAGGCATTGACCACAAAACTGTTTTGAACAATTTACACAAAGCTGGTTACAAAAAAAAGCTTGACGTATGGGTTCCTCATGAGTTGAGCGTGAAAAACATGATGGACCGAATTAACATCTGCGATGCGCTGCTGAAACGGAATGAAATCGAGCCGTTTCTGAAACATTTAATAACCGGAGATGAAAAATGGATTACGTACGATAATCGGAAGCGTAAAAGATCGTGGATAAAGGATGGTGAGCGTCACAAGCGTTCGCTAAGCCAACATTGACGCCAAAAAAAGTGATGCTGTGTGTAACTGGAGGGGAATCGTTACGAGCTACTTCCAACTGGTCAGACGATTGATTTCAACTCTACTGTGCACAACTAGAGAGATTACGCCAGGCGATTGAAAGAAAACGGCCCGAATTGATTAATAGGAAAGGTGTTGTCTTCCATCATGACAACGCCCGACCACACACTTCTTTGATGACCCGTCAAAAATTGAGAGAGTTTGGTTGGGAAGTTTTGATGCACCCACCTTACAGTCCGGATATAGCACCCTCTGACTATCATCTGTTTCGATCTCTGCAGAACTCTCTCAATGGAATTAAGTTGGTTTCAAAAGAAGCCTGTGAAAACTACTTGATTCAGTTTTTCGACCAGAAACCACAGAAGTTTTTCACCGATGGGATCATGGATCTACCAAAAAAAATGGCGAAACATTGTCGATAATAATGGAGCATATTCGGTTTAAATGAATTCGTCCACGCGCCATGCGGGGACCAGTTGAATTTTACTGAAAAAACGCCACGAACTTTTTCCCAGACCCAATATACTAATTCACCACTACGGACTGACCAGGCAAATAGCCGAATGTATTCGTTTACCTGGAGCTGCAATCAAATTTTCTCTGTAAAGGGTGTGATTTTTTTAATAAAAATTTAACCATTTCTTCAACATGGTGAACATCTGCATAAAATGTGGTTTAAAAATATATGCCTTTACTGGGTAATTAGTTTTTTTATAGTAGTATATTTTAATTAATAAAAAATCAATTACCTAGAAATTGAATATGTTTAAATTATTATTATGAAATCACATTAGTGCCAATTTCTTAAGATGGTACCCGGACAAATTATGATCATTCATAAAAGTAGTGCTGTCTTCGTCTCTAGTTCTTATATTTAATTAAAGATCTATCTTCTGTTGTTGAATAACTTTCTTTAGAAGGTGTTCGACGGAATTAAAACATTTGAAGAAAATTCTTTCAACTTCTCCATTAAACGAGCTTATCCACCATTTCAGTTTGAGCAAATCCATCATTCAGAAGTTTCCACAGTTCGTTAAACGCAAGACATACAAGTTTGATCGCCGGTTAAAGATTATTGGATCTTGATTCGCATGTGTTGCAACATACATCGTACTCATCGGACCTTACGCCTACAGACCATTTCGTTCTCCCCGAAACTCCATTAGCCGACGTAACGTTGGAATTAGATGATACTATAAATCAGCGTATTGCAAAGTTTTTCCCCGATATAAATAGATTTTTCTACGAATGAGGAATAATGACACTCACCTAAAGACAGCAAAAGGTAATGGAAGAAAACGAGCAATAAATAATCGATCGAACTTTCTTTTTATATTAATAAATGACCTATAAAAAGTGACTATTTCGACCTGAATATTTTCCTCAACACTAATACATACATACAGTGAATGACTAAAGTCTACATGCAGCGTCATATTGTCATGTTTCCCAGTCGATATGCATTTATTAAAAAACTAATGATACAGTTTTTTTAGGAATTATATTTATTCATAAAATATAAAACATAAATTAATTCACTTCTTCTAAAACAAAAAAAAATCGAAAGACAACAAAAAAATTGTAGGACAAAAGTCTACATACAGTTCAGTATTAATATTATATAACTAATAACATTTAAATACAATGAGTATTTAAGCAATTTTTGATATTTGGTTGGCCCCCCATTATTGTCCACCACAGCTTGCAGACGCCGTGGCATTGATGAAACCAAACTAGTCATCTCCTCCTGGGTCAGTTTGCTCCAGGCGTCTGTCAGTGCTTGCTTTAATGATTTGGCATCACTAATATGGCTCTGTCGAATTTTGCGCTCGAAAAGCTTCCAAATATGCTCTATTGGATTTAAATCCGGCCTTTGGGGAGGTGTGTTGAGTTACCTGGGCGCATAATAAAGAAGCCATTCCTTAACAACCAAAGCAGTATGCTTAGGGTCATTATCTTGCTGGAAAATCCAACCATCCCCAAGCTCTAAGCATTCCACAGATGGCTTCAAATTTTTTTCTAGTATAGTTTTGTACTGAAATCGGTCCATATTACATTGAATAAATGCCATCCTTCCAGCGTCACATGCAGCAATAGCTCCCCAAACCATAATGTTACCCCCACCATGCTTAATAGTTGGTATCAAATTTTTAAACTGCAAAGCAGCATTTTTTTTCCTCCATATTTTAGCGCGACCATCACTTGCAAAAATATTGAACTTGGTTTCGTCCGTAAATAAAACTTTGGACCAGAAATCCATGTCTTTATTAATATGGGCACGTGCGAATTCCAAGTGGAGGCGGCGGTTTTTTTTTATGATACCAGTGGCTTTTTACGCGGTGTTCTGCTAAAAAAAAACCATTGTCATTGAGTGCTCTTTTGACAGTTCTTGGGTGAACGCTCTTATTGGAGACGTGAGCAATGTGTTCGGATAATTTAGGTGCACTAACTCTGGGATTTTTACTGACTTCCCTTAAAATTAAACTAATATCCCTTCTAGAAAGCTTCTTTGGACGGCCTGATCGCGCTTTGCTCTTAAAAGAACCAGTATTGTTGTAGTTCTGAACAATTGTTTGTACTGTGGCTCGACTTAAATTTAATAATTTGGCGATTTCTCCATAAGATTTATTTTCCTGTCTGTATTTTAAGACTAATTTTCTGAGGTCAAACGAAATTTCTTTTCCCGATTCCATTATTTTCTATGTTCAACCAGCACATGAACAAAATTAAAACTAAAATGTGATTTGAAAGAAGTACAACTCATATGTAAACTAAAAAGAATGAATAGCGGTACTTTACAGTTACTTTTTCACTGCTTCCATTGTTTGTGTAAGCCGCATGTAGACTTTTGTCATAGATTTTTTTTAACAATTTGCAAGTTTTTGCATTATAAAGCGAATGAAATAATCTAATTTTTATATTTTTACGTATAAAAGGGAAAATAAAAGGAAATTGGATTATTGGTATTTCTATTTATTGCAGATTTTTGGAAAACTAAATAAAAATGTAGTTGCATGTAGACTTTAGTCATTCACTGTATATTAAAATATTTTATGCTGAATGAATGTGAAGACACTATTTAGACTGTTTTTATGAGCATAAAGAAAATGACATTAAAAAGGTCATTAATGGACATTTCTAAATGTCGAACCATATGAATATTTTGAGAGTCAACGACGATTTAGCTTTGGTAAAATTTACGACTCAAATCGTAAATTAAATGCTTAACATCGAGGCCACGGTCACAACTAATAACTACATTTTTTTGGAGATATTTTTCTTAGAAATAACACGCACATGAACACTTTTTGCGATGAGAAAGATACTATTCGAAGAGGATACCCAAAACGGAATTAAAATTAAAATTCTTTTAACATTAACGCCACGTTTTTCTTTATCTGTTTTTATAATTTTTTTTATAATCACCAAAAACATCGATTCAAGGTAATCCTCTGAAGATAGAAAAACATTACATAATTAAAATTTTTCAAGAATGTCCTTACGTTTACATATTGTTTTCATTACATTTTGATATTTCAAGAACTGGTTTCAGACTACATTAAGTGATGCAAATATTAATATTTATGAATGTGATTTATTGTAATTCTCTAACGTAGAAGATCTGGAATTTATATTTGTTGAATTGAATTCTTATTTGAAATACATAAATAATGATAACATAAATAAGACTAAATAAGACTTTTAAATGTTGTATACCAGGTTTGGTTGATATATAAGCTCTCCAAATCTACAAATTAAGAAAAGACAAAATAAGGAAACTATCAATGCACATAACTACTATAAGGTTTTCCAATAGGGATGATATGATTTTGAAGTGACATTTCGGCCATTTGTCATATGTCATGATCTGTCATTTGTTTTTCATTGTATTCAGTAGTGCTTACAATTTTATCATGGAGAGATATACGCAAGAACAACGTTTACAAATTATTCAGTTTTATTATCAAAATAATCGTTCTCTGATTGCAACTTTTCGTGCGCTTTTGCCATTTTATGGTCGTAATAGTCGTCCAAGTGTGCTTGCTATTCGTCGAATTGCTAATAATTTTGAGCTTACATTTTCTTTACGTAATTTTCAAGTGCCAATAAGACAAACAACCGCTCGAAGAAATGCAAATATTGCTCCAGTTCAGGCAAGTGTTACTGAAGATCGTAATTTGTCGATTCCAAGACGTTCTCAACAATTGCGACTGTCTCAAACCACAACCTGGCGGATTTTGAGAAAGGATTTGGGTTTGCATCCCTATAAAATTGTTCTCACTCAAGAACTGAAGCCATTGGACCACCGTAAACGTCGTGAATTTGCTGATTTTGCCTTGGAACAACTTTAAAACGATAACGATTTTTTTAAGAAAATCATCTTCTCTGATGAGGCTCACTTTCATGTGGATGGTGTGGTAAATAAACAAAACTGTCGATTCTGGTGCGAAGAAAATCCACAAATTATTTTTGAAAAACCATTACATTCACCTAAATTGACACTTTGGTGTGGTTTTTGGTATGGTGGAATCATCTTTCCGTACCTCTTTCAAAATGAAGCTGGTAACACCGTTACTGTCAATGGAGAGCGGTATAGATTGATGATAACCAACTTTTTATGGCCGACATTGGAAGAAGTTGATCTTGACAACATTTGGTTCCAACAAGACCGGGCTACGTGCCACACAGCACATGCAACAATAGAATTATTGCGAGAAAAGTTTGGAGATTCGATTATTTCAAAAAATTGTGATATTGAATGGCCTCCAAGAAGTTGTCATTTAACACCATTAGACTATTTCTTGTGGGGTTACTTGAAGTCATTGGTCTATCGAAATAAACCAGACTCTCTTCAAGCTTTACAAGTCAATATTGAACGTGCCATTCATGACATACGACAAGATTTAGTGGAAAAAGTGCTCGAAAATTGGTTTCATCGAATTCGTTCCTGCAGAAGAAGTCGTGGAGGCCATTTGAATGACGTTTTATTTAGAACTTAATCGTATCGATTGTACTTCACATTAAATAAAAAACTTTTGAATTTTCTTAACAATAAGTGTGTTTTTTTTAAGAAATCATAAATTTTGACATTGCGCTTTTTTGTGTTTTTATGTTTTAATTGGTACTCTGGTGTTTTGTTTTGTATAGATCCTGAGGATTTTAACGTGTTTGGTGGCGCACTAATTGTGAGCGCATTAATTGTGTTTTTATTTATATATGATTATTCTATGACGTGTGTGTGTACATATATATCAATAAATTATTATTATTATTATTATTATATCACTCTTATTGGAAGATCTTGTATAACACACAATCACCATTTGGTGCTAACATTTCTCGAAACAGTGAATCCATTCCTTCATGGACGAAATTATGAAAAAGCTTCTTGTTTCCTAAGTTAAATATTAACGGGGACTGGTTAGTTGAATTAATCAAGAATGGTAAACGAAATCCGCGGTAAAACTCACACAAAACAATTCCAGACAAGTCTTCCCTTCTGGCCATCAAACACACCCAATACTCTATACCCAAAGAGTCTCCAGGGGCGTCGCGACAGCCTTGCCAAAACAAAAAAAAATTGAAAATTATTATTTTATAAAAATGATTTTATTAGACCGAAAACATTTTTGAAACTCTTTTTGCTTGTATGTATCCAATTACGTTTAAAATAATTCTCTGTTTTGTATTAATTAGTTATAATTTTTGTTCTCAAAATAAATGTGATTTTCTTTGTTTTTCGATTTATTTACGTTTTCCTTCAACTCCTTATTACAATTACTGAAAGAAAACAAATTTACCAACAATTATTGACAAAGTATTTAAACAAAAGTAAAGTCTTATAAAAATCTAAAAGTTAAATTTAGAGATCATAGCATAGAAGTTATTTAAATTTAAGATTTTAGACTTAAAATTATCAGGTCTCCAGGTTTGTTTCATATGAAGGGCGCCGCCGGAAATAATCTGAACGTTAAGGGTGCCATGGCTTTAAAGAGTTTGGGAAGCTATGCTCTACACATTTGGCGGTGGCGATTAATGTGCTGATGATAACAACATAGTTGTCAAAAGACGTATACAGAATACGAATATTGATGTGTGGTAAGGGCTTTTATTTACCCTTTTTATTTATTCTTACTTTACTGTTAATTCAATAGAGAACAGAAGCCTGAACTTCCGTGTCGGATGAAAGAAGTTGATCTTTCAATTCCTGCTGGTTTGGCATTGTCATGGTGAAATAAAAAATTTGTTATTTCTGGCCTTACACTATGAACATGCTTCTCTAGTGACCGTAAAGTTTTACAGAACCGTAATGAATTAATCGTTGATCACTTCGGCAGATATTCGGTACGAATCCTTCCCAATAAACGATGAGCATGATTTTCTACGCTGAGATTTTTGCACGTCGGACCCAGTTTTCGACGGCTTTTGATTGGGGCGCCACCTTCCAGCGTTAAAAATTCTATCATAAGTCGTTCGTACGTATACATCTCGGAAATAGAACTAAATGGCTACTATTTGCAGGTTAGAACTTATTTGTATCCCCACTATTAACACAGTGGCGTTGTTGATGACTTTATAATGGGTGTCCCAAAATTAACGAGATTTGAATTTGTCGCCATTTGTGCAGTAAAGTGTTGGCAACTCTAGAAAGAAAAACAATTCGTCAGCCGACAGTTTATAGTTAGTAAAAATGGAGCGTTACACGATAGAACAACGTGTCTTCATTATTGAACAATATTTCAAAAATAATGAAAACTTGGCGGCCGCAGTTCGGAAATTTTATACAAAATATGGTCGGAATAGTATTTTAACTTCGTCAACCGTGAAGAGATTAGTTGAAAAATTCAGGTAGACTGAATCCGTTGGGGGTGCCAAACACACTGGTCGTCCAAAAACAAGCCGTTCAAATGTCAATATCGAAGCAGTGCGTGAGAGTGTCGGTGGCAATCCAGGAACCTCGATTCGGCGTCGCGGACAGAATTGTAAATTTCAAGAAGCACTCTACAGCGTATACTCACTAAAGATCAGTGTCTCCATGCTTACAAAATTCAATTAACACAACAACTAAAGCCTAATGACCATGCACAGCGAAGAGAGTTTGTTGAATGGATTATTGAACGTCATCAAACAAAATCATCTTAAGCACATTTTCACCTTGATGGCTTTGTTAATCGTCAAAATTGCCGCTTTTGAGGTTTTGAGAACCCACATGTGATTGTCGAAAAACAAATGCATCCACAACGTGTCACTGTTTGGTGTAGATTTTGGGTTGGAGGCATAATTGGACCATACTTTTTTGAAAATGAGATTAGTCAAACAGTGACTGTTACTGGTGCTCGATATCGTGACATGATAACACAGTTCTTTCTGCCGAAATTGGATGATATTGATGTGGTCAATATATGCCACATGCCATACAGCTCGTGAAACAATTCAATTACTGCATGAGACATTTCCAGTTCGTGTACTCTCTCGTTTCGGTGATCAGAATTGGCCCCATAGATCGTGTGATTTAACACCATTAGATTTCTTTTCATGGGGTTACTTGAAATCACAGGTCTATATCAACAAGCCCACAACCACCCGTCCATTGAAGGAGGAGATTCAACGCTGCATCAACGAAATTCAACCACATTTATACATAATGGTCATGGAAAATTTCGACAAACGAGTGCGTATATGCATGCAAAGCCGTGAAAGCCATTTGCTCGATGTGTTATTCCATAAATAACCCTATCCTATGTACTTTATGATTCAATAAAAAAATAACAATCAAAAGACTAAAAACTGTGTTTTCTATTTAATTTAAATCTTGCGTTAATTTTGGGACACCTTTATATCTATCCGCCCTCATACTATGTGTCAAAAACAGGCGAATTACCCAATAAAAGTATATATTTTCAGACCAAATTTTGTACGGATGTTTACTGTGTTGATAATAACAAGTTATTAAATTTTAAATAAAAGATTCGTACCTTATATAGAGAAAATTTAATAATGAGTTAGACTAGAATACGATTTTTTAAAATTATGTGAAACGATGATACGGTGTGCGGTTTGGCTTTCGGCGATACAGATCGTGTACGGAATTTGTTTCGGGGGGTTTTCGCCGTAGTTTCCAGGTGCGACACCGTTTAATTATCTACTGATGATGACAACTTAGTTGCCGAAATACGTATGCAGAATACGAAAACTAATGTGGAAAGGGGTTATACATCAACCTTCAGTGATTAAGTTAATCAACCACAGGCTCCATCAAATTTATCTTCAAGACGAAATCTCCATATAGCTTGGAAAAATTAATCTAGCGAACGTAACACATATTACCAACCACTTCGTAAGGAAAAAGCTGTTTTAACGTCGCTACTCGTCAATCGATAAGTAGAATTTTATATTTACGTTTGGATATTAAAATTTATTATTTGCCATATTTTAAAAGAAAATGTGAGAAATGCGAAAATTACACAAATGTTATACGTGTTTTAAGATCACGTGTCATTATCAGTCCATAAAAGAGGTAGTCTTTTACATTTAGTGCGATAATTTCTATGAATGCTCGCGCTAAAACTTTACGTTTTTTAAACACTCAAATCCGGTACATCTTCCACCGCGAAACGTTCAATTATGTGCATAAACATGACGATGATGGTATTTATTTCGATAAACATCAACACATAAGATACAATACACTGGGTAATTATTAACCTTGATTGATATAAACACATCTAAAGATGAGAAAACTCGTGAGATTAATACGTAAACAGGTTTGATACACGAGCATCTCTTGAATATCTTAACGGTATACCGATTGAATGTTTGAAATTTTAGTGAAAATATTTGTGTGACATTTTCAGTTAAGTGCATGCGAGCTATTAGTCGGTGTCTGTGTTTTGTTAACGAAAAATCGAAAACATGGAGTCGACTAACAATCTGGTAACGCAATCCGTGAACGATTTAAACGCTAAAAAGTCTTCTTTTAAAAATATGACGTTCAGAGAAAAATTATCTTATGTACGAAGTGTCACCACGGTAGAACCTTTGATCGCCTTTTACTTCATACCCTCGTTGATTTGTCCTCCTGCTTTGTACACCCTGGAGTTGGAGAAAGCTTGCCGAGTGAATGGACAATTTAATGATAGCGTGTGCGATGACATTATAGCCGGAGAAGCTGAGAAGCACGAAGAAATAAACAATGAAGTACAAAAAATCATTGCCAATTTGCATTTGTGGCAGTACCCGTTGCAGAACATCGTTCCCATAATCCTGATACTGTTCCTGGCTTCGTACAGCGATCGCTACAAGATCAGAAAACCGTTCCTGCTCCTACCGATTGTCGGTGAATTTTTCGCAATAGCCGGTTGCATACTCTGCGTGGTTTTCATGAAGCAACTCCCTATAGAAGTGCAAGGCTTCAGCCAGACGGTGATCCCGTCGTTTCTGGGCGGGAGTTCGACCTTAACAATGGCCGTTTTCGCCTACATCTCCGACGTAAGCAGTCTGGAAATGCGAACGTTACGCATAGGCGTGGTCCAGATCATCTTGACGATATGTTCCCTGCTCAGCGCTCTCGGTGGCTACTTATTTACGCAAGTAAGTTACTATGGAGTTCTGGCTATCGGCGGGGTCATGTATTTCATCGCATTTTGCTATGGATTAATTTACATTAAGGAAGACGCTAAACGGCCGAAATATGAAAACGCGAAGGCCTTTTTGGAAGATGCTTTCGATCCTAGACATGCCATCAATACGCTGAAGTTACTCGTAAAAAGAGAGCCCGGTATACGCAGAATGCAGCTTCACTTGGTTATGGTGGTGTTCTTTATTTCAGCACTGGTAACTTTTGGTAAGTTGGCAAATGCATATTTACAATTCCATTTTTATCTATCTATCTATCATGCGTCATTTTAGATTCCATGTATATTTTATGCAAAAGAATGTTTAAATTCACGCGGCTATGAATCGCACACACGCGTCTCGTAAGTAGGTTATGTTACATGTTAAATTCATCCCGTAACTGTACTGGTAGCATTTCTTTTCGAAAACGATTTATACGTCTCAAGTACAAGAATTCGAAATTGAAAATTCTGCTCAAGTGAACCTAAGTGGACGTGAAAACGAACTGAAATTGAAACAATTCGCGTATAAATTTTGGGAAAAGTTTAATGATAATATGTTAGTTGTGTTAAGAATTGTTCAGAGCATTTGAAAAGAAATAGGGGAATTCCAAGTTGGAATAAATATTAAAATTTAGAAATATGCAATACTTCTACAATAAGTATGATAATCACGGAAATTGATCCTCTAGAGCAGTACTCACGTTTAAGGTCATATCTTCCTCTGTTAAATTCCGCAGCCAGTTTTTATTGGTGACGTACGAAGAAGGCTGATCACCTAAGGTTTCTATTATATCATTAATGATGTCTTTGCTGAATAATATTTTACAAAATAATCGAAATTCGATTTTCTATTTTAAAAAATTCATCGTCCAACTTATGAATATCAAACTTATTTATTTAGAAAACGTTTCAGTTGTAACCATATTCAGCTCTGTCTACTAGAAACTCAACAGGTTAAGTGTATATCTATACTACGAGTACCTCGCATGCAAAGAGATCTAAAGGTTTCGAGACAGACGTCAGGAGGACCATAACAGATTCAAAGATGTCGCAGTGCTATAAATTTTATAGCCGCTTCTAATCTAAGAATTGTGCTACTCTAACGAGTACGCGGGTTCGAATCCTACTACTACCTCGTGTATCTACGGAATTTTTTTTCAAACCCGGTTCTATCTATCCTGCGACAACCTGCTATGTAACTGAGTAATAATACTAACTACGTACCACACATCTGAGTACCTTCCACCTCAGAGTAACAAAGAAAATTATTATTCTGTTCTACTTTAATTCAGAACTCCATGAAGTGGGCTTTATTAGGATTTTAACATTGACACTAAACAGACAAACAATGCTAGCTTTAGTTCTTATAATTTTACTCTTGTACTCAAAAACTATACGAGAATAACTCCTAAAACTAAATCTTCCATTGATAATTTTATAATAAATTGCACTCTAGACGTCAATTCAAAAGTAATATTTTCGGATCATACTGCTCAGTTGTTTAGCAGTATATTTACGAACAAAAATATGGTGCTGAAGTCCCATATGCGCATATTTTCTTAAGTGCGGAAAGCCGTTCAGGAGTGTATATCGAAGTAGATGTCAACAAGAAGTATAACTATTTTATTGATACTCAACTCTAGTATTTTCATGTTCATATTCCTTTAAAAAAAGTAAACGTAAATACATACTACATTCTTCTAATGTAGAGGTTTGTAAAAAGAATACTGCTATTCTGCAGGTAGTTTCCAAAAAGTCTCCGAAATTTAAGTTTGGGAACAGAAAATAATCCGAGGGATCTAAATCTGGCGAATAGGGTGCATGTGGTAGCAATTCAAAGGTTAATTCATTCATTTTGGCCATTGCAATAATGAATTTGTGAGCTGGTGCATTGTCTTGATGAAACAACACTTTCTTCTTAGCCAAATGCGGCCGTTTTTGTTTGATTTCTTCGCTCAAACGTTGCAATAAGTTCGCATAATACTCGTCGTCGATAGTTTCTCCTTTTCCAAGATAGTCGATGAAAATTATTCCACGCGCATCCCAAAAAACCGATGCCATGACTTTGCCTGCAGATGAAACTCTCTTCGCCTTCTTTGGAGACGGTTCTTCCTTGTGCCAATTGTTTTGATTGTTCTCTTGTCTCGGGTGTGAAGTGATGGACCCATGCTTCATCCATGGTTATGAAACGGCGCAAAAATTCTGCTTTGTTGTTATGAAACTTCGCTAAACACTCAATTGAAACATCTTCATAATACTGTTTTTGCTCGAGTGTGAGCAAACGTGGCACCCACTTTGCACACAGCTTTCTCATGTCCAAATTTTCAGATAATATGCGATGTACCGTACTTTTTGAAATGTCACTTTCAGTTGACCATCATCCACTACCTCTTTATTGATTCTCTTCACCATTTCTGGAGTCGTCATCTTATTTGGTCGACCACTGCGATACTCGTCGTGGCAGCTCGTACGGCCTCGTTTAAACTCTGCCACCCAATATTTCACTGTTGTAAACGAAGGAGCAGACTCACCTAGAGTAGAAGCCAGTTCAGCTTTTATATCGGTTGGGCTGAGGCCTTTCAAATAAAAGTATTGGATCACGTAACGATGACCAATTTTCTCCATTTTTACAAATTCACTGAAGACTTTCACCATTGATGACTGCCAAATAAATACTAAACAATGTGGCGTCTTCAAACTTGAAACATGTGCTTTATAGATTGTGTACTTTACAGTATAATGATATTTTTCAAACAATTACCGCCATCTCTAGATCAGGCCAAGTACTTATAGGACCGCCCTCGTATATGACAAATTACATTTAAATAAATTTAAACATCTTTCCGTCAATTCAAATTACATAATACCTTGAATTCCTGTAATTATGCAACATTTATTTGTTTATTTTACATGAAGTATTTACAGTATTTAATAACAACACAGCCAACTAAGAGAAGGTCAGGTATGTTCACGGTGTTTAAAGGTACTTAACATGTATTTGTTTTCGCATGGCTAGATTTATGCAAATTAACTATTTCCACAAAGGAATATATTAGATTTTAATATTACTTAATTTACTTACATTCTGTTCTCTACTAAATTATAGCAAATAATAAACAAAAAGTATTTTTGGTTAAAATACATTATTTTCAATACAGGAAGTAGCACTGAAGTCCTTTTAAAAGCAAAAACAAGGTCAGAAGTGCTAATATAAGTTTGTTTTGCAGGTGAAGATACCGTCTTCTGGTTATTTGCATTGAAAACATATGGGTTTACACCAGTGCAATTCAGTTACTACGCCAGCTTCAGAAATGGTTTACTGGTTATTGGTAATTAGTTATTCTTTATGCTAAGTGATTCTTTGAAGGCGAAAATACTTTTTCTACCCAATTGTTTACTGTAGTTACATCAAATAACACTAACACTTTCGGTTTTATGTTTGCACGTAAGATTTCCTTCCTCCCGCCTGTATTGTTTTCCTCTTAATAATAATAATAATAATAATAATAATAATAATAATAATAATAATAATAATAATAATAATAATAATAATAATAATATTGATTAAGTTACCCAACAGAGATTATTACTCCAAAACGGATAACAAACAAAGAAATACAAAAAAAAATTAAACAATAGTTACATTGTGAAAATGAAATGTGTATCTTAAAACAAATATATTTTTACAAATAGTGGTCATAGCAAATCGTACTGCAGATTGTTGAAATTTACCGCCGAATGAACCAGCAAAATATTGTTCCTTGCCGTAGGGACATAAATCAGTTGATTCGCCCTTGATCCCAGGCGTGGAACAATGAAATAAACACGCGACAGTAAATCCGGCGTATCAACCCTCCCAGTAACGACACTCTGCATAAATAAAGCGCTAAGAGTTTTTCCCCTATCAGACAGCGATACGATGTCATGTCGCTCCAACAACTCGTTGTAATTCCCTCCACGGACAGGATATCGACCATCACATTTAAATGAGAGGTATATAAAAAATTTGCGTTGTATCTGTTCCAGGAGGCTAGTTTGAGATTTGTAGATGGGGTACCAGACTATAGATGTATATTCCAGTTTGAAAACGATATGAGCAAAGAAAAGGATCTTCAAAGTGTCCATATTATGAAAGTATCGGCATGTGCGAATTATAAAACCGATATGAATACAGGTGATATCCTAGCGATCTTCCAGACATCCGAAAACACGGACGCGCTTACTCTATTTCTGGTTACAATCCGCCATATTTTAAGTCTCGTTACATACGAAAGCGAATCAACGAGCCTGACGCAAGAGGGCAGCACTAATAAAAAAAAATGACAATCTTTCAAAACGTAACTGTCAAAATTTGCGTCCGTACCGATCGTAAGGACCCTGGTTATTCGAATAGAAAGTGAACGAACTTACTTTGAAACATGGAAAAAGTGGACTATCGATCAGTGTCTAAGTTCTTATTTTTAAAGAAAAGAATAGCGATGAAATCAAAGCTGAGCCGGTGTCTATTTATGACCGGGAAGAAGATAATCGTCGCATTTTTTGTAGTTGACTCATTCTCACTGTGTCCTTGGAAAATCGTTCTGCTAAGGGAGAATGATTCATTACAGTTTGTGTCTGTGAAAATCCTCTAAGAAAAAGGATAATCTTGCATCACGATAACGCCCACGTAACCAATAGAGATTCGAATGTCCAAAATGTTGAAACAATAACTCATGGCAAATGAGACATAATACGAACATGGAACCTAATTTTTCTTTTCTCTGTAAAAAAATTGGGAAATATTAAGGATGGTGTATAACGTATCAATTTAATGCTTAGAATTATCACATTGAATTATATACATATAAAGAGTACTAGGAAAGTTTTCCAATACAGCTTTGTTTATTTAATTTTTTCAAAGTAATTTCCTCTACATTCAATACACCTCTCCATCCTCCGAAACCAATCTTTAAACCAGTTCTGCCAAGTTTTACTAGGGAGTAAAGCACACTCATTGTGCCAAGCCCCCAGAGGGTCCTCGTCACTGGACAACCGCCTACCTTTTAGCTTCATTCTCACATGCGGGAACAGTGCAAAGTCGCAGGGAGCGAGATTTGGACTGTATGGAGGATACTCGAGGAGTTTCAATCCTGTCGTGGTCAAATATTCGGTGCAGGCTTTGGCGCGGAGACCTGGAGCATTATCGTGATGGAAGAACCAAGTGTCCATTCTTGACTTTGGCCGCAAGTTCTTCATAGATCCAATGGCTTTAGGCAGGCACTGTTCAGTATACTACTGTCTTCTGTGCGTACAAAACGACGCGTTCCACAACTTCACTCGATTTGAAAAATACAGCTATCATTTCCTTCTTTACAAATCGGGATTTTCTGACAACTACGGGTGTATCCTCATCATCAAAGACCCAAACTTTGTTTTGAGCTTTGTTCGGCACATCGTAATAGTACAGCCAAGTCTCGTCACCTGTCACGATGTTGTTCACGTAACGAGATTATCCCTTTTCCCATCGTGTCATCTGCTCTTCAGTCACTCGATGCGCCACCCAAAGAGAACAAAGTTTCTTCACGTGCAAATGATTATGCAGAATCGAAGGAATTGCTAGTGCATTTAGGCCTGAAGTACCCTCTACTACTCTACTTGTTGGTAGATCACTCGCCTGTACTCGCCAAGCATTTTCCTCACAGGTAACGTTTTCCTCTGTAACTGACGTTCGTGGCCTTTCTGGCCTCTCAGCATCCTCCACAGTTAAATTTCCCCTTTGGATTTCTCTATACCACCTGAACATTGTTGTGCGATGTGGACAAACATCACCTAGTGCAAGAGTCATTTCTTCGAGGCACTGGTCTATGTTTAAACCACGCACGAAATTATAACGCAAAACTGCCCTTATCTCCTTTCGTGACAACGATACCATCGCAAGCACTTTACGCTCTTACTGCTAATGAATAACTGACCCCATCAGTGCAGCCAGGTTGTTGTGGCCAATATCGGTAGATTAGCTCGCAATTTTTCGGTAGATTTCGCAAAAATTCGGTAGATTTAAATTTTTATTTAGAATACAACAAATTTATATATTAAAACAAAAGTATAATATATCGAACATATTTATTTACAAAATTACACAAAATTAACAAATAATGCATGTATCCTAGGTTAATATAATTAAATAGAGTAATATAGGAATAGATATTGATATTTATAAAATTTACCTTAAAAAAACACACGTAACTACAACACAACTATATAACTGTGTATACAATTTAAATGTTTGGCTCGTCATGTGTAATATTCTTAAGCTCGATAGGCTTATACTAATTAATATCGAATGAAATAGTACCTACATAAAATATCCACTTCTATAATGAATGTGCGACGTAACATATGTATTACTAAACATAAAATAACATAGACAAATATTTTCTTAGATTTGCTTGTGTGGGCCAGCAATTATTTGTTTATTACTCTTTTATATCCTGACGCCAACAATTTTTAATACTAACATACGTGACTGATTGTAATTTCGGTGTTTGGCATCATTTCATAACTACTGGGTTGGCAACTAAGTATTTTCGGTTTTTACTGATAGAGAGCATTGCTTTATTTTTTGTATAACGTATGTTAGTGCTGTACTTTACCGTTCGTCGCGTGATACTAGTCACATTGACGTAACTTCAGAAGCAGGTAGTGCGTGATTTTTATTAAAGCTATTAGTTGTGAGTTAATTTTAAATGGAGTGCAGAAACGAACATTTTCGACATATTTTACTATTTTATTTCCGTAAAGGAAAGAAAGCTGCTGCGACTCACAAAAAGATATGTGAAGTTTATGGTGCTAATTGCTTAACAGAGCGCACGTATCAGAATTGGTATAAAAAAATTCCGTTCTGGAGATTTTCCCCTCAAAGATGAGCAACGTTCTGGTCGTGAAGTTTATGATGACCAAATCAAAGTCATAATTGAAGAGGATCGTCATATAATTGTTCGAGACGTTGCGGAAAGACTACATGTATCGCACGCAACAATTGAAAAACATATAAAATGTCTTGGACTAGTTAAGAAGCTTGATATTTGGGTACCTCACCAATTGAAAGAAATTCATTTAACACAAAGAATCAACTTTTGCGATATGCACCTTAGACGAAATGAAACCGACCTTTTCTTAAAAAGAATCATCACTGGTGATGAAAAATGGGTCCTGTGCAGTAACATAGTTCGAAAACAATCATGGAGCAAACACAATAAACCAGCTCAAACCACATCGAAAGCTGAATTGCATCCAAAAAAATCATGCTGTCAGTTTGGTGGGATTACAAAGGTGTTGTGTGTTTTGAGCTGCTTCCAAGGAACCAAACGATCAATTCTGATGTTTACTGTCAACAATTAATAAAACTGGATGAAGCAATCAAAGAAAAATAGCCAGAATTGTGAAATCGGAAAGGTGTAGTTTTCCACCAAGATAATGCAAGGCCTCACACATCTTTGGCAACTCGTGGGAAACTGTTGGAGCTTGGCTGGGAAGTGATGCCACATCCCCCATACAGCCCTGTTCTAGCACCATCTGATTACCATTTATTTCGAAGTTTGCAGAATTCTTTGAATGGTAAAACTTTCACAAATGAGGATGACCTTCACTCGCACCTGGTTCACTTTTTTGCTGATAAGGACCAGAAATTTTATGAGCGCGGAATCATGCAGCTGAAAGAAAGATGGCAAAAGGTCATTGAGCCAAATGGAAAATATATAAATGATTGAAAACTAGTCTTTGTTTATAAAAAAAGTGTTTTATTTTATACTACAAAACCGAAAGTACTTAGTTGCCAACCCAATATTATGATTAATGATCAACAAGAAATTTCTTATATTAAAAAAGTAAGATATAAATATAGTATGGACATATGAACAAAAATTGGATTTGACAGAAAACTTGGATTTTCGGTAGAATTATCGTTTAAATCGGTAGATCGGTAGATGCAATCCAAATTCGGTTAGATCTACCGAAAAATCGGTAGACCTGGCAGCACTGGACCCCATCGACATGGCGCAGCGGCTACTATGCACGTATGAACATCCAGCAACAAGCAGCTTCCTACGGTTCATTGTTGCGTCATATTGCAAAACTTTCCTAGTACCCTTTGTATGTGCTTATGTCGTAATTGTATCCAAATCAAATAAGTATTTGGATTTCGACGTGTTTCAACGCCTGAATTGTTACACAAACTGTGTCAGTAGGTAGATTGAAGAGTACTTATTAAGTACGTCTGCTATTTGTTTTCTTTCTCTTAACGTTATATAAACTAACATTTTACAATTACATTATGGTTATACAATTATTACTATATTCACATACTGTGATATAATTCAGGAATTATTCTTTCTTCTAGGATCCCTGGTATTCTTACCGTTATTCACCAAGGTTTTTAAGTTACACGATGCAGTCATTATCGTAATAACATTTCTCGACAAAATTGCCAGCAATTTGCTTCTGATCATTTTTGTTAACACAATAGGATTGTATGCAGGTAAGATTTATTACAAATGCAATAGAACACATAATTTACTGATTCGTTTTTTTTTATTAACTAACTTTTCTTCATTTCTTTCGAAGGATATTAAATATATTAAATATTTAATCATTAGAGTTAGATCTAGGCTCTTTCTCTCGTTTGCAGGTGCGTTTCATATTCTGCGCATATAATATTTAATATTAAAATATAATTTTTATAATCTATCGAAATGATCAATAAGGTTGATATATAACCCCTTTCCACAATTAACTATTTGTAAATTCTGTATACGCATTTCGACAACCAAGTTGTCATCATCAGCAGATAATCTCAAAGTGTCGCACCTGGTAAAACACGGCGTAAAAACACCTGTACGAAAAACAAACTCCGTACGCGATCCGCACCGTTGAAAACCAAGATGTGCACTACTTACAAATAGTTAATTGTGGAAAGGGGTTATATATCAACCTTATTGATCAAGTCAATCAACCACAGGCTCCATCAAATTCAACAATCTATCGAAACCTAATTATTTTTTTGAAGTGCTTTAGGTATTACTATTAGGTGCGCAACTTAGTTTTCGCTGTTTTTTTTTTTTTGATGAAAATGCAACTTTATTGTGTAAAAATTTTTACAAATGAATCATTCAAAATATTGCCCCATCGCTAGCGACAACTTTTTCCCATCTTTCTGGCAGAGCTCGAATACCGTCACGGTAGAAGTGTTCGTCTTTTGAGGCTACCCACGAATCAAGCCATTTTGAGATATCTTCATATGAGCGGAACTGCTGATTAGCCAGACCATGTGCCATCGAACGGAACAAGTAACAATCGCACGGCGCAATATCTGGGGAATATGGCGGGTGGGGTAGGACCTCCCATTTGAGCGTTTCTAAGTAGGTTTTAACGGATTTGGCAACGTGAGGCCGAGCGTTGTCATGCTGTAGAATCACTTTTTCGTGCCTCTGCTCGTATTGTGACCGCTTTTCGAGCAGTGCTCGGCTCAATCGCATCAATTGAGTTCTATACCATTCCCCAGTGCTGGTTTCGTTCGGTTTCAACAGCTCATAATAAACACCACCCTGGTCCCACCAAATACACAACAAAACCTTCGCAGCGTGAATATTCGGCCGAACCGACGACGTAGAAGCATGACCGGGCAGTTCCCATGATTTTGTTCTCTTTGTGTTGCTGTAACGAATCTATTTTTCATCACCCGTAACGATGCGATGAAGAAAACCTTTCCTTTTTTGTCGCTGGAGAAGTTGCTCACAGGCGAAAAAACGATGCTCAACGTCTCTTGGCTTCAAATCATAAGGAACCCAAGTTTCTTTGTTTTTGGCACGGATTCTCATCGAGCAATGCCTCCAATTCAGCGACTTCGAAGGTTTTTGGTCTTCCTTCAAGCGAACGGTCGTCAACATCGAAATCACCGTCTTTGAAGCGACGGAACCAATCACTGCACGTTGTATCACTTAGAGCAGCATCTCCGTAAACTTTTTGGAGTTCTCGATGCGCTTCAGCTACCGTTTTCTTCGAATGAAAGAAGAAAAGCAGCACTTCCCGCAAATGACGATTATTTGGCACAAAATCAGACATTTTCACACAACTAAAAGTATACGACGCAAAAACAAAATCACTAATGTGTCAAAGCGGTTTGTTTACCATATGTCTAAGCTTGGTTCATGACGTTTTGGTTATGTCACAATCGACCAGCACTTACTACTGGAGCCATCTCTTGAAAAA
Organism: Dermolepida albohirtum; assembly: GCA_031893035.1. Taxonomy (NCBI): domain Eukaryota; kingdom Metazoa; phylum Arthropoda; class Insecta; order Coleoptera; family Scarabaeidae; genus Dermolepida; species Dermolepida albohirtum. The sequence goes on from JAVIWB010002661.1 coordinate 220,152, forward strand.
CAGCGAAAACTTAGTTGCGCACCTAATACATGCTGCTGTAAAAAAATCTGAAAGTGAATGAAAATCATTTAAAAAGAAGTCGCTTTATTGAATTACACTGCACAACAATATGGCAACTTTTGTCTGATGATTGACTTTTGTCACGTGATGTTTACTAAATTGACGTCGCCGATTTCAAATATACCCTCAGTTTTTTTGTAACAGCTCTTGTTTACGAGATATAGCTTTCACGAAAAATCGCTGTCTTAGTGTGTTAATTTGCTTGTAATTAAGAAATTATTAAGTTTTCTTAATATACGACAATAATCTAATAAGAGTTTGCGTCAATGATCCAAATTATTTTTATTTCATATATTGGGTCTGGGAAAAAGTTCACTAATGTGTCAAAGCGGTTTGTTTACCATATGTCTAAGCTTGGTTCATGACGTTTTGGTTATGTCACAATCGACCAGCACTTACTACTGGAGCCATCTCTTGAAAAACAACGAGAATTTAGTTGCGCACCTATTATAATAATTATTCATAGTTATTGCAATGTTTATATTATTGACTCAAACTAAATTCGAAGGTTAAACAAATGTAAAGTTTTGCATTATGTACATAAATATCTTAAGTAAAAAGATTTTATTATAACAGGTGGCACAAAAGTATTGTCATAATTTGAATTGGCTGCTATTTTTGCAGATGGCGCCAAATGTCACTGTGCTTTAACATTTATGTTGTAGACATATAGAGAATTAGTTGTCAACAAGCCATGGAGCGATACACACCTCAAGAACGTGGAATGATTGTTACCGCTTATTTGACAAATTTTCAGTCTGTTGTTTTAGCGCAACGTGAATTTCGTCGTCGTCGTGTTCCATGTGCTCGAACAATTAAGCGTTCGGCTGAGTGCCTCGTGCAAACTGAGTCCACTACGGATGTCGCGAGAAGTGGGCGGCCTCGTATTGCTCGTTCGACCGAGAACATCGCTGCTGTTGCCGACGACTTCAGAGAGCACCCACAAACATCAACGAGACGACGATGCACACAATTAGGCATCAGCGGACGTTCGTTGCAACGATTTTAGTGAAAGATTAGAAAATGTTCCCCTGCAAAGTGCAAACTGTTCACGAATTGTTGCCTGCTGACCGTCGGACAAGGTTAACTAACTGCCATACTCTGTTGAACTTGGTGCAAAAAGAGGATGATTTCGTATCAAAAATAATAATGAGCGACGAAGCCCATTTCCACGTAAGTGGTTATGTTAACAAACAAAAGTTGTATTTCTGGATCACAGAGAATCCACATGAAATGCATGAAAAGTCATTGCATCCAACCAAAGTAACTGTTTGGTGCGGTATTTGCAGTGAAAAAGTGATTGGACCTTATTTTTTTGAAGACATTTATGGCACCACCGTAACCGTAAATGGTGAGCGTTACAGGCAGATGCTAAACGGGTTTTTCTTTGCCACAAGTTGCTACATTGGGTCTCGATCATTGTTGGTTTCAACAGGACGGAGCAACCGCTCGCACAGCTCGGGCAACGATGAAGATTTTGAGACACCAATTTCCAAGTCGTTTTGGAGATTTGAACTGGCCGTCCAGATCACCAGATCTAACAGCACAAGACTTCTACCTTTGGGGCTCTTTAAAATCTCGCGTTTACCACAACAAACCACGAACCTTGCAAGTCTTGAAAGCTAACATTAAAGAAGAAATCACCTATTTGGAGCCAGATGTTTTGCGAACAACAATTCAAAATGCCCTGAAACGAGCGCGATTATGCATAAACTTGGAAGGAACTTGGCTATTTGAGCGATATAATTTTTTCCAATTAATATCATCAATTTTACACTTTCAAACTTTTTATGAAAACAGAGCTCTTTTTTCATTTATAACAAAATGGTAGCCAGTTGAAATTATGACACTACTTTTGCGCCGCCCGTTAGTATACATAGTATTTCAACTGTTTGGGTTTACCATTACCATTCTTTATCAAGAACGAAAGTCGGTGATAGGACAGGATATTATCATCGAACGATAATTAGTGCAAGAATTTTTACACGCAATTGTTTAGTTTATGCATTATATTAGAACGAAAAGGGTTGCCTTATATTGCACAAATACAAAAATGGCTAAATAAATCATTCAGTTTTGAAATATGAAGTAAATGGAAAACGTTGTTTGTCGTACAATAAACATTAAGGCAGGATAGCTATCCCATCAAATACTTCTTATCGATCTTATATTTATTTATGCACGTGTAATATACCTGCACATAATCATGCTCTTTTAAGATGCCGAACCGAAAAATTCTTATTTCAATTGTTTTATACGTCGCTTATATAATGTAGAAATCTTGAAGACAATTCTGTTCTCCGCGTGGGATTCCAAGTCACGATCCCATATTCATTAAACATTTTTCAAAAATGTCTGCATTACATATACGATGTACAAAGCAGTTAAAATTAGAATTTTTCAATGCAATATACCTTTCTATGTGCTCGACAAAGAACGGTTTCGTATATTTTGATATAAGAATGCACAAGCTGCATTACGAGTCGAAATACCACATATTCGATCAGTGTTAGAAAATTAAATACGATCAGAAATTGCAAATAAAAAATACGGATTACTGTTGACGAAACTATAGACATGAAAAAGAATTAGGTAGCAAATGTTTTGATACATGTCATGAAAGCAGATAAACTAAAAGCACCATATCTTATTGCCCAAGAAACACAGTAGAATTCCAATAATAAATGACAAAAAAATATGGTTACGAAATATTACTAAAATACAAAGAAAAAATATGTACATTTACTAGACTTACTTCTAATATGCGAACAGCTGCAACTAAGCCGAAGATATATTACACAGGCCAACACACATTTTGGTGCCTGCGATTTTTTAACTGTTCCTGGGTAATTTTTGGATGCAGAATGTAAAAAAGTTCTCAGATTTGATCTATCATATCTAGTTTTTGAGATTTTTTTAAAAAATTGTGTATATATTTTACGTTATAACTGTTATAATATATAATATTACTATTGACAGTTAAAAAAACAAAGACACATGGATTTAAGTATTTATTCCAAAAACTTAATTTACATAATTACATTAGTCACTAATCACATAAAAATTTTCTTTTATACGACTTTCTAGAATGGAGTTTACTAGGGCAGTCTCGCTGAAAGCTCCAGCAGTAGTCCGCCATCATGTGGCTATCCCATCGTCCTTGATAACGATCTTCCATAGTTTTAATATCCTGATGGAATCTTTCCCCCTGTTCTTCACTACAATCACCTAAGTTTTCTGGAAAACGATCTAGGTGGCTGTGGAGGTAGTGAACTTTTATACTCATGTTACAGCCGAGAATATTAAAATTTGAAAGCATAGTTTCCACTAATTCTACGTAATTCTCTGCTTTATGATTGCCAAGAAAATTTTGTACTACTTGAACAATTGAACACCAAGCGTTAAATTCAGTCTCGTTCATTGATGTGGTGAATTGTGGATCTTTAACAAGTTGCCTTATTTGAGGACCATCAAATATACCAGCTTTTAGTTTTTCCGTGCTAATGCCAGGAAATTTACGTGATAGATACCCAAAACAATTTCCATCTCGATTTAAAGCCTTCACAAATTGCTTCATTAAGCCTAGCTTGATATGCAAGGGCGGAAGTAAGATTTTTTCTCTTGAGACCAAAGGTTCGTTGATCACGTTTTGTTTTCCTTGAATCATGGCATCTCTTGAAGGCCAGTTTTTTTAACCCAGTGCTCATTTTTATCTCTGCTGTCCCAAAGGCACAAAAAACAAGGATATTTTGTATAACCACTCTGCTGTCCAAGGAGGAAGTTAACCATTTTTAAATTGACACAAATTGCCCACTGATGTTCTTCGTATTTGATTTTTCTTAAAACTAATGCAATTGTTTCATATTCTTCCTTTCTATTTTATTATTATTATTTCTATTTTAACGATTAAGTACATATTTATCTCTTTATTTGTTGTCCTTTATCAGAAAAAAATATCAGTGAACCTGTAACCTGTATCTCAAAAACTAGAGCTGATAAAAAAATCTGGTGGCATTTTTGGAATCAGCACATTAAAAACATCTAAAACCAGATGTTAGATTTCCGGCACCAAATTTTTTTTTCATTTTGTTACCCTGTGTTATTTATTGATTAATCGGATTACACTTTATACGAAAGACTTTTGTAACTTAACACTTACAAATGAATACTAAACCGTATATAATTTCGACTAGGATGTCATCATTTTCATTAGTAGCTCTAAACAATTCAATATTAACGTTAAATTGTTAAGTGCTAAAGTGTTCAATTTCTTTTATTTTATTTTTATTTTTCATAATTCATTTTCAGGGACTGTAGTTGCAAACTGCCATTCCATTGCGAACACGGCTTTACGATCTTTGATGACGAAGTCCGTGAACGTTAGAGACTTGGCGAAAGCGCTATCTCTTATGTCCCTGTGCGAAACAGTTGCCAATATGCTATCCGCTCCGCTTTACAATCAAATTTACACCGCCACACTAAAAGAGTACGCCCAGGCCTATTTATTTCTGGCTGTGATACTATTTGGACTCTGTTCCTTTGTTGTTGCGTAAGTATATGTATTAATCAGTCACGAACGTAATGAATGTTATTTGTCTATACCTAACCGACCTTTTGAAATGTTAGAGAGAGTATATGTAACGATGCGATGAAGAAAACCCTTCCTTTTTTGCCGCTGGAGCAGTTGTTCACAGGCGAAAAAACGACGCTCAACATCTCTTAGCTTCAAATCATAAGGAACCCAAGTTCCTTGTTTTTGAATCATTCCCGACGCATGCAATCGCTGGGAAATGGCTTGGCGGGTAACTCCTAATGCTGAAGCAAGCTCTTTTCGCGTTTGACACGGATCCTCATCGAGCAATGCCTCCAATTAAGCGACTTCGAAGGTTTTTGGTCTTCCTTCACGCGAACGGTCGTCAACATCGAAATCACCGTCTTTGAAGCGACGGAACCAATCACGGCACGTTGTTCCACTTAGAACAGCATCTCCGTAAACTTTTTGGAGTTCTCGATGCGCTTCAGCCGCCGTTTTCTTCAAATGAAGGAAGAAAAGCAACACTTCCCGCAAATGACGATTATTTGGCACAAAATCAGACATTTTCACACAACCAAAAGCATATGACGCAAAAACAAAATCACTAATGTGTCAAAGCGGTTTGTTTACCATATGTCTAAGCTTGGTTCATGACGTTTTGGTTATGTCACAATCGACCAGCACTTACTACTGGAGCCATCTCTTGAAAAACAGCGAGAACTTAGTTGCGCACCTAATATTTCGTGAACTCCGATCTGATGATTGTATAGTGAAATTTGTTATTTTCGACAATATATTTATCTTGACAGTTTTATTATCTGGGTGCTATTTCTATTGTTGCAAGTAACTTGAAAATTTTATGTCAGCGAAAAAATAGAATTAACTCACGAACATTTTCGTGCAATTATTTATCATAACTTTCGGCATGGATTATCTCAACAAAAATGTATCGGCGAGCTGATTTGTTTATATGGTGACAAAGCACCATCGAAAACTACAGTATACCGTTGGTCTAGTGAATTCAAACTAGGACAGCGTTCTTTGGAAGATGAATTTCGTGAAGGTCGTCCCATAAATGTTGTTGTGTCGGAAAACATTAATGCAGTATCTGAACTGATAATGCAAGACCGCCATGTGACATATCATGAGATCGAGGCATCTCTAGGTATTAGTAACACTAGCGTGCCTAAGATCCTGCATCAACATTTAGCCGTTGAGAAGCTATGTTCACGTTGGGTACCACATAATTTGAAAATACAATGGCGGTGCTTCAAAGAACGTTTATAAAGTCGTCACAGGTGAATCTTGGATCTATACCTATGAGCCGGACAGTAAACAGCAGTCGACTGTGTGGGTATTCTAAGATGATCCAAAACCAACAAAAGTTGTTGGCGCTCGAAGCACATCAAAACAAATGGTCGCCTGTTTTTCCGAAAAAACCGGTCACGTTGCAACCGTGCCTTTACAGAGTTGTAGAACGGGTAATTCCAAATGGTACACAACTATTCGTTTGCCAAAAGTTTTTGAAGAAATAAGGAAAACAAACCGAAAACGACAGATCATTCTCCACCATGACAATGCGAGCTCTCACAGGTCGGTTCAAACAATTGAATATTTGACCGTGCAAAACGTTGAATTGATGAGCCATCCGCCGTACAGCCCTGATCTAGCACCCTGTGATTTCTTTTTTTTTTCCCACGCGTGAAGAATAAACTTCTACGCCGGAATAGGCAGTTGAGGCATTCAAAACTCATATTTTGGAGATACCGCCTTCACAGTGGCAGCAATGTTTTTCGGATTGGTTTAAACGAATGCAAAGGGGCATTGATTTTCAAGGAGAACATTTTGAAAAGTAATAAAACTATTTTCGATAATAAAAAACTTTTTTTTTGCTATTCCCTATATCGCGTAAACCATGTATTACATGTTACGATCTTCCATTCTTTTCAACACCTAGTATTAATTCGTTCAACGGTTTAGGTCTGTTGAATTGCATTCGCCTCTATATTTTGTGGTTTATCTTTCATTTGCGATTTGTAGTAGTTCTTTGTAATGATGATACTTTTACAAAACTTATAATGCTTCAGGAACTTCAATGGTAGAATTGTAGGACAACATAATAGCAAAACTTTATTCATTGTATCTTTCACCTGTTCTTTGCTACGACTAGCAAGTTATGGATAAATATTTCGATGATATTTTTAAGACACGATTTGAACCTTGTCTAATACTGCATCCACCTATACTATACTAGGTTGACATGTATGCCAGCAGAAATTTGAGATACTTCTAACGCTACTTTTGCGAGAAAAGAATCTCTCACAAAACTTTCTGCTGATCATAAGCAGTGTTCCCTGAAGTCTGCAGTTAAAAATATCAACCAAAATCTAATTATTAGATTACTATTTCAAAATGTAATGGAATTTTTTGCTTATAGCTCCCTTTACCTGTGTTATCGACAGATGTTCAACGCCGAAAAGAATGGAAAGGAAAACATCGAAAAACCCGTACAAGAAAAATATACCGTCCAAAGTACGAAACTTTAGTAAAAAAATCAACATTTTGACTTTGACCTGCTGAACAATTTTCAAATTTCGCGGGAGTTTTGAATTAGTAATAGTAACAATAAAGGTTAGGTGTGATTTTATTTCATTCAACAAATTAACAAATAACATAATTTTAATAGGTACGGATTTTGTGTTTAATTGTGATTTCGTTTTTTAATGAAATATGCACCCCTTTAAAAGTATTCCTACTGTAACCAAATAAAATATAATTTCGTTTGTATTTACTTTCCTCCTGTTCGGTGGGAAATACAACGTGATCCTTCTGAACCGTTGGTGGTTGGCAATATCAAATTTCATAGATCACGAACAATTGGCTACTCTAACTACTCCATTTTGTTTTTTATATTTATCGTTTCCAGCAAAACCAAAGTATAACTACATGAGATTACTTTAGACTTTAAAAATTCATAAGTTGAATGGTATTGGAATTTCATCATGTTATTTTTTTATTGTAAGTAGTTATTACAAACAGTTTTTTCAAAATATTTAATCCCCACATTACCATTAACATTTATACGTGACAGGTCAAAACCAAAAATGGGCAACACACAGAAATAAATATGACCCGGTTCGTTACAAATCTAGGGACTTTTTACTGCCAACCTCTGACAGTTGACGTTGTATACTCGAATGGTGCAATAATCACTAATTAACAACATAACTAACTCCAAATGCGCGTAATTGAAAATAACAATACGAATTCGGAATTAATATATCAAATATTAGAAATTATTTTATTTTGTATTTTATAAGTTATTATTATTTAAAGTATAAGTATCTTATCGTAATAATGTAATTGAAACTGCTTCATAAGTATTTTTCGGGAGAACTTCTATTCTTTTGAAATACCAAGTATTACTTATTTCTTTCTAGAATGGAACGGAGAAACATACAGTACTGTGCAAAAGAAAGAAGCACCTTCTTGAATTTTACAAGAAACTATTATAAAAGGATGAATAATAATCTTACACGAGTTGAAATTTTTTTTAATGTATAAAAACTAACACATATCGATATTTAAACAAAAACAACTTAAATTTCCAATACTTTGTATGACCACCTTTATTTTTTATGGTATCCTACATTCTTCATGGTACGCTTTCAATTAATGAATTAATGAAATTTTCAGGAATATTGTACCACTCTTCCTCTAGTATGTTCCACAGTTCGTTTTTGTTCTTTGGCCCCCTTTCACTTTTTTTTCTGTCAAGATAATCCCACACATACTTACTAATATTTAATTCAGGACTTTGAGGTGGCCATATCATAGTCTGCAATACCACATTTGCTTCCAGCTGTGTTAAATAAGTTTTCACAAGTTTTGAGGTATACTTGGGATCATTATCTTGCTGTAGAATGAAATTATTGTCAATAAGTCGCTGCCCTGATGGTATGGCAATCTAATAGTGTTCTGTATTTATCACCAGTTAATTTACCCTCTATTTTTACAATTTCACCAACACCTGCTGCCGAAATACAACCCCAAACTTGGATATTGCCTCCTACATGGTTTATGGTAGTGCGTAAACATGGTTCCAATAACGATTCGCCAGGGCGTCGTCTAACATACTGACGTCTATTCGTTTCAAATAATTGATATTTAGATTCGTTAGTCCATAGTACTTGTCACCACTCATTAAATCCCTAAGTTTCGTAGCCTCTAGCAAATTTTAATCGTTTCCCTCTATTACCTTGTCGCAGTAAGGGTTTTCTCACGACTACGCATCTCCTCAAACCTGATCTGAGCAAGTATCGCCTTATTGTTGAAGTATGTATCGAAGTATCACATGTTCGCGCAAGATCTTGAACTAGTTCTGCGCTAACTTTCCTACGATTTCTTAAAGAACTAACTTTTAAAAACTATGCATCAACTTTACTGAGCTTTTTTGGACGTCCACTCTTTGGTTTATCACTTACACTGCCGCTTTCAGTCATTCTCTTTATTGTTTGTTGCACGGCATACCGGGAACATTTCACTATTTTTGATATTTTCATTTGACTAGAACCTTCTTGGTGTAAAACAATAATTTTGTTTCTGTCTAGTAATGCTATTCTAGGCATTTTCTGTCTACTATAACAATTTACAGTTCACAATTTTTTCTTAAAATGAAAATTTCACTCGTAGGCGCGTTTTTTAAGAATCTAAATAAATTCTATTGTGGAACCGCTCTGTATCGTTTCTACCACTGAATTAAAAACAAAATCTTATAGATAAGGAACTCTCCCTTGAAATTTGATTGCAAAGCATTGTGGTGCAATAAAATTTATTAATTTAATCCTCTTATCAGGCTGTCGATCTCACCCTTACGCGGAAGTATGATGTTGTAAACTTGGAAATTTCCAGTGATTACATTTCTACCAATAAGTGGATCGTTCTTGGAAAGATATATTAAATATGATAAATTAAATTAACCCAATAATTATTAGTAAAAACGTTTTAGTAAATAAGTTTTGGAAAATATTGTTAGGTGCTTCTTTCTTTTGCACAGTACTGTATACTTCAGAAATGATTAACACAAAAACCATATCAATCTGAATTTTGAAAATAATATCTGTCTAATGTAAATATATGCATTAATTTATTTATATTATGTGTATAAGAAATGTTGTAAAATATACGTAGATATTAGTTTTAAAAATTGAAATCATTTCACTTACTGTATATTAAATTATCAACCCGATTTCTGCGATTCCGTCATCAAAAATTGTACTATTAGGTGCGCAACTAAGTTATCGCTGTTTTTTTTTTTTTTTTTGATGAAAATGCAACTTTATTGTGAAAAAGTGTTTACAAATGAATCATTCAAAATATTGCCCATCGCTAGCGACAACTTTTTCCCATCTTTTTGGCAGAGCTCGAATACCGTCACGGTAGAAGTGTTCGTCTTTTGAGGCTATCCACGAAACAAGCAAGGTGGTGTAGGACCTCCCATTTAACCGATTCTAAGTAGGTTTTAACGGGTTTGGCAACGTGAGGCCGAGCGTTGTCATGCCGTAGAATCACTTTTTCGTGCCTCTGCTCTTATTGTGGCCGCTTTTCGCGCAGTGCTCGGCTCAATCGCATCAATTGAGTTCGATACCATTCCCCAGTGATGGTTTCGTTCGGTTTCAACAGCTCATAATAAACAACACCACCCTGGTCCCACTAAATACACAACAAAACCTTCGCAGCGTGAATATTCGGCCGAACCGACGACGTAGAAGCATGACCGGGCAGTTCTCATGATTTTGTTCTCTTTGTGTTGCTGTAACGAATCCATTTTTCATCACCCGTAACGATGCGATGACGAAAACCCTTCCTTTTTTGCCGCTGAAGAAGTTGCTCACATGCGAAAAGACGATGCTCAACGTCTCTTGGCTTCAAATCATAAGGAACCCAAGTTTCTTTGTTTTTGAATCATTCCCGACGCATGCAATCGCTGGAAAATGGCTTGGTGGGTAACTCCTAATGCTGAAGCAAGCTCTTTTTGCGTTTGGCACGTATCCTCATCGAGCAATGCTTCCAATTCAGCTTCTTCGAAGGTTTTTGGTCTTCCTTCACGCGAATGGACGTCAACATCGAAATCACCGTCTTTGAAGCGACGGAACCAATCACGGCACGTTGTTTCACTTAGAGCAGCATCTCCGTAAACTTTTTGGAGTTCTCGATGCGCTTCAGCCGCCGTTTTCTTCGAATGAAAGAAGAAAAGCAACACTTCCCGCAAATGACGATTATTTGGCACAAAATCAGACATTTTCACACAACCAAAAGTATATGACGCAAAAACAAAATCACTAATGTGTCAAAGCAATTTGTTTACCATATGTCTAAGCTTGGTTCATGACGTTTTGGTTATGTCACAATCGACCAGCACTTACTACTGGAGCCATCTCTTGAAAAACAGCGAGAACTTAGTTGCGCACCTAATACTTCCTCCTCCATTAAACTATCTAACATAAAACAATTATTACTTCTGGAAACTGTCATTTCTTAAGTACATTTCTTTTTGAAAATTATTTCAGTCGACATTTATAAAGTGATATAATGATGATAATGATGAGAAAATTGCGTGCAGAAACATTCAAACACTAAAAATACCAAATCGATAATTATTTCGAGTAATTAAAATCAACGAAACAACAAGAAGTTGTTATTTCGTCTTTATGAGAAGAAAAATATTCCATGTGCAAAATTAGTAAAGGAGAAAGAAAACAGGTGGACATAGTTCCATGACTTGACATCACTTTTGCTTAATGAAATAGTTTTACCCGCTAAGACTGTCCCAAAGACATGAAAAGCAACAATATTTCATGTAACCGGATTACATACCCAAAATAATTTCAATAACTCTCAAATTCGCACAAATATTTTAGGCATAATGTTTGTATTTCATCTTTAATAAAATTTTTAGGTTTTCATAAATTTCCTCCACAGAAGCAACGTAGTCTACTGGAATGGAAGGGTAAGGTTTCCATTATGTAACAAAACTGCTTTCAGACTGACCTTTGGCGAATCTATGAATAATTTTCACTGTTCTGTTTACGATTTTGATAGATTCTAAGACAATGGTAGGAGACCTACAACATTCGAAAAAAACATCCATCTATTCAAGCAATAAAAAAATAGCGTCGTCGATAATAGATTTACACCGTTAATTGTGCACAATACCGGCGTGAGTGCGATTCATAGACGATTCATAGTGGCTGGTTTAAACGGACACCGTTTTTAATAAACGTGTAAAAAATGGGAAAATGTAATTTTTCGGATTAAATGAAATTTAATTTGCACAGGCCAAATGACATTGGTACATTCGTTAAGTACTCAAAACAGAATGTGTGCTAACTAAGTTTCTATCTAGAGTGAGGGTTTGAGTTGTACCTTGTCTTGTGAGTTGTCTTTATTTACTGATAGCTAGAGTGACGACGAAAGTGGCAATACCATAGGCGATACGGTAGAACGGGCAATTGGTGCGCAGTGAATGGGATCATTCACATCAAATACAATACGGTTCACGGTTGGTGTTTAAGTGTAAATTATAAACTGCGGCGAAAGTGTCCGTAGCAGTGCCGTGTCTAGACTTATTCTTACACAATTAGTGCTTAGCTAGTAATATGTAATTTCATAACCCTGGTAATGTGTTGTGGAAATAACTGTACATCTGCATCATTGCATACGTCTCTACGGTTGCTTCTGTAAATGACGTCCTTCGCGACGAGAAAATGTTTTTGTATAGAGAAAAAGATCGTTCGGCGTCTATTGATGTAATTTTGGCAGAAAGAAGCTGTTGTTCAAAATCATTCCAGGGCTCACTATTTGCACATTTGTCATAAATAGTTCGTAAAACATGCAAGTCTGGATTTTTTTTTAAAACACTTAATAATTTTTGATGAGCTCATACACCATGAGCGTCAGTTAAACTATGCAAATGAGCGGTCACATTTTGCACTATGCATAGTGATGCGTCTAAGGGCAGCGAATCGTTTTCGTTTTGAAGTTTTGTAATTGCTTCTACTAATGGATGGTAATTGTTATATATTGTATGCAGATCTTCCAGAATTTGGGGATTTTCAAATTGATGTTGACTGTCTCTGATTGCTTGGGATTCGGTTGGCCTAAATTTTGATATAACGGATTTAACTTTGTGAAAATTCTTATGGTAATAAAAAGCTGCATTTAGCCACGTGCCCCATCGTGTAAGAATGGGTTCCGATGGTTCCGAAATATCTGGACAAGTTTTATGAAATTCTTTAAGTCGTTTAGGGGATTTAAGAAACACTTGTTTGGTGGATCCAATCAAATGATCAACGTTTTTATAACTACTTCTAACATTTTCAGCAACTAAATGAAGAGCATGGAGTACACAAGTCATGTGTATTAATTTAGGAAAAGTTACTTTTAGTAAACGTCCGAGTAGTAACATAGTAGCAGCACCATCTGTTACAAGCATGCAGACTTGAGTACTATGAATGTGAAATTTCTTTAAGGTGTTCATTATTATTTGCCGAATATTTGCCGCAGTACATGCTTGTATACGTTTACAGGCTAACAAATAGGGCTGTGAAAATGTGTTGGCTGATAAAATACGTACGATTAATAAACGTAATCGTATGTATTTTATCAGCCCTATTTTTTTTTAAATCAGTAGTCTCATCTACAGTAATCCACACATTTTTATTGTGCAATTCTCTTCTTGCCATATTTTCAAGCCTCTCTCTTAAACGCGGCAAATGTTTCTGTAAAGTTCTTCTTGCAGGTAATTTACAATTTGGCAGATATTTATTCCAGAACACTTGAAAAGGGTGTTTGCTGATTAAACGAAGCGGTAAATTACATGCAGTCAACGTAAATAAAAATTTTGTTCAGTTTATGTATTGCACTGTTCACATGTTTTTTACAATTGTCTTTCTTCCGTATTATAAGTCGCTTATTACAAACCAAACACAATACTGCACATCCATCATACTTTAAATCGGGAAATTCTGCTATGTATTTTCTAACCGACGTAGCAAACGGCACAGACTTTCGCGACATGTTTGTGTGAAGTTATTATAAACACTAACCGTGAACCGTATTGTATTTGATGTGAATGATCTCATTCACTGCGCACCAATTGCCCGTTCTACCGTACCGCCTATGGTATTGCCACTTTCGTCGCCGCTCTACTAATAACACTTTATAGGCTGACATACACTGTCGCTCATAAGTATTTGGTCATCCTTGTTTCATTACAGTTTCTATAGAAAAGTTGTAATTATAAAGTATATTTCTGTAGCAAGAAATAGTTTCATAGTAAACATTAAAATCTATAAAAGCTTATTCAAAAATAATTATGCGATTACCCTATTATTCACAATGAATAATAATATCCTAATAAAACTCGAGGTAGAATAATTGCATTTAAGGGATTAGATCTGTCAATTCTTGGAAATTTTCGATTGTTATGATTTTATTTTAAGGTAGAGTGTTATTGTAAACTATTTAGTATTTATACTTGGGTATTTTGGCAAAATTGCAGTTAGTTTTTGTGAAGTGCTCATAGTGATAACATCGTGTGTTTCGAAGAAGTTCAAGTCCACCGTGGGTTATATCATGAAAAAATACCGCAAATGTGGAAGTGTGTTGAGCAAAACTCGATAAGGCAGACCAAGGGCAACAACCTCAGCACAAGATCTGGCAATGATGGTAACAAGCAAGAGAAATAGACGAAAAGTAGCCCCAGAAATCACAGCAGGAATGAATGCTATTCGTCGAAAACCCATAAGTGTTTCCACAGTTAAACGGCGATTAAAAAAGCCAGTCTTCATGGACGAATTGCAATGCGGACGCCGCTTCTACGCACGCAAAACAAGCGAAAACGTTTAAAGTGGGCAGGCGATCACCAAAATTGGACCATATTGTGGATCGATGAATCCAAATTCGAGATTTTCGGTTCACGAAGACCTGTTTTCATGAGGGGCCTCCTTATGAAAACAGGTCTTCGTATCGTGGAAGTTCAGTCATGATATGGGGTTGCTTTTCTGGATCAAATGTGGGCGATCTTGTAAAAATCGAAGGTATACTAAAAAAAACAGTATAAGCGCATATTAGAGAAAAACGCAACCCCCTCAGAATTTTATCTTCCAACAAGATAATGACCCGAAACACACTTCCAAACCATGCTGGGAATATTTGCAGAAAGGAGGACGAGGAAACCATAAAAGTTATGGCGTGGCCTCCCCAGGGTCCCGATTTAAATCCCACCGAGTTGCTGTGGGAAGAACTTGACCGACAGGTGAGAAAATCGGTCCCCACATCTGCTGTTAATATGTGGAAGAACCTGCAAGAGGCGCGGGGTAAAATAAATAAACCCTGAGAAATTACGAAAATTAATCGAAAGAATGCCTCGATTGTGTGCTGCAGTGATTAAAAAAATGAATTAGGGCGTATAGACGAGTCTAAAATTTAGATAAATATATTATACAACAATTTGTTTTAGATGTCCAAATATATATTTTTCATATATGTAAATAATGAAAAGATATTAGTATTTCAATTTTGATTTTTGTTATAATTTGCGAGTTAAATGCGAGTGACCAAATACTTATGAGCGATAGTGTATATATAGGTACAGTTTTTAAATAAAATTTATCGCCGCTTACCAAAGAGTATTTCATTCCATCACAAAATTGCATTTTTCAGCATCATGTCATCGCTCAAAGTGGTAACAGATAATATTTCTTGATTATTATTAGTTTTAAAGATGTTTCATTCTTTCCGTTGTACATAGAATTTAACTATATAGTCGCAAGAAAACTGTCAGAAAAAAATCTTTAAAAAACTATTTAGATAGTTTAATTTTATCAATTTCATTTAATGTCATTTCCAAATCATCCTTTGGTAACAACGGTAAAGAGATTGACATCAATTATTTAGCTGCTTCCTATTAGTATCATGTTATTAAAATATACCGATTAATTGATCTGTTCTGTCGATAGTTTTTAAGTTTTTCACAGGATTTGTACACAATTATTTTATCAAATTATATACAATTTAAAAAAAAGCACTTGAATATTTAGTTTTATTGTTAAAATGCGACCGCCATCTATTTGACAATTTACGGAATGACAACTTAAAGAAACGCATAGATATCTATGACAATAGATATCTAAAATGAAATAAAGAGACTTTTTCATTATCAGTAAAGTATGGATTAACCTTCTAACCTTCATGATAATAAAATTACATTAGACCGAAAAAGAATAAATCCAATAAAAAACTGTAAAAATAATTCAGTACGTATCAGTGTTGCCATTTTGCCTGCACTTCCGCTAGTTTTAACAGATATTGATTAGGAGGTTTAGCGGATTTTAAAATGTAATTGCGGACCGCAGAATTTTTAACAGAATTTATTTTTTAGATATCGGTTAATTTATTTAACTGATTTTAAAATTTAGAAAGGTTAAGTGAATACTAAAATGTTTGCTAAAATATACCTGCACACATGCATATATATATGTAAACATTAAAGAGATTATATAATAGTAGTCGGCATGCTTAAAAATCTTACGAAGGTGATAACATGGCATGTGTTAAATTTAAAGAACTGTTATTGGAAATTTTCAGCGTAAAAATTGTAATTCTGATTTTACCACTAAAAATCGTATGAAAAATAAGAAACATAAAATCGTTAGATTCATTCTCATCATCTAGGGCAATTAGTCAATTTAAACTAAAGTTCTATTTATGCTTGCCTTTATATTTAAAATTTTAGCGTTCTTAACGGAAAAGAAAATCTAAACGATGGCCATACTGATTCGCTGTAGGATGTTGGTATCGTTTCATATTTGAAATGTAAGTAGAAGTGGTTAGTGTGAAATGTTAAAGTTTTAACTGCTATCTGTCTTTTATGAAAAACTAGCGGTTATTTTTTTGTCAAATATTTATTATTCTACTCCTTAGTATGAACAAAATGAATTAGTAAAGTACATGTTTTTATACCTGTCATTTCAATAACTTTCCGTCTTTTTAGTACTTTCATCAATATGAAAAATCGCACATAATTTTATAATCTCAAAAATATTAACTTATTGGAATACATCGTAAATCGTAATGGCAAAAAATACGAAAACTCCGGTAATGATATTACAAGAATTAGCAATCAAGCAAAACACTATACCTGAATATGAATTAATATATTCCAAACAAGGAACTCATGATAATGTATTTCATTATCAGGTTACTTTATTGGATGAACGTGCCGTCGGTGTCGGTAGGTCTAAGAAAGAAGCTAAACATGAGGCAGCTAGCAAAGCATTAGAATCGTTAGCTGATAAAGGAATTTTTCATCCGGGCACATCGAGTCAACTTACAACAAAAGTAGATTTACCAATGAAAGCCCCCTTAAATTGTATACCCAAATTACTCGATATATGTGTTGAGAATAAAATACCAATAGCTGAATTTGTTGAAATATCAGCTGTGGGTCCACCACATTGTCGAGAATTCACTTATGAATGTCGCATTGCCAAAATAATTACCAGAGCTACTGCTGGTAGTAAGAAACATGCAAAACAATTAGCAGCAAAAAGTATGTTGGATAGGTAACTATGTGAGCTTAAATTTTAACATAATATTTATATAATATATTGTTATTAGAATCATAAATATATTACCCGAGTTACAGTTAGAAGTTAATGAATTTATGTTAACTGAAAATGACCAAGAAATTATTGAAAAATGTATGAGTTTGTCTAAATTCACTCCCGCAAAAATCAATTATAACAGTAAAGTTATAGATTTTGATAAGCAATTTAAGTATTTGATGGATGACTTGGATATTAATAAAGAAGCTGTTGCTGAGGTAAGTACTGAAATTAAATCAATTTGGTTTTAATTACACAATCAATTGATTATCATGTATGTGCATGGAAAGTTACTAATATTGTTATTTGTCCAAACGTTTTTTTTTCGTCAGTCAAATAAAATTTGTCGCCGCTTATCAAAGAGTATTTCATTCCATCACAAAATTGCATTTTTCAGCATCATGTCATGTAAGCTAACATTTATACTCTTGACTATATGAAATACCATGTTTTTCTCTTGAACACCTTCATAAGTACTTTGCCGATCTGGCCTTTGTTACTCATCACTTGCTAGTATCTATGAAATCATCTATTGTTTTTATACATATCTAGCAATTTAACTGAATTTGTATGCGTCCCTTCTTTTAAATAAACAGCATTTATTAAAACTCTTACTGGATTCTTATTAATTTATGACGGGAAAATGTTCAGAACCGGGAAGACACCTTATTTAAATTTAAGTGTGAATCTTCCTTTGACACTATTTAACTGTAGTATTTTCTTCTTAAAATACTATTTTCTTTCCATAATAGTAGAAGCTTTTTGTTTGGCTTAAAATATCCAGAATTGTCAAACTAAAAGTTTGTCTAGGCTTAATGCCTGTGACATTGTATCGAACTTTTAAGTATTCTGTCAAAAGGAGCTTTTAATTAGACTCAGATGACTTATGCAAAAAGAAAAATCACTTCCGTAATGTTAATTCACACTTAAAGTAGAGTTAGCATTACATTTGTTCAAAATAGAGGAATTTGTGTTAAAAAATTTCTTTTTTGTTTTAGATTTTAAATATGCCACGAAACGAGGAGGTTTTGAATAAGCTTTTAGGACTATTTGATTTAGAATTTAAATTGAACATATTACAAGAACAACCAGCTATAGTTTGTATTTCTATAAATTCCGATACACCTGTTACAGTTATAGAAATGGGTCCTAATTTAGCTGAAGCAAACAGGCTAGCTCTAAACAAACTCTTCATGATATTGACAGCTTTTTTAACCTAAAATAATCTCGTTTTTTGTTCATGTAAATTAGGGAATTATTTTTTGTTTCGGTTTTAACATGCACTTGGCGTTTTTCTTCAATTTGTAATATAATTTATAGTTCCGTAGATTAAAACATATCAAGTTTTAAAATGAGAACATCTTATGACATGCATTTAATATATATTACAAGTTCTTTCAGTAGACTGTAGCTTCTCTGAATATGTCATGTGACATATTAGATTTAAAGTCATTCCTTCAATGAAGTAATACAGTTTTCAGAACGTTTCCAGTCAATCTCAATACAAATATTGACAACTTTCATTAAATCTTAATCACTGGAGGCTGATATATAACCCGTTGACACATTAATTTTCGTATTCATCATCAGCGGATAATTAAACGGTGTCACACCTGGAAAACTACGGTAAAAATACCCGTACGAAAACAAATTCCTCACACGATCTGTACCGTTGAAAGCCAAAACGCACACTGTGTACGTTTTCGCTTTTAGCGCGTGCGGAATTTGTTGTCGAAATGCGTATACAGAATACGAAAATTAATGTGGCAAGGGGTTATATAGCAACCTTCAGTGATTAAGTTATTTAACCACTAGCTCCATCAAAATTACCTTTCATTAAATCGTTAATAAGTGTGGCTGAACAATAGTTGTGAAATATTATTTTAATATTGAAGTAGTTCTGTAAGAATTTCTTTTAAGTTATATTGAAATTTGTAAGGGAAGCATTTCAATTCCTTCTTCAATTCATTGGAAAATATCAATAAAAACATGTTTGTTTTGTCTCTGCCTATAAACTAGTTATTGTAATATATTCTTTACTTGTGATGAAGCAGTAACAGATTAAAGAAATAATTGAATAGCAAGTACAAACAAAATTGGTCGTTTTTATTTTATTTCTTTTTTGCTCTCCCTTTTGATAACCTTTGCACACCTATTAGAATCCATTTTGGAAATATGTTAAAGTATTATGTACAGTTAGTAATTTTATAGATTTAATATAAAAATACGTAACAAAAGCGATTTAAAAATATTTGGCATCACAAATGTTAGTAAATATAAAGTACAACTTGCTCCGACTGCATTGGCACACCTGGAAGAATCGTGCCAACTTCATATTAATTTTTCTGCTTTGAACTTTCAAGGATTAACCTGTACATGTATCCACTAAATAATATCCCAAGGAACAATTTTTAAATTTCGCGGAAGTTTTGAGTTGGTAGTAGTAAAAATAAAGGTTAGCTATGATTTCAATTCATTCAAGAAATTAGGAAATAACATGTTTTTAATGCGTACGGTTTTCGTTTTAATTTTGATTTTGAAATATACACCTTAATTATTAATATTCATGCTGTAATAAAATATAATATAATTTTAGATGTAGTTATTTTTTCCTTGGGCAACTTAAAACACCCGCGAAATTTAAAAATTGTTCCTTGGGATGGAAAACTTTAATCATATAAACAGTGTATGTACATTAAGAGCATTATTTGAGTCTCTTAATAATTAATTAGATTATATAACAATACTTAAAGTGCTTCTTATTAAATAATACAAACAAATTATAAACACCACTATGGCTTCTACGTCTAGAAATTTTCGACTGTACTATTGCAATAAGCTTGAGGTGAAAATATCAACATCCGAATTGCCAACTGGTTATTTTCGATCGCACCCTACAAGTTCCACACATACGATTAAAATGGAACGTCTTCTGTATAGAAAAATTTCATTTTTA
This sequence comes from Dermolepida albohirtum, assembly GCA_031893035.1. Taxonomy (NCBI): domain Eukaryota; kingdom Metazoa; phylum Arthropoda; class Insecta; order Coleoptera; family Scarabaeidae; genus Dermolepida; species Dermolepida albohirtum. Next base: position 240,370 of record JAVIWB010002661.1, read on the forward strand.
CTGTTAGTTTATTTCTTAAATATGTATTATTGTTCCTAGTTATTTCTTATCTATGATTGTTCCCGCCTATTTTATTTCGCTGCAATCTATGATTTAAGGGCTACTATATTTAGAATTTTACGAAATGGGTCGAAAACGTAAAACGTCCAAGGCATTCGCTTCGAAAACCAAATCTCAAGAACCATCACAAGAACAACTTTTAGAAATTTCACAAAATAAAGGAGCAAAAAATAACTCTTCAAAAAGGAAGCAAGCACACCCCAAGAAAAGATTAAGTGATAATATTAATGTAGTAATCTTGGGGAGAAAATTTAGGTATAATAAAAATATTCACAAAGAAATGATGCGTCTACAACAAACAACAACATTATTAATACCTAAACTTCCATTTGCTCGATTAGTAAGAGAAATTTGTATGGAATATTGTAGTATAGATATGAGAATACAAACGAAGGCACTTGAGGCTTTACAGGTTACTGCTGAAGCATATATGACGGACTTGTTTGAAGATTGTTACTTTTGTACATTACATGCTGGAAGAATAACTTTGCTTTTACGGGACATGATAATTGCCAAAAAAATTCGTAACAACATGTAAGATATTATTAAACATACGACGTATTTTTTCTTAATGTAAACGTGAAGCTTATTTTGAAACTTTGTTTTAGTATAATAAGAAATATCATGCCTTAGTTTTGTAAATCGATATATTAGTAATTTTATTAAATATACGATGTATTTTTACGTAATGTAAATGTGAAACTTATTTTGAAACTTTGTTTTAGGATAATAAAAAATAACATGCCTTCCTTAGTTTTGTAAATCGATATATTAGTAATGTTATTAAATATACGACGTATTTTTACGTAATGTAAATGTGAAACTTATTTTGAAACTTTGTTTTAGGATAATAAAAAATAACATGCCTTAGTTTTGTAAATCAATATATTACAAATAGGGTATAGAAGTTCAAATAGCCATAAAATACGTTTGAAAATATAATGAGAATGAGATACATTTTAAAAATTCAACAAGCAGCGGAACCAAGAATCAATGTAAATCTCATTATTAAGATGTTTACATTTCCAATGATATATACATGTAATCTTGAAACTACAATTTTTCAAACCAAAAACCAGTGTCTCCCAGTAGTTATTTAATTATATATAAATTGATTGTATGAAGCAATTGTTCATTTTTTGGACACATTATATTAATTGCTTTTTTCTCGGAACAAACAATTATAAGTAACTTTACTAATAGCTGATTCAATATAATTCTTTGGTAAAAACGACTTCAACTTTTCCCGATGTCTGGAAGATCACTAGAATCGTTCCCGTTTTTAAGAAAAGGTGATCGTTGTTTTCTCTATAATTATCGACCAATTAGTATTCTGTCTAATTTTGCTAAGATTTTTAATTATATTCTCCACCAAAAACTTACTAAATGTTTGAAACCCTTTATTTCTCTCCAGCAGCATGGTTTTACTGCTGGTAGATCCACTGTTTCCAACTTAGTGGAAATAACATAATTTATTAGCGAGTCAATGGACAATAGACAGCAAATGGATGTTGTTTATACTGATTTTACTAAGGCTTTCGATACAATTAACCATTCAGTATTAGTTTCTAAATTATCCAGCTTTGGATTTTGCCATTATGTAATTGATTTGATCTCTTCATATCTACATAACAGAAGTTGTTATGTTTCGTATAATGGATTTTCCTCAGATGTATATACTGCTTCTTCTGGAGTTCCACAGGGATCCACTTTGAGACCCTTATTGCTTAATATTTTCATTAACGATCTGTTCAAATTACTTACATGTAATTCCTTGGCATATGCTGACGATTTAAAAATTTTTTCTAGGATAACATCCTATGATGATTGCTAGATACTGCAGCATAATCTTAATATAATTAGTGATTGGTATGTGCAGAATGATATTATTATTATTGTTGATAAGTGTGCTGTTGTCACTTTCACTAAAAGCAATAATCCCCTTATTAGTCAGTACACCGTTGATCACACTGTCATTCTGAGGAAGTCGGGAATTATGGATCTTGGGGTCCGGTTTGACTCCAGGTTGGAATTTACAGATCACATCACTACTATATGTCCTTCGGCATCACGTGCTTTGGGTTTCCTTGTGCGTTCCTGTAGACATTTTAATAACATTGCGGCTCTCAAGGTTTTATACTATGCTTTCGTCCGGACTAAGCTTGAGTATGCCTCGGTGGTATGGTATCCGTGCTATATTTATCAAAGTTTGTTTCTCGAGAGAATCCAGAAAACATTTTTAAAGTACTTATCTTACCGGCTTGCTGGTACATACCCACCGAGGAGAGTTGATTATGAGGCGTTATTGGTTGGACACAGCTTCCAATCTTTGTTTTGTCGTAGGGATGCTACCAGCGCGAAGTTTCTTGTTAACTTGATTAATAATGGTGTGGATGCCCCTTCTGTACTGTCTCAGGTTTGTCTATTGGTTCCTTCTCATTCCACTCGGTCTTTTGATTCCTTCGCTCTTCCAAGGGCCAGGACTAAGGTTCTATTGAAAGCTCCGCTTACTCATATGTGCAGGAATGCGAATAGGTTATTCCCAGATCCTTTTCATAGGTAATAATTTCGGTGGTTTAAGAGTGTGGTACAACTTTGGTTTCATATGTTATTTTAGTTTTCATTGATTATTATTATTATATATTTTAAATTTTCATATATATTTAAGTTAGTTTTATTTAATACTTACACACTGTACATATTGTTTGATTTGTCCTTTAAATGGCTTGTCTGTTGGACAATAAAAATATTATTATTATTATTAAAAACAGTTCCTATAAACTGGATTTTGTAGGGATGACATGATTATTTTATTAAAATGATAGTTGGATTGGTTATTCCTTAAGGTAAAAAAGGTAAAAAACTCGTTCCTTGTGTTCCAGTATTTAAGGTACATGCTGTTGCTGTTGTAATCAACATTTAGATTCAGGACATTCGTCAATAGCCTTAAACAGGTCTATTTTAAAAATAAAAGTATCTACATAGCTTTTATGTTTTCCAGTCTTATTTGTGATTGTGAAATCCATAAACAAATTTAGAAATACTCAACACCTTGCAAGTTTTAGTTTGTATTTGAAACGTTAATAGATAAACTCGTGGAAACCTAAAATTAACTAAATTACATGCAAATAAAAATAATTGCAATTCCTTTTTTCATTCTTTTAAATAAATTTAAGGCTTCTGTAAATAAGTCTCTCGTTAATAGTTAATAGTCGCTACAAATTCGTTCAGAAATTTGCCATTCTTTTTGAAATGAAGTTTATGAACTAACGAAACAAAACTGTTGCTATTTACAAAATTAGCAACACCATGGATAAGTTTTCAAAGATTGAATATTGCATCGATGTTATAATTTTTGCATAATCTAATATATCAAACCATGGGGTATGACAAGACTGGCACAGCTACTGCATCCTCATCAGGCAATTGGAAGAGACCTATTGTTTTATATTTTCAATTCGAACATGGCTCTTGTTGATGGTGGATTGTTGCTTTTGTAAGGCATGAAGATCGGAGAGTAAGCAAACTAAGCAGATTAAATTTAAAGAATATATGGTTCAATCCGAATTTAATAAAAGTGAATAAAGAACAATACAATTTATATGTGGCTGATGAAATAGCAAAAAGTAACAATAAAATTGTATTACAGTTGCCACCTTACAATATTGAACTAAATCCAATTACAGTGAAATGGGTGAAATTAAAAAGTGAAATCGCATCCTGGAACATTTAAATTGAAAAAAGTGAAAGAACTTTTATCGCAAGTATACAAAATATTCAAAATGTTAATTGGAAAATTTGTATTGAGCATATAATTAAAGAGAAAAAACAAAAATGTATACGCAAAATGGAATTGTGGATGATCTGATTGAACCTTTCATTATTTTTGTTGGTGCCTATAGTGGGAATGATAGTTTTAAAGTAGATATTGTTTATTTAGATTACTCGATGTATGCAAATGATACCTAGAAAGCCTTTTAATTTCTTTATCTATGTGTAAATGTTGTTCATGTAAAATGTATACATTTTATTTTGACAAATCAACCACATATCAAGATTATAACAGGTTTTCCAATAAGAGTGGTATGATTTCTTTAAAAAAACGCTTATTGTTAAGAAAATTCAAAAGTTTTTTATTTAATGTGAAGTACAATTGATACAATTAAGTTCTAAATAAAACGTCATTCAAATGGCCTCCACGACTTCTTCTGCATGAACGAATTCGATGAACCCAATTTTCGAGCACTTTTTCCACTAAATCTAGTCGTATGTCATGAATGTCGTATGTTCAATATTGACTTGTAAAGCTTGAAGAGAGTCTGGTTTATTTCGATAGACCAATGACTTCAAATAACCCCACAAGAAATAGTCTAATGGTGTTAAATCACAACTTCTTGGAGGCCATTCAATATCACAATTTGTTGAAATAATCGAATCTCCACATTTTTCTCGCAATAATTCTATTGTTGCATTTGCTGTGTGGCATGTAGCCCTGTCTTGTTGGAAGCAAATGTTGTCAAGATCAATTTCTTCCAATGTCGGCCATAAAAAGTTGGTTATCATCAATCTATACCGCTCTCCATTGGCAGTAACGGTGTTACCAGCTTCATTGTGGAAGAAGTACGGACCGATGATTCCACCATACCAAAAACCACACCAAACTGTCAATTTAGGTGAATGTAATGGTTTTTCATAAATAATTTGTGGATTTTCTTCGCACCAGAATCGACAGTTTTGTTTATTTACCAAACCATCCACATGAAAGTGAGCCTCACCAGAGAAGATGATTTTCTTAAAAAAATCGTTATCGTTTTCAAGTTGTTTTAAAGCAAAATCAGCAAATTCACGACGTTTACGGTAGTCCAATGGCTTCAGTTCTTGAGTGAGAACAATTTTATAGGGACGCAAACCCAAATCCGCCAGGTTGTGGTCTGAGACAGTCGCAATTGTTGAGAACGTCTTGGAATCGACAAATTACGGTCTTCAGTAACACTTGCATGAACGGCAGCAATATTTGCATTATTTCGAGCGGTTCTTTGTCTTATTGGCCCTTTAAAATTATGTAAAGAAAATGAAACCTCAAAATTTTTAACAATTCGACGAATAGCGAGCACACTTGGACGATTATTACGACCATAAAATGGCAAAAGCGCACGAAAAGTTGCAATTGGAGAACGATTATTTTGATAATAAAACTGAATAATTTGTAAACGTTGTTCTTGCGTATATCTCTCCATGATGAAATTGTAAACACTGCGGAATACAATGAAAAACAATTGACAGATCATGACATATTACAAATGGCCGAAATGTCACTTCAAAATCATATCATCCCTATTGGAAAACCTTCTTTATGTACACTATTTTGTAAATAAATTAGTTGATTTTATCCCGTTAGTTCAAAAATAGGCTATAATAAAGAAAAGTAGCATAGACTGACCAACATTCGAGAACATTAAAACGGTAAATTCCAAACATTATTCAAAATCACACCATACATAACGCCTATAAATAAAAATAGAATAATTTTCTTAACAAAAAACGCAATTTCAATAAAATAAAATTAAGAAAAACATTTTTTGGGTAACAATAAATAAAGCTTTTGTCTATTGACGCCGTAAGCCTAAATATTTATTTATTCTTATCTACACCATACATTGAGTGTAAACCACTTCAATACAAAAATTATTTGAAAAAACTAACGTTGTTTAGAGTGCAATTCTACATTCTAATCCAACTTATGTACTTCCCCGAGTTCTGCTTCGAACGTGCATGCATTGTTCAAGATTCTATTTTATTAACGGCAAAAATTCCTTGGAGAAGTCGTCCGGTGTGATTTTCCGAATAGTTCTGCTTATCAGAGGAATATATGAAAGGTAATCTCATAATCCAATACGTCGATTGTGTCAGAGCAGTGGGACCCTTTGTTGTACTGATGAAAGTTGGGCCGCCGACAACTGGTTGGATCTAAAAAAAAGAAACAATTATTTCGTATTGGTAATGTGATGCGGGAGCATTGAGTATATTCGTATTAGTTGCCGTTACACAACGGCCCACCACCTGTGGAATAAACAGAATTATTTAGCTCTAGACATGACATGTATATATGATGAGATTATGTTATGACAAGTCACTTGACTCTCAAAATTAATTGTGCTTACTCCCACCTTTGATTCACTAAACTCAGCGAGTACATATTAATTGTTAATTAAGTACTTTAACAAGGTGTTATTAAACAGAAATTAATAACTGAAGTTTTGGCGAAGACACACGATTTTTTGCTTCGTTTTTTCAAGCCAATATATACATTTTTTTTTAATACTGCCCAAACGTTCTCAGTGGGACTTGAGTACGAACTGTTTGAAGGCCAAGTTAACACTTTAGTATTATTTAAACGTATCCATCCTTTTATCATCTGCAATTTATGCACCGGATAATTGTCTTGTTGAAGTAAGTATTTTTCTCCATGGATTAAATTAACAAAAGGTATCGTTATATGTGAGAGGATATTTCTATACTGGTAACTATTTGAACGATTTTCTATATTGAAAATCTTCCACTCCGACTTCTTTCTACACTATTATTGTCATGGAAACGGGTATTTTTTCCACGGTACACTCTTAGATTAATATTATAATAGCACCATTGGGATGACTGATCAGAAAATATTACTCTACCCCAAAACTCTGCATCTTTTTATGACAAGAATAATTGTTTCCTTCGTTGACTGTCTGTTAATTTTGGTTTTATAGAGGCTCTATGTGGGCCTCTACTAATCTACGATAAGCAATAGTTACACTTCCACTAATTCTTGGCATTTACATTGCATGTTTGCCAGTTGTAAATGGATTTTATCGAACGTAATAAAGTTTTATCTTCATTACGCGCAGTGCTTCGACTTTTCCCAATACCATCTTGATTTTCTAGTGTAGGTCACATGATCCATTTTAACCACAGTTTACAATTACATATCGGACTCAGCCCTGTTTCCTTTACAAACCCTCTAATGCACCAACCGTTTTCTAATAAATGCCATAGCGTGCTGTTGTTCTAATATAGATAACATAATGGTTGTTTGGTGGTGTGTGGATCTGGGTATCTTGTGGTTTTAATGGACTGTATTTGTCGTAGGTAAATGCAACTCCACACTGGCTTTCTTAATATTTACCAAAAATGTTATTTGAATAAAACGCGGATTCAAAATCCCTAATCTTTAATAACAAATAACTTAAATTAGTTAATAAATTGAACATGGAATTGATGTAAAAGTAAGGCACTCTTTGCACGTTACTTTGCTGCTTTTTATGTCATTATCACAATGCACAATAGTGATATGTTTTATTGTTAATACAGGGTGGGGCAGAATAACGAGCGATTTTAAAAAGCTCGCGATTCGCGCCGTGTCATTCGGAGGTGGTAGGGACGCTATCGGCCATGTTTCCTTGATATTAGCATTTAGTAACAATGGAGCGTTGGACCCCTCAGCGGCGAGCGTACGCTGTTAAGGCGTTTTATGAAAATGATAATTCTTACATACGCGCGCGTCGTGCCTTTCGAAATCATTTTAACATTAATCGCAATCAACCAGTGCTGTCTGCCTGTGCCATTAAAAAATGGGTTAAGAACTTTGAGGAAACTTCGTCAACGACAAAAAAGAAACCTGGTCGGCCAAAATCGGTGCGTACGCCCGAGAATATCGACCGTGTAAGAACTGCTATTGAGCGAAGCCCGCATCGTTCAGCTTGCTGGCATAGCACTACACTTGGGATTTCAAACCGAACTGTCAGACGAATATTACACAAGGATCTCCACCTTCATCCATACAAAATCCAAATCGTACAGGCTCTTAAAGGCACGGATTATGTGAATCGACAACGATTCTGTGAAGAGTTTTCAGATTTAATTAATCAACATGAGGATATTGTAAATAACTTATGGATGAGTGACGAAGCCCATTTCCATTTGTCCGGTTACGTCAATAAGCAGAACTTTAGATACAGGAGTGACGTAAATCCTAGATAAATGCATCAAGAACCCCTTCACTCCACAAAAGTTACTGTGTGGTGCGCTATCAGGGATCATAGGGCCTTACTTTTTTGAAAATGCTCGTGGCAATGCTGTGACAGTAACCACACAAAGATACGCCGACATGTTGGAAAACTTTTTTGAACCACAGCTTGCACGCTACGAAGTTAACGAGGAAACATTTTTTCAACAAGACGGAGCAACCTCCCATACAGCCAGAGTATGCATGAATATTGTTAACAGATTATTTTCAAATCATGTGATTTCTCGAAATGGGGACATCACCTGGCCTTCCCGTTCACCGGACCTCACACCGTGCGACTTTTTCTTGTGGGGGTACTTAAAAAGTAAAGTGTTTCAAGATAACCCACCACAAACAATTCAAGCCCTGAAAGAACGGATCCGACAGGAAGTGGAAAACATTCCCCTAGCAATGCTGCAAAATGTAATGAATAGTTTCAAAACACGATTGGAAGAATGTGTACGCCTGAACGGATGTCATCTTTCCGGAGTTATTTTTAAAAAATAAAATAATTAATGCTTTTTTATGTTCTTTGAGAAAATAATGAATTAATTCCTAAATATTGTTTTTCTTGTTTTTTACAGCCTTTTTAAAATCGCTCGTTATTCTGCCTCACCCGTTATGAATGAGTTGATACTTAAGACTAATTGTGCACAACTCATGTTATTCTTTTACTGTTGATCTTTATTTCATGATAGTGCTGTCCTGCGCAAAGCTGTTCCCTGATACAGAAAAAGGATTCAGATAGGAAAATTTTATTAGAGGTCGAAGCATATTCTAGAACTATCTAAATTCTCCCATCACTCAAGGTGCACAAAATTTCCCGAAGTGAGTTAGCCATCGTAAGTGCAAAGAGTGTATATTGGGCTGCAAACTCGTATAATATATTAAATTTAGGTAATGTGACATACGTAATGTTTAAAAGTATTGGCTAGGTTTTTCTCTGCAATAAAGGTGTCTCTTGTATGTTTCAATGAAACATACAAGTTTTGGTCTATATTTTTAGATCGAGGCGTAACAATATCAAACAAAAAAGAGAGCTCTTTTATGTTTCAATGAAACATTGTTACGCCTCGACTTAAAAATATAGGCGAAAACTTGTGATTTAGATCGTAAACCTTTTTGCGGTAGCAACTGTACATGTTGTCAAAGAGGGGAAAACTAATACTCACTCTGGGGTTTAAAGTAACCAATACCGGCGCCTTGGGAGTAACAACATGTATTCTCATCAGCTGCGCCGTTAATGGCTTCGCAGGCCTGCATGGACAAGGAAAGTACAAAGGCATATCTGATTCTGCCACTTTGTGACCGGTGTCTTTCACGATCGATCCTGGCGTGGCTCTTAAAACTCTATCCGGGGCCGCCAACATAAACCTGTTACCTCTAGGACATTCATATTCGATCCCAATAAAGACCTTTACCGTAAACTGGGGAACCCTGTTGGCGTTGGTTCTGACTTTTCTCTGTCGTAGAGCGTACTTGTGGGTGTCCAATTGCTGTTCGAGTGGAACAACGTACTTGGACTTACTGTAAATCGTGACGTCCCACGGTAATAGATAATTCGTTGAATTTATAAAGCCCGGCTGATGCGACTCGAGCAGTCCCAAGTTGTGGCTGTACAAGGAGGAGGGCCCGAGGCAAACCAAAGACCAACTCGAAAATTGAGGCAGAAAACCGGGCGGAGACGATAAAGTCAACATTCCGGGCAAATATTCGGTCGTACTGGGCGTGTGCACGCGTTTCTTTTCTTGCTCCACCGATTGTGAATTACTGCTGCGGTCGGAGAGCGTTTCCTCGGTCTCTGATATTGTGGTCGGTTTGTATTCTTTAATGGAAGGCTCGAAAACAGGAAAATGGATTCGTTCCAAGCCAGAACAACCGCATTCTTTACTGATTTGACTGTAGAATGTATAATTTGCTAGTTTGGTACTATAGGGGTCTTCTCTAGGCCTTTGGATTCTGCCACAATCGCATGCAGCTGAAAATTCATCTTATGACATTAAAGAAATATACTGTAATCGCCAGGAAAAATAGCGAGTGGTGGGTTGCGCCGCGCCGTAGTCGCTTTTCGAAACGTACGTGCCCTTTCAATAGCGGTAGTAGTCTGCGCCACCTATGGTGCCTTAAAACTCGATGTTAAAACTATTGCAAGACCTTCCACCACATCTAATGCTGCGCGAACTCACTCCCACCGCACGCCAACTCTCCTGGCGCGTACTGTACAAATCTGTACATTATACCAACCAATATATCGTACGCCACTGCAATGTTCTTGTTCGGAGGAGTGTTTGGGAAGAGTACACGGATTTTCTGTAAGCGAAAGATATTCGCACAACTGCTTCCCGCTCTTCCAATGATTGTTGCAGTTTTTGATTAACTTATCACAATATTCTTTATACTTAGGACCTCTAGCCTGCGCCGCGAATAAATTTAGAGCTGCAGTTAAACGGCTCGCGTGGACGGCTCTGCTGTAATGACTGGGAAGTCCTTCCTGATAACGGGCTATAGCCATGGGAAAAACTTTTTCGCAACGCTGTTCCGAAAATCGAGTTTCCGTGTACAGCGGAGTTATCGAATCCGTTTGCATAACTAAATTGTATATAGCTTTACAGGCACCTGCCCATTGCGCCAAATGTGGTAACTGAAATAGTAATTATTCATTAGAAGAGCAATGTTCACCAAAGTACACGGGCATTGCTTCGTGTGTCTCACCTCGAAATGCGCGGGATGGAGTGAAAATTGTCTAGATGATGGTGCTACATCGTCGAAGCCCTTATCTCTCGCCTGCTGTATATGTACCTGCAGGAAGCTACAGAAGCTCTTTCCTGTGTCGTTCTGTCTACAAAATGGTGCCTCTATATGCATCGCCGCTCCAGGTTGGCAGTTTTGTATCAGTCTTGTTACTGCGTGACCTAGTCGATCTTGCACCGGGTTGTTAGAAATATACACAAATTCTTGATTCAAAGGTATAGCGAAGAGGGATGTTGAGCTGAAAAAAGTGTCATTATATTCATATTTTTGCAGCAGTTGTGAGGAAAGTATGACCTGATATAAATAGAATTTACAAGAGTTTATTTACAATATTCGCAACTGTAAAAATGCGGTTAGAAAGCTCGTACTTGAATTTGTGTCCCGTGCCGCCGGTTCGTCGCTCGCGGTGTTTAACTGGCATGTCCGCGGCACATCCAGCCGGTGAGCTCAGCCGCTTTACGAGGGCGGTGCTCTTTACCAAGTGCCGGCACGTTTACTTTGAGCAATATTATCATGAGGTCACCTATTTCTGCCATAATAGCAAACCTTGACATGGAGGAATTAGAGAACAAAATGCTAATTAATCCCTCTTTCCGCACACCCTTCCTCGAAAGATACGTTGATGATGCAGATAAACGAACCTTAGCCCATTTGAATTCCTTTCATAAAAAAACTTAAATTTCCAGTAGAAAGCGAAAATAACAACTGCTTGAATTTTTTGGATATAACAGACACAGACGCTAACATTTACTTAGATTGACACACTAAACCTACTAATTGAGATAGATATCTAAATTTCCCATTAAATATAAAATAAATACAATCAATAATCTAGTAGACAGGTGTTATGAATTCTCAGACAAAAACGAAATTAGAATACACAAACAAATTTAAAGAATACTTTCAAAAAATAGCTGTGCTTCGAACTTCATAGAAAAAACATTAAAAGAAGGCTATTCACACACAGAAAACACCGAGAAAACCATCGCAAACAATCACACACGAAAATTCATGACTTTGCCCTACAAAAAATACTAACAAGTCCTTTTTTACCAAATTTAAACAGGAAACACCTAAAGGAAAACAAATACACAGTATATATAAAATAAAATACCAACATTGTGAAGGTACATATGTAGGACAAACAAAATAATATATACATAAAAGAATATACAAACTAAAATACAGTCTAACCAGTACAAGATAAATGTAGCCTTACTAAAACATGCTCTAGAGAAAAAACCCAAATTCGACTTTTAACACAGAAATCCTCGGAATATGAAACAATTACAATAAACGTATAAATAAGTGATGTACCTATAAAAGACCAAAACAAATAAATGATAGAAAAAAAAATTAATAACCATATTAACTTTACAACTTTAATGTGCCTATGTTTCTAATAAAAAATAATAATACCATCATACATTCCCTATTTACGTACTTATTAATAATCCTAGTCTTTCTTAAAATTTGATAAATGCGGTCTTCCATATTATGCTCTAGTTTCTTTAAATTTTGTATATTTCTAGGTTTATGTTCGAAATAAAATATCAGTCGGGGCATGCACAATCGGCCTGATGAAATCCATTCTGGACTTAATTTACCGACGTCCTTTAGTACTTCACTGATTTGGCTACTTAATTTTTGCCTAAAATAATCATTTGCAATTGAATCACAAAAGATACTGTACATTGTCATGAACAAACCTCAAAGAATCTAGTGCTTTAAAGTATTGTATATAATTTATATCAAAATTACAGTTAGGATGGTTTAATACGACAATGTGGCTAACGTAAAATAATATCAAAAGTATCTTTGCAAAAGAACACTTAATTTCATTATATATTGACAAAAAATCTGAAGAGGAATCTTCTTCACTACACTTGTTAAATATCTCTTCAAAACTATTTATAAAACATTGTGTATCTAACATTGTATATGCGTGTAAATATATTAACTGATTTTCTTCATCATAATAACCTTCAATGATGTTCTAAAACTCTTAGTGTATAAAATAGGTAAATACATTCAAGTAATTTACTTCTTTATTCCGGTTTGCATCTGATGCAAACATTCTTCCTATAGACTTTACTTTTAAGCCAATTGAATTTAAAGCTGATTTACCAATTAAAGATACAATAACTAATTTATTACATGGTTCACCTTGTTGTTCCCTAAAAGACATTATTATTATTATACAAATATATAATTCAAAGGCATTTATACAGTAATTTCTGAGTATTTGGTAAAACAAATGTATCCCTCATTTTATTAGGTTATTTATAACTGACTTGTATGTTAATATTAAAATTGAAATCCGAAGTTATGTCCTATATTGTGTATTTATACTCGAAAATTGCTCCAAATTATACATAACCATATGATTTTCAAAATTTGACGTAATCATAAACAAATTTTACAACTTCGAAAAGAAAATAATTTTTATTTTTTTTTCGAATAAAATATTTTTCTAAATATAAATTTAAATTAATTTTTCAACATTTTTAGGATTATTTTAATTTAGTTTATGAAATAATGAATTTTAAGTAGCTAAATCCATAAAATCTAGAATACATGACTTAATAAATAATATGATATCGCCTAATCCATTATTATAAATATGATTATAAAGTATTGTATATACTTATTAAAATTTATTGAAGTTTATTCAATTCAATTTATTAATTTTTAAATTTAATATTAATTTGTACTCTTGTTGATAATCATTTATGAAATTAAACTTCAAAAGTAGATGTCTGTAAATTTCTATTTATGAAAATAGTGCCAAAATAATAACGGTAGGTTTTTTGTTCACCAATCAGGAGAACCGTTCGCACCACATTGCGTATGAAAACCGTCATTTGTAAAACTTGAATTATTCAAATTTAACTATTTTTGTACGTTGATCATAACCACAGTAAATTTGCTTATGTAAGATTTAAGTGATTTAAACTTTTTAGGATAACCGCCTTCTTTACTCTAAAATGAATTATACTAAATATCTTTTAATTAGCATTTACTTAACATGTTGTAACGCGTTTATATCCAAGTATATGAATGGGATAACAAGTTTCTTTGGATTCAATGAAAATAAACAAATGGAAGAAATTTTAGATCAATTCAACAATAAAGTTCTTTATGAAGTTACAATGGTCGATGAAAAATTTATATCTGAAGCAGCTAAGATAACAGGTGTTACTTTTTCGGAATTGGACAAATGCCAACAGAGGGTAAATTAATTTTTTTTTACTTCTTGTCTTATTAATTAATATTTTTGCAGATTATATTAAAATTAAATAAAGGATGCAATGCCATGAATGATGAGGATATATCAAAAATGGCTGTTATGTTATTAAATTGTCAATCTGCCATTGAAGGTAGACGTCTTTATCCTTGTACTAGTGAAATGGCTATAAAGGACTGCACAGAGAATATGGATTCAGATATATGGAATACGTATCATCTTATGGCAAATAGAGTGAGAGCTGTATGTTACACTGCTAGACAGAGCCAATTTATAGGTCTCACAGAGCATACAATTAATAAATTAGTAGATACTACTAGAAATCAAGTAAAAACTCTTGACAAATTAGTCACTGATCAAAAAGACTTACAAGATTTAGCAGAAGATACGTTAGAATCTGTCAAGCAAGGTATATTATGTTTAATTATCGTTCAGTTTTTAGTGAAATTTGAATTTTTCATCTTGAAATAGAAATAAACTCAAAATTTACAGGACATGATATTTTATCATCGCAACAGAAAGATCTTGAAAAAGCACAATTGTATGGACAACTTCTGGTGGAAAATAATTTAAGGCGACTTGCAGATGAAAAATATTTAATTTCCCAAACACACCAAGAACTTGCAAATATGGCAAAAAGTTTGCATTCTGAACTTGAAGATACTACTAAACAATTAACGGAACAGTCAAAGGAAAGTAGCATTAACCACAAAGAAATATTACAAGATCTTTTGCTTATTCAACAAACAGCTCATGATATTTTCAAGAGGATTGGTAAAAATTTAGTTTCATGCCAATATGTATAAATTTAAACATCTTAAAATTTTGTTTAGAGGATTCCAGTCTCATATTAATGGAGCAGAGTGAACGAGCTCATAAACAGTATATGGGTACATTGCAACAGTTATCTGAAGTGAATCAAACAGTTCATTCATTAGCAAATATAATACATGGAACACGCCAGCTTCTGGAAGAAAAGTTAACTTGGATATCATGTATATTGGGCGGAACTGATGTTGCTGTAGATAGATTATACTTGTTAACTTGGCACATGGCGTTCATAATTATTTCTATGATTGCATCTTCTTTTATAGATTTAACAGCAAGTGCCAGAATTTTAGCTGTTACTCTGCCTTCTCTAAATTTAGCTGTAGGTCTTAGTGATGCAAGTATGTCACTAGAACCTTTACACTTAACCATTTCTTTGATTAGTATATTAATTGGTAGGTCTCCTAACATTAGAGTTTGAGTACAGTATTATTTTTATAATTTTTAGTACACGGTATTTCTTGCTTTGTGTATAAGATAAGTAAATCCAAGGAAGTGCCTCCAATATTATCCATAAATAGTAAAATAACTACAGAAAAATCCATTAACGAACCTACATCAGATAACCATCTGGCTACACATAGTAATATAAGTGAACACCCTAAATTTGATATGAATCAGTCTACAAGTTCCCGACACTATTACTCATCTAATGAAGACACTTTTGAAGATTTTGGCAGTCCAACGCCACCTTTGTCTAGACTGGGACATTACAGTTCAAGATCAAGAAGTAGAACACCGTCCAACCTATCTATCTCCAAAATCTATTGTGCTGGTAAAACACAACTGGGCTTGGGTTGTAAGTTGACACGTTTACCCGGTCGTGAATATTGTCACAGACATATACGCGGTGATTCATTAATGGGCTGAAATTCAGTGATTAATTATTGAACAATTTGAGGTGAATGGGAAATTATTTTAGCAAATGTTGGTACTATATTTTTTATATATTTTTGTTCTCTGATTGTTTGCATTGGGATTTAGGATTACTTTTACCTTTTAGAATTATAATTGAATGGTAAGGTAATAGACTGTCGAAATGTATATGCAATTGTGTACATTGAATGCTATTGCATTTTTTAGGGTAAACTAAAATGTTTGTTTTTAAACAAAACTTATTAACTTCCTAAATTACAGTTGCAAATGCTATTTAAACTTTGCTGTTATGTTTTCAAAAATAATAAATGTAACTTTCGGTGAATTTTGTCCAAATGTTATGATTTGTATGTAATACAAATATTTAAGTAACGATTAGTAATTTTATATTTTTATGTGGCAACACTATTGTCATTTACAGGCTATTAGGAGCCTTCATTTATTTAAAAATTTATTCGAAAGTGTTACTAGAATATCCAATAAAAGTTAATATATATATTTATATATATTTAACGATAAAATCCAAAATTTTGAGATTGTAAGATATATCTGTATAATTGAATTTGATGGAGCCTGTGGTTGATTGACTTGATCAATAAGGTTGATATATAACCCCTTTCCACAATTAACTATTTGTAAATTCTGTATACGCATTTCGACAACCAAGTTGTCATCATCAGCAGATAATTAAAATTATCTGCTGATGATGACAACTTGGTTGTCGAAAAACAAACTCTGTACGAATTTACAAATAGTTAATTGTGGAAAGGGGTTATATATCAACCTTATTGATCAATATCTGTATAAATTTTTATAAAGTGTGGTTAAATTTTTATAAAGTGTGGTTCACTTATAAAGTGTGGTTCACTTAGGTTAGAATATTTTTTTACTTTACAAAATAAAACTAAAGTCAATATAATGAAAATTCAAACTTTTTAACATGCTATTCTGTTATTACCATTTATTATTGTCATTCATAGCACTACTTTTATCTATCTCTGAAAGTTCAATAAAGTCATGCTGTTTAACAGTCTTTCAAAGCTGGGAGGACTAATAATTCAATCTTTTTTGGGCAGTCGTCCTTGTAATAATCGACGCTTTGTTGTTCAAACTGCCTGCTTTTTCAGTCAAACTTCGATTATTACATTAACTCATTAGCTTAGCCCTATAATCAAAACGAAAAATATATATTAAAGCAGTTTTGAACTTGTCCAGAGTAATCTTTTAAACATTTTTATATTCGCTTGTGTAGTACAAACATGCCTAGTCTGATTGTACATAGATTCTTCTATTGTATAATTCCTTGTTACCTGTCCATCATTTATTTCATTTTCATCTTGAATGTAATTGTATTTGTGATATTTTTTGTAATATATATGATTTCAAATCTGGTCTATAAAAGTTTTTTCTTCATCCCAAGCTGAAATGAAATTATCACTTGTACTGATGTTCTTTGTGACATTTCAATTTCATCCGATAAACATGAACAATCAGTATGAAGTATTGCCGCAGGTTATTCAATATAGCTTTGCCGATGAAAAATGGATATGCAGTAAACAGTTGGTAAAAAAAATTCAATTTTAAAGAATTCTAATTGGGGATATAGTGTCTTACAATGTTAATAGTTAATTTTAAAACATTGTAACGCCGGCTCGTTCGTATGTACATGTTGTAATATTTTTCGATGATCGTAAATAAAAAATATGAAAACAAAGTAATTAACACATTGTTTTTAAGCTGACATCTCTAGGTAAAAAAGCAAATTAAGAATAGGTATTAACGGAATCTAATAATTTATACATCTGAAGTATCTTTATTTTATATAGCGGCCTATACCGAACTGTAATACACATTATTCTTTTATCTATCTAACCTCTCCTTTTCCCATTTGCGTATACACAAATTGATTTATATACAATTTTGTATTACAGTTAATAAGAATTGAAAACTAAATAAAGCACCTATCCATCAATAATTTGAATAAAACAATAGATTGCAGAGTATCAAAACATTTATTAAATAAGGACATCCTGTATCTAGAACGAAGGTATTTTATAAATATTAAACGCAATATCTTTCAGTTTTTTATTTATATAAATCTAGAAATCAAAGTCCAGTATATATATTCTTAAATATATGTACGCTATTGTCAGAACCTCCCGAAACAAGATGTTTTGGATTTGACCAATCCACACACAATACTTTTCCTAAATGCCCAGTTAAATCATATAGAGGCGCTATAGGTGAACGAGTATCCCACAACTTAACACACTCATCATATCCACCCGATATAAATAAGTGTTCATTTTCTTGTGACCAAGCAACACTAGATACCCACATTGTATGGGATGTAAATGTGGACTTGCAGACTGCCCCTTCCATTGACCTTGGATCATATAGTCGTATATGCCTATCAGCTGAACAAGTTATTAATGACTGTGATAAAGGTGACCAACTTGCTCCTAAGTAAGCTTTCTGACCAATAATTTCATTTTTCAAACCACATAACTGTTGAATATTAAACAAATATAAATTGGGAATGTCCTGTATCTTGTGCCTTGTATACTTACTTCTGTATCCCATAATTTTATTGTATGGTCCATTGATGCAGTGCATAATGTTAGTGCATCAAGCCAGATTACTTTGGATATACTTTCCTTATGCCCCTTTAATGTATGCAAGGGAGTTTTAGTAATTGTATTTCCTTTTGTTTTTTTATATGGTGGTTCATAATCTTGTTCTAAGTTGATAGACCATAATTTCAAATTCGTGTCCCAGCCACCAGTTGCTAATCTACTACCATCTGGGCTAACACCAACAGTGTCAATTCCTCTTTCATGTCCACGAAAAATAGCTTTCATATGAGGTGATGATACACCAGGTTCCCAATGCCAAAGAATTCCTGTTAAATCATGTGACACACTCACGAATCCTTTTGATGGATCCCCAATATCAAGCCAAGTTACTGCTTTGACTAGATTTGTATGATCTCGAACTGTTACTTCATGTTTACCTTTAGTTGACCAAATATTTATTGTGTTATCATAACAACCAGTTAACACCCTATAAATTAAAGATACTATAAAAATAAAAACAAAACATAAGTGTGGATACTAAATATTATATATGAAAGGATCATAACATTCAATGTTGCAATATACATATGTATGAAATGAAAATAAAAATGCATCCACTAATAAAGGAATCTTTAAATTGTACCATTTGTCTGTGACATGAACACTAGACACCCAATCATCATGTTGTAAAGCGTCCTGTGGCTGTGGAGCAGGCGTTCGTAGTATGTATTCAATTTCAACTGTTGTTTCTGTAGATATACTCCTTTCTTGAAGGTGTTCGCATAATGGCAACCTTAATAATTCACCGACTACTATGAAATCAAAATCTACGCTTTTTAGTAGGTCAGAATTGCTTTCTTTCAATAATTCATTTATTAATTTATTCAATGATTCACAGTCTATGTTTGCTGGCACTGTAAATGGTACATTTGGTACAGCAAATCTGAAATAGAATCGTTGAGTACAAATAATTTAAATATTCAAGCTGAACTTGCAGTTCTTGTTTTGTAATAAACCGAACTTGAATTTGCACTTCACTTAAATTACTTGCCATTATTGATTACTATAACCACATTTCGATGTCAACTTTGAGGTTATAATTTTAAGATTTGTAATTAAAATCACTTCATTATTCTACCAATATTGGCAAAAGAAAATTAATTACAGTTATGGTTTGCTATTTCGTAAATTAAAAATATGTTAATAGTAGTTCTAGATTACTTAAGTACTGAAGATTTTTGATAAATGCATATTATTTATGGCAGAAATTATTTTGAATACAAAAAAGAACAGATTTTTGTAAATGTTGGTAACAAGTAGTATTTCTTTAATATTTAATCTCAAAGGGAACAACTTCATGTAGAAATATAGAGAAATTAGCAGTTTATTTCTCTGTATATAATGTACTATAGAATAAGTTTGTGTATGTACTTTTAATAAATTTTTTGTGTGAAAGATTGCGGTTGACTGAAAAAATGCATCGACGAGGTGGAAAACGCATCCGTATGGATGAACCTCCTCCTGAATATGAAAGTCCAATGACGCCGGCGGTAGAACAAGAAAATTACAGCCATTATGGACATTCAACTGGTATGTATAGCGAATCTTATGGTGAACAAGGAGGTACATCGTCATCTGATGGAATGTTTGAATCACCACCAACACCTGGTCTTCGGAGAATTACAAGATCAAAAGCCAGAGGAATAATAGCTCCTCCACCAGTTGTAACAGCTGCATCCCACTCTCCCACAGGTGGAGGCGTACCTAGTCGCGGTAGGGGCAGAGGACGTCCACCAGGTCGTAAAAATCATTCTGAGGGAGTTAGTTCTGGTGAAGATGATACATCTCTGTATCATATAATTCGTACCAGTAAAGCTTCTTTAACAAATATTGTAGATGATTGGATAGAAAGTTATAAGGTTCAACCATAAATTTACAGTTTGTTAATATAAATGCTGACCTACAAGTTTGCAGATTAATCGAGAATCAGCTTTAATTTCCTTGATGCAATTTTTCATAAACGCATCTGGTTGTAAGGGAAGAATAACTCAGCAAATGACAGCAACAATGGAACATGCTGCCATTATTCGTAAAATGACTGAGGAGTTCGACGAGGAATCTGGTGAATATCCATTAATTATGGCAGGCCAAAGCTGGAAAAAATTTAGATCTAATTTTTGTGATTTTGTGCAAACACTAGTTAAACAATGCCAGTACTCGATTATTTATGATCAATATTTAATGGACAATGTTATTTCATTGTTGACTGGTTTATCTGATTCTCAAGTATGTTTTAGTTTATATATTTATATGTTACCAGCAAAGTCTATACAGATTGAAATTATTGATAAAAATTCGATGCTATAAGACAATATTTAAATTTTTTGTCATAGACAACATTTTCTATTAATTGATGAAGGATAAGTGTGGTGTTTACATACACATTTTGCATTTTTATTATTTCAATCTATCTATTTTTATTAATTGATTAAATTCAAATTTTATAATTCATGAAGTAATTTAATAAAAATATAACTTTTAGGTTAGGGCTTTTAGACATACAGCAACATTAGGAGCAATGAAATTAATGACAGCATTAGTAGATGTTGCTTTAACAGTATCTGTTAATCTCGACAACACTCAACGTCAATATGAAGCTGAAAGACAAAAAACTAGAGAGAAACGAGCAAGCGATCGGCTGGAGTCATTGTTACAAAAACGCCAAGAACTAGAGGAAAATATGGATGAAATCAAGAACATGTTAACTTACATGTTCAAGTCTGTATTTGTGCATCGATACCGTGATACATTGCCGGAAATAAGGGCAATTGCAATGGCTGAAATTGGAGTATGGATGCATAAATTTCACGCAAACTTCCTTGACGATTCCTATTTAAAATACATTGGCTGGACTTTACACGATAAAGTTGGGGAAGTAAGGCTGAGGTGTTTGCAGGCATTGCAACCTTTATATGCTAGTGAAGAACTTAAAGGTAAATTGGAGTTGTTCACAAATAAATTTAAAGATCGAATAGTGGCTATGACATTAGATAAAGAGTATGATGTGGCCGTTCAAGCTGTCAGGCTTGTTATCTCAATTTTAAAACATCACCACGAAATACTGACCGACAAAGATTGTGAACATGTTTATGAATTGGTAATCATTCAGAAAATATTCGTTATGCCTATAAAACTGGAGAATTTATTTTTTAGGTTTATTCATCACATAGGGCGGTAGCGCAAGCTGCCGGGGAATTTTTGAACGAACGTTTATTTCAGCCAGCTGACATAGATCCCGGTAAGACAAAACGAGGGAAACGTAGACTGGCAAATACTCCATTTATCAGAGACTTGGTGCAGTTTTTCATCGAATCTGAGCTGCACGAACACGCTGCATACTTAGTCGATTCCTTAATTGAATCTAATGTGATGATGAAAGATTGGGAGTGCATGACGGACTTGTTACTCGAAGAGCCCGGTCCCATGGAAGAACCCTTGGATAATAGACAAGAAACGAGTTTAATCGAAATAATGGTGTGTTGTGTTAAACAAGCGGCAACAGGCGAGGCGCCTGTTGGGAGGGGTCCCACTAGAAAGATAACATCACTGAGAGAAATGAAACAGGTTAGTAATCATATTTATGTATTGACCAAGTTAAATATAAAAATTTCGTCAGGCAGGCGAGGACAAGCAAAAGTTAACCGAACATTTCATTACTACTCTACCACCACTTTTGGATAAATATTCCGCCGATCCAGAGAAACTTGCGAATTTATTGAGCATACCACAATATTTTGAATTGGATTTGTATACCAGTGGTAGACAAGAAGGATCTCTTCAGGCACTTTTAACTAAATTAAAACATATCGCTCAAGTTCACCATGAACCGGAGGTATTTTTTCATATTTTCTTTTGGAAATGTTGAGAATGAAACTCAATTGTTCATTTTACTTTATTTTTACAAAATGTTTTTTTGAAGATGTACAGTATATTGAAAGAAAAGTATACAAAAGTTTTATAGTAGTATGGATTTGAAATTACTTTGCCTCTGAAAGATATGAAATGTTAAAAATTACGAGAATAATGTGCGCATTTTAATTGAAGTGGTTACTACGCTCATTTGCTCCGACGCGACAGATCAGGATCTGCTACATAAAATACATACGTGCCCATGTCTTTCTCAAAATATAAGAACATTTTTTTCATCAAAGTGAACATTGTTGACCGAGACGAATGTGGAAACACACTAATGGTGCAAACTTTTCACAAAAGTGACTCACTTCGCGCTACGTAATAACTGTAAAAACAATGTGTGTTTCAGCAATTGTTAATATTCGTTTTGCTCACATCTGATTGTCGGTACATAGATACGTACTTATTATAATCGATCTTGACCCGTCGCGCTGGAAGGGATATGACAAGCCTAATGATTGTTCATATTCGTCGTTGTAAACAAAAATGTAGATTGCTCTTCAGAGACCTGATTTTTTTTACACTTTCAATGTACTCTGTATAGCTCAAACACCTAAATCGAAACACAAGTCACGCTTTTAAAACTAGTTGCATCCTCATAATCTATTAAGTAAACAGTAAATTCTTGGTTTATAGATTTAAACCGAATTCTGTGCATTTCTGCTGCTACCGAGTTTCTAACTCGCAAAGAATATCTTCAGATCTTCAGCTGGGAGTTAACGTTGGCCGCAGCAGAAGTGCTAGGACGCGGATCTAAATAGAGATTCTAGTCAAATACCGTGAAGGTCTACAATCTAGATCTGTAGTCAAAATAATTAAAACATATTCGTGCAAGATGTAATTCTTAGATTGTTTTAATTCGTTTATATGTTGTAGGTGTTAGAGACTTGCGCCAAGACATTGGAAATATTGTGTACCGAGGGTCATTCTATTTACACCAGGTGCGACGTGTCCAGGTCGACGATTATCGACATGATTGTAGCTGCTTATAAGGAGGCGATCGACGACTGGAGAAATTTAATGTTGGGGGAAGAAACTCCGAACGCAGACGAAATATTTAATGTCGTCAGTTCACTGAAAAAAGTGGCTTTGTTTTACGCCTGTCACAATTTAAATCAATGGAATCTGTGGAACTCTTTATTCCAGGATGTGAAAGTAATACATACTCAATATATACTCATCATGTCGTTGTTAATATAATTTTATTATCAAGCAGGACTTGGAGAGCACACTCCCCCCGGAAGCACTAAAGTATTGCCTAAGCTCGTGCTTTTATTGGTTATTGTGGGGTCTCAAGGGTTTGGAAGTCGTCCACGAGGGCGGAGGTCTCATAACGCAAAGCGTCTCGGAACTTCGTCAGCAACTTGATGAATTTATCGAAGCAGCGCAGGATATAATTCGCTCTTCTCCTAACCAGGTGATGCGCGAAGAAGCATACGTTTGCCTGTGCGATCTGTTAGTGGTGTTCAGTGAACAATTGCGCAGCACCGGTTCTTATTTATCTGCACTGGTTTGTGAGCCGGACAGAAATTTGCAGTTGTTACTAAATGAATTCGTGCAAACTTACGTCTTCGTGCCCGAACAGGACTCCGAACATGACGAACATCGCATCGAGGAACTGCACAAAAGACGAAACTTCCTCGCGGCATACTGTAAGCTTATAGTTTACAATATAATGCCCACAAAAGCCGGAGCCGACGTCTTCAAGCACTACGTAAAATATTACAACGAATATGGAGACATCATTAAGTCGACGTTGAGTAAAGCCAGGGAAATAAACAAGGTCAACTGCGCTTTGACGATGTGTCTAAGTTTAAACATGATGTTCCAGAGTCTCAGTGCAAACGGAAGTCAAGTAACTAGACAACATGAAGACTTTTTTTCATTGAAAGAATTGGCCAAGAGATTCGCGCTGTCGTTCGGTTTGGACGCGGTGAAGAACAGAGAAGCCATCACCGCGCTCCACAGAGCCGGTATACTGTTTGCGGTGAGTGGCGCGGAAGCTGCCGAAGATCCCACAGGTCCACCTCCGAACTTACCTTTCTTAGAAATCTTAACGGAATTTACGAATAAACTGTTAAAGCAAGATAAGAGGGTGGTCTTGGCATTTTTGGATAGGCGTATAGCAACCGGTAATTCGTTAACGTTTGTTGTAAAGCCTCTCGATTTACTGGTCTCGTTACAGGTATGCCGAGCAGTCGCGGAGAGGATTGGCAACCCTTGCTTCTGTATAGAAACTCCCTGGTTCACGGAGAAAGCGATGTCGTGCCCACAACGAGCAAGAGAGCGTACGGGAGGAAGCGCAAAGATCCGGAAGAGGAACAAGATCGAGACGACGAGGGCTCAGATCACGAGTTTCCCGGAAGCCTCTATGGTTAATGAACTTTGTTATTAGTGTATGTTTAAGGTTGATGTAAAAAATAGTAGCGATTAGTACGTATTGTAATAACTTGGAGATTTTAAGTTTTATAATTTTTGGCACAGTTTGTTTTTCCACGTAACATTATCAACGATCAAAAGAACGATGTACAACAATATTTTCAAAAATAATGTATTTTTTTAAATGAACTGCCAATACCTGACGCAAGACGGTTGTGAAGCGAAAATAAAGTGTTTGTGACGTGTAGAAATAATGATAGGTACTAAGATCGTCTGCTCTATACATAAGGTATTTTAGGTGATAGACGAAATCGTTTAATAATAATGCATGTCGTTAGTGACGCAGTTATAGTACTGTGCCCCTTCCCCATATTTTTCACTAATTTTTCCACTGCATTTCGTTGGAAAATTTCTCCATTTTTATTAGCGTAGCGGACAGTTACTCTTAGAATTCTTGCAAGCTCCCTTCAAGAAAGTAATTATATTCTTTGTTTTTCTTTTGTGGTTTCATTATCTTAATGCAAAATCTAATTGCTAATTGTTTTTTAAGCGAAGTATTTACCGGATTCAGTATTCTATGTACGTCTTTTAGAGATGACAAAAAAGTGACAAAAAACGTTGCATGTATTAAACGCCTTCAATCAAACGAAATTTTGCTGTTTTCATATTCGCATCTATACTAAAAATTATAATGCTTTCTACAAAAAAGAAAACGTTTTATTTTCTTTTAATTTCTAATCTCTTTTATTTGTATAAAAACAAGCTTTTTTAATTGTTCCGATTTCACATGTTGGTTGCTATTACAATTAATAATCCACTACTACTACTACTTCAGAGTGTACCATCATCACCATATACTTCTTGTATAATGACACATTTTCATCTGTGTATTTTACCTAGCCCATGATACCGTCTACTTTATATATGGGCCTAATGTTATTTAAAAAAGCACACTCATTACTTTCGACATAGTCATATTTTAATAGTTTTTGTTATTGTTACTTTCGTCACTCCATAGAATAATTCTCCACTTCGCAGGAGACCATTTCAAATGTTCTAGCATAAAAACTTTGCTTCGGTTTTTTGATAGTAACGTTGTAAACATTCGAGTTAAGGTCTTGTTTCATTTGTGAGGATGATATTAAAGGTTATCATATCTTCTGTTTGTTTTTGTCTGCCTTCCACTTATTTCACTTTTTTATTCGACTTTCAAACTTTTGCAACCTTGTTTGCAGAATATACAATAATATTTTATAAAAACGTGTAACTGTTTCTCTCAATTATTAATTTTTTTATTAACTGCTGTTCAATATTCTCTTCGGCCCATTGTTTGCGAAAAACAAAAACTTTTCTTAACAGTATTAGTTGGTGTAAGTCGGTAGCAGTTCTACTTCGTAAATTCATGAAGTTTCTTTGAGATAAGCGTCATGTTTAATAATTTTTGTGGCAAAATCTAATTGGTATGTTGCATTTGTTGGCCGCCGACCACTAGAACCCAAAAGAACTGCCTTACTTTTGTCATTCCATAGAATATTTTGCCACTTTACCGTAGACCTTTGCGAAAGATTTTTAGCAAACTGAAGACTATTTTGAATGTTAGTTCTAGCATACAGACTTCGCGTCGATTTTCTGATAGCAATGTTACTAACATTCAAGTTAAAGTCTTGTTCTATTTGAGAGGACGATATATAAGGTTATCATATCTTCTATTTGTTTTTCTCTGTTTTCCATTTATTTCACTTTTTTTTATTCGACTTTAAAGCTTTTGCGACCATTTTTGTAGACCATCATTTAATATTTTGTAAAAACGTGTTACTTTTTTCCCTAATAATTATTTCGTTATTAACTTTTGTCGTTCAACAGTCTCTTCGACCCATTGTTTGCGAAAACCAAAAGTTTTTGTACCACTTCCATTTTATAAATTCATGAAATTTCTTTAAGATATGCAAAGTGTTCTTTGATTTAGGTTGCCTAGACTGCAACTTTTCTTTATCCTTTTCGTTAGATAAGTCAAACACGAAGCGAGAATAGAGCACCCGACACTGTCACGTCGCGCATGTGTAATGCTTACCCATCAAACTCTTTGTGGTAATGCTACTTAGAATTCCAGTGAATGCAAACCTTAAAGATCTTGAATTGTAGTACAAGAAAGGCGAACAAAACCTTTAAATATGTTCTAGTATCATTTTTCTTTTTAAACTTTTTACATTGTATTAAAATTAACATTTATTTTATATATGTATTGATGTTCCATTTTTCCTATAATCGAGAAAATGACATAGGCTAGTGATGCAAGCATATTGAATTGATTGAGTTGATTAAATACATCTAATTAAGATAGACGAAATACGTACGAACGGGAACAGTTTATAAAAGATTTGGTGCCACGTCAATTGGGTACACTTTTGTCGTTCACAATTTGCAGATGGTTCAAACTGGAAGATTTCTCTTCTTACCATATTCACAGAGCAACTTTATTCTATGTAGATATAGGCTCTTTCGACTTTAAAAACAACTAAATATCAGAAGCAAAATTATACAGAATCCTGGCAATGCACCGAGAGTTAAGTACAGTCGGACAGAGACGCTAGCAGATGTTGAGAGGCCTGTATTTAAACCAAATAAACGCCCAGTACTCGATTTTCTAATGAACCAAGAGTAATTTTCGTTAAATTGAAATATATTTATGTATTCATAACTCATAGATGAAAGCAGAATAGTGTGTGTGTTCTAAATCTTTAATGTTTAAAATCACCTGCTAGTAACTACAAATCAGTAAACGTAAGGGGCCGATCTAAACATTTTTACGCATTCGTTTCTTTATCTATTTTGTCTCTCTCTACATTGCGAGGATTAGATATAGTACGTTTTGCCAGCACACAGCTAGCGTACCCGGTACAAGTTTGGCTGTCGTCCAGTGGGATGATTTTATTTGCAGCTACACTACCGGTCATATTTATTTGCCCACCCTTAGTTTTAGCCAAAATTATTAAACTATCAAATGTGTACTGAACATTTATTTATTGTACCAACACAATAGTGTAAAATAAACATAAAATAGTTACATTTTTCTTATATAAAAACTTTATCATTAATTATTATTAAATTTTGCTCTCATCAATGTGTCCACCTTTATTTTTGATAATTGCGGCACATAACCGCGGCATCCTTTCAATTAATTTTTGCAGTGTATCTTCTGTAATTTGTGCCCAGGCTTCTTGAAGTTGTTGCCACAGTACAGTGGTGGATGATAGAGCACGTTCTCGAACCTTCCGGTCCAATTCTTCCCAAAGAAGCTCTATTGGGTTCAGATCAGGACTTTGAGCTGGCCATACCATTATAGAGACTTGCCCTTGCTCTTCTAGTTGACGCAAGTAATCGCCACACAATCTAGAAGTGTGTTTTGGATCGTTGTCCTGTTGAAATACAAAGTTTTCGCCAAGAATCCTTAGTCCTGAAGGAACAGCGTTATTTTCTAAAATTTCCTTGTAGCCTTCTTTTCTTAGGATTCCCTCAATTTTGACGAGATCGCCTACAGATCTTCCACCAAAACACCCCCAAATCATTACTGAATCTCCTCCATGTTTTACGGTAGGCGCAATACATTCTTGCAGTACTCTTTCTCCTGCGGATCTTCTTACGAATATTCGCCTTTTACTACCGAAAAGTTCAAACTTCGACTCGTCTATCCACAACACATTATTCCACTGATCAATCGTCCAATTCTTATGTTCTTTAGCCCAATTTAATCGTTTTATCTTGTTTTGCTTTCGTAGTAGTGGTTTTCGCAGAGCAATTCTTCCGTATAGACCCGCTTGCCTTAACTTTCTCTGTATCGTGGACACACTAATTGGTTTAGCACGCGCTCTATTCATTTCAGCAGCAATTTCTGGGGCTTGTTTTTCGTCTATCGCGTCTACTTATCCGTATTAGATGCCGGTCATCTGCAGATGTAGTCGCTTTGCGTCTTCTTTTGTTGGAAAATGTACCACTTTCTTCAAATTTTTGAACGTTATAATCAACGGTTCTGCGATTTAATCGTAATTCTTTTGCAATTTCGCGATTACTTTTACCCGTACGATGATAAGCAATTATCATAGCACGCACTTCAACAGATAATTCCCTCGTCTTCGGCATTGCATTAAAATATTCACAATAACGCTCTATTTCACTGTTTTCCCAACAAAAGATGAACGATGACTGACATAAAATCTATTTTCCTTTTTGAATAACACATCCTAATATTGTAATTAGTTAGTACAATAACACAATATTGGTAATACCTTTCGGAAATGCAGGTAGAACTGTTAATACTGTAGGGATTAGCCTATATAATATTTATGGTATTTTTCCAATTGATGACACCTTTACGATATATCATAAACAATTTAAGATTTTCGTAGAAATTCATATGGAATTACTTCCACTAATAATACTGTTGAATAATTGTAATACAGATTTTTCGAAAGGTAATCCGTCTTTCAGGAAACACATAAAATTGGGGTGGGCAAATAAATATGACCGGTAGTGTATATTGCGTATCAGTTCATTCGAGCCGGCTCTATGCTGTATATAGATAATTCAATCAACTCTTGATTTAATACATCGTGGCATATACGTGAATAAAATGAGGACTTAATGGTTGACAAAGGACGGTATTGTAAACGGCACGTAAAACCAGTGAGACAACATTAAAAAACTTTTTAAAATTTATTATTGCTTTATTATTTATTAATTTAATAATATGACTTACTGTCCATATGGGATAGATGGTTATTTATATATTGAACAAATTGTCAGTGTATATCGGTTCATAATCCAATGGCGAATAAAATTGCATGAAAAATATTGTGAAGAAAATCATTAAATTTTGTTTAATTTGTATTTTATTTTAGGCAATATTAGAGCCCTCTTTTGTTAATCCTATAAAGCTAGGATAAAACTCGTTAGATCCCAGACAATTTTAATATGAATTGCAGTAATTTTATTACACCACTTGATACAAGGAAATATTGTTTCGGTTGTAAGTCGTACACTAACGTAAAGAAGTTACTTTTTTAGTTAGATGCATAACACAGGCCAACCAATAAATATTTTTTAAAAACTTTTTTCAAGCTTCAACATGTCTTATGTATTTTTGTGTGCTGAATCCAAATTTAAATGAGGTTTTTTTCTACCACGTACCAATTTTTCGCAATCTTTATCTTTTGTTGGGTATGATAGTATTAAAATATTTAAGACTTAAAGGTAAGCAATTTATTATCAGGGAATAATTGAAAAATTTAACATTTTATTATTGCAATGGTAGTGTAAGTTTGAATATGAACAGTTTTTTACTTATTAATCTAAAGTTTTGTATTTCCTCAACCTGTTCACGGTAACAGTTCGAGTGTAGCTTTTCCTTTTATATGATGCTTCTGCAGTTGCTCGTAGAAGGGTCCAACAGTAATTTCCCATCGTGCTGACATTCCAACGACCCTGATACCATTTCTCCATCTCCTTTATATCTTTGTGGAAACGCTCCCCTTGTTCCTCACAACTCCAAGATTGTCAGGAAAAAAATTTAAATGTGAGTGTAAAAGATGCACCTTCACACTCATGTTACATCCAAGTTCTCGAAATGTTTTCGACATATTTTGAACTATGTTTTCGTAATTAGGGCCTTTCTGATTGCCTAGAAACTTCAGAACAGGTATTATTTACGCTTACAATGCATAAATAACGTAAAGTAAACATGCGAGGAAACTTTACGTCCTGTGGTATTTTAAAGTTCCTTTTCGGATTCAGCACGTCAAAAAACATAAAGGGGAGCGAAATTTATACATTGTTTTATAGTTGGACTGTGTTATTAATGCACATTGAAGTTTGGTCTCTTCAGTTCATTCTCTCATCATCTTGATGAAATCCCAACGAACGTTGTCCCGTATACAGTTTTCGAGCAATTTGCATTACGGATATTAAATCAGAAGAAACAATTTGAATAGTGCCAATAAGATTTTGGACCTAATTTGCCGCGTTTGTTTGGTTCCTGTTTGTTTGTGATTATTGTGGGAAACAGCTTGTTAATTTCATTGTAAAATTAAACATTGAAATCTGGTAGAAAATGCAGAAAGATGTCGTTCAGAAAGAATAACGGTAAGATGATTTACTTAACCAATTTTATTATTATTGAAAGAACAGATCCAAAAAGCGAATTTAAAATTTAAAAAAATTACAGACCAGTACACATATTTAAGAATATTTTTGAAAACTCGTTAAAAATTCTTCACAAATGATTTTTTAGTATTTTCTAAGTCAAATTCGATAGTTTTATTGCAAGTCCTTGAGCAATTGAAGCTAGTTCCCTCAAATGGTGTTCTTTTTTTAAGAAAAACTTTCTTATAGACATACACTACCGTTTAAAAGTTTATTCGCATATAAAAAGTTAGTAACGTCACTTACTCAATTTACTGTTAACAGTATAGTGTGCGTATGTCTTCATATAGTAATTAATGAAATTAATATAACCACCCCTCACACTCATGATCAGAACACATATTCGAGGCATTCTCTTAGTTGACCTATTAAGATAATCGACGTCGATTTAATTCCAAGCATTTTGTAGTGCTGTCTAAACATTTTCTTTACTGGTTGGCAACGATTTGTGTACCTCACGTCCTAGATGGTCCCGTATCGACTATAGGGTTGCAGTCGGGACTCTGCGACGGCCATTCCATTAATGCAAGAATTCCTGCCTGGGTTTGTTCTTCAAAATATGCTTTTACAATCTTCGCTGTTTGTTTTGGAACCTTATACTGCTGGTACACAAATCTGTCACCAATTACTTCACTTCCTGTAGAATACCATGATCTGTTAAAGTCTGCAAATAAGCATCTCGATCATTTTCGTATCGATTTTAATTAGGGAATCTACCAGAACACCCTCAAACCGTCATATTTCCACTTCCATGCTTTACAATTCGAACAACATTTTGCTCCTGCATTCTTTCACTGACACGGCAACGTGCAAACACTCGTCGCTTGTTTTCAAATAGCTCAAATTTCGATTCATCGCGCCAGAATACCTTTATCCATTACTCCACGGTCGGGGTTTTCAGTGGCTATAGGACCTTTTAGCCTTGCCTCTGATAATCGGCGTTTCATGGTAGGAACACTTTTTAATGTTAAATGCTACTGATATTGCTGGGGCGGTTAGTCAACGATTTCGTAATGATACTTTCGTATTATGTAGAGTAACTGTGTTGGCCCTAGTTTCTAGGTCTAATTGCTTTCTTCTAGCCACTATTTTCACTATTGCATCGTATTTCTAACGTGCACAATAACATTATTACCACAACGACTGTTATATCGAAACTGATGTACTCCCCTCCCCCATGCAGGTATAAACATCCCTGACGAAGCACTTCCAAATACATTTAGCATCTGTTCGTTTTCATTACTTCATTTACTTATTTTTCTTATTGAAGGAATTTTTAGTAAAATAACTTACCTGTATAATATTGCACTCTCTCTTAATTCTATTTTTGATACTCACAGGATTTATAACATAATAAGCAGTTTCTGGGTAGTTTTATTACAATTTTGAGTGCGTATGAACTTTTGAGCGATAGTGTATGTACAATCGGCCAATTTTAAAATAATGTGAGAAATTGGTCATCCTTATGCTTATGAATGCAGATTTTTTTAAATAACAATATATAAATATGTGAATTTCTATTACATCTGTTGATTAATAAAACGGATTCCCGGTAAAGTTAAAAATTATTCGAACCCATAAGCTTACAAGATTGACCAATTTCCGATACTATCTCATTTCAAAATAAGTCGTCTGTACACATACTATTAATTAATATTAGGATTATGCATTTCAAAAAACGTCGAGACTATTTTATGCTTACATATGAATAGATTGATAGTTTATCCTGTGACATTTAATTCGTTTCTGAAATTTTGTCCTTTCATTTTCAGACACTTGAAGATATAAATGTCCAATAGTATGTTAGTGTTGGTCTCTACAGTCCCGCACATTTTATAATTGCTGTAAATGACATCGTCACTGGCAAACTTTTCTTCTGAATAGTTAATAATTAAAATTATAATGTAAAATATGCTTTATTTTCATAGAGAAAAAAATATTTATTGTCTTTATATTCGTAATATTTATGTGAATCATCTTTAATGCCAAGTAGTTACATGTATGTAATTGTTATGCGGTCAATATTCATGATGTATTAATAAAGTAACGATTTGATAATGTTGAATTTACTGCTAGATACTACCGTGTGCAATCCATACAAGGTCTACCGCGCTCCTCCGCCATGTACAAATAAACATGCCTATAGTAATTTCGAATACGTCAGTATTGAAATAATTCCTAGCAAAATTTGTGTGAAAGAATGTGTATTCGGCTTTTAATTAAAAACGAAATCAAAAACTTTTGATTTTCAAATATGGTGTTTTTTTTTCTGAATTAAATTAATAATTTAAGTGTTGGCAGTATTGGGACCAATTGTCCATTTGACGTTTGTAAGTTTTTTTTTGACAGTAGTTTGTTTTAAAAATTAGGTCCTTTAGTTAAAAGAAAAAAAAACTTGCTTAGATGATTATAATTTTAAGTGTGTTTGGTAATAATTGTACCTCAGAACGCGAGAAGAGAGACCTTAAATGAGAAAAAAATACTCGCGATAATATATAACCTTGCGTATTCTAGTTAATTTCCAAACAAGAAGCAATTATGGCAGATATTTTAGTTTTGGAATGGATGGAAGAATTCGAAGCCTTAACTGAGAGCGAGATACATACTTACGCAACTGAACAGGAAAACAATCATGAAGTCATAATTGCATTGTATGTATTACTTGAAGAACCTCAACAATGGAAAAGAGGGAGTGTAAGTTAATGAATGACTGTTATCTGTTAATCCCACTAATTTTGAAAGATATATAATTTTTCAGATTATTGAGAAAATTTGTAAACAATTGTTAGGATTTTATCGATCTGGTGATCACCATTTGAAAAAATTTGTTATGCAATATATTCCAAGTTTAGTTTGGTTACATTTATCAGCAAGACAAATATATCCAGAAGTAGAAACTTTATTACTCAGTTTATATAATCTTGAGGTAAATAAGTGAATGCAATTACGTATCTTGCCAACTTAAAAATTCAATTTTAGATCGTCGACAATAAGGGTCAACCACGAATTATATCCTTTCGAGTGCCAAGTATAGCACAATCATCTATATTCCATGATTCATCCAATTTAGAACCATCATTTATAGCAGAGAATTCTTTAAGGAGGTGGGAAGAATGTAATACGAAACTAGTAAATTGGGGCCCACTGCCTCAAGTAGAATCCCTAAATGCTCAAAATCGTCAACGTGTTGTAACTGCTTTACTATTCCTTTATAATCAACAGATAGCAAATGTGGGCATACAAGGTATAGAACACAGCTGTCGAGTTATTTCCAGGTAAAATATCATGAAGTATTTATAAGTACTATCATAATTTTTGACAAAAAAGCTTGCATACGAGTAGTATTTTTTATAAAACTACTTCAAAATGATATCTACGCGTATAATGAAAACTTTTGTTTAAGATTAGTGACACAAGGCTTCCACCCGGGCAGTAATCGCACTTCAAGTGATAGTGACAGTATAACTTATATGAGTACAGTGCCTCGTTTAATAGTTTCCAGTCCCCTACTCTTGGAACTTTTGCAAGTTGTTTATCATGGCCTACAAAGGGATGCTAGCGGTGTTGCTCAAACACTTCACGATATTACGGCCAGGGCTACATACGAAACATATGCAGGTACGTCAATCGGATCGATTTATTCGACTGAGTCGTGCTTACCAAAACGTTGTGACAACTAACTTGCAGACGTTCTGTTGGCAACACATGCTATTCAAAACTTACTACATCGATCACCTACAGCATATCTACCGTCGAGGCCTTCTACTAAGCAACACGTTTCCAAATCTATGATCACGAACGCTTCTTTCAGGACCAAGAAATTGCCAGGTATGCTTTTGCATTCCTTTTTATTTGCTACTTAATTGAACTCAATCTTTCTAATGTATACTACAAAACTCCTTTGTCTATTGCCCGTCACTTGCTGCATCATCCTTGACATTATTGACACCACTCTGAGGAGGAAACAATACAAACTGTATTTCAGTGCTGTTTCATATTTTATCATAGTCTTATCAGCAGAGCTAAAATTTTGTACATAATTCAAAATTTCCTCAGCACAAAGATAATTTTCGCCAATAAAACTTTTTTTTTGAAAATAAAAGGAAAACACTAATGCCGCCGTATGATATTTTTTACGTAAAAAGTCAGAAATCATAGAGCAGAGTTTTTACTAAAAATTTAAGTAATTTAATGACTGCTTCAATTAATGATAGCAACATAGCTTATACTTATTTTTGAAGTATGTACAAGCACTCATACTAAATAAATTAACCTTAGCGCCATGTCAAGATGAGCATGTTACCGCGAAAGAATAAAACTATTTAGTTTAGGCTTAACATAACATACACTGGGCTTTACTGGATTAATAAGGATTTGAGTTCAATTAATGATTACCATTCCATTTAGAAACATCTCCCTCCAAACTCCCAATCCCTATAAATATCCTTTTTCTTGTTAAGGTAAAAAAGGTAAAGGCTGAGATGGTTTCTCTTCTTAGATGACATACCAATACAAGATAACGAAGGCGAATCGAGTCTGAACTCCATTGTGGAAGAAGGTCAAGAGAGTACGGAGAAGGCGAAGTTCAGGGGTAGATCGGGCAGCAGTGCTTTGAAGCATTTACCGAAATTGAGCGGCCTCAACAAGAAACCGAAAATGAAGAACAGTCCCACACCTCCGAGACACAGTCTCGAATCGGATCCGCCAATTGAAATGCACATGGCTGGTGGGGACCAAGTCAGTCTGATAGCGGGAAACTTTCAGGAGAACGGCATGAATGAGAGTCAGGCGCAGAGTGCCGTTTAAATGGATGCGCGCATTGCAAGTATCGCGGATTGACCCATAGCATTCATTAAACTGCCTCACAGAGACACTGACACTCATTGTATTTAAATTGTGATATTGTAAAGTGTAAAATATTTAGGAAAAAATATTTTTCGAGTATGAATAATGTAACGAAAGGTAGTGTAGCGATTGTCGGGTTAGGAAACAATATCAAAAGAAAAAAATAGCGTTAAACTATATGCTTCCGAATCCGTTGAAGATTATTTTATAAAATAACTTTTTACTTGTATACTTTCGTTGCCGTTACCGAACGCCCTACCTGAACGTGCTTTTTACAACTTTCCACGTTATCATGCATGACTTCAGTTTTGAGACATTTAGTTTAGAAACAATCGCCATTCGTATATAATATTTTAAACGAACTCAATATTACGTAAAGAAGAGAGCAATGCTTTGTAATTAGCTTAACTTCCGTTATTTTCAGCAATTTTCGTGTATATTTTACTAAAAGTCTGCCCGGTTTTATGAAAGTTTCTTCATTTAGATCGTTTTTATCGTTTAAAATGCTTGTTCAATAAATTCTTCCTTGGCAGAGGAATCCCCAAACGTTTTTAATAAACTGTGTCTTGTTTGTTTGTGCCAACATCTAGTTTTGAAGTGGCTCTAATTAAATGACAAGTAATAGGGGTTCATCAATAGCTACAAAATTCACCTCTGGCACTTTCTTGTTGTAATAATTCCAATAAAACTAGTGCTCGACTATGTCCTCATCCGAGTTTTTGAATGAAGGTCTTGGTAATTGGAAAACTTATATTCTGGGTGTAGGAACAGTCCATGTTCTTATTCGCGATGTACAAAAACCTTGCATCATTGTTTTCTCGATTTCAAGAATACCGTACTAACCCATAAAAGCCAAAAAATGTTTTTTAAATCATATTTTTTGGGTTTCCAATATACAAACGCAATAATAATTTTTAAAAACAACCTACCAATGCATAATTTCACCAAACAACAATGTAACGAAAGAGCTATTTTATTTTTCAACGTAACTCCCCCTTAACTTCAATGCACTTGCACTACTTGTCCTGCAACGACTTTATTCCACCAAAAAAAAAAGTTTCCACTGGAGCCGAGAGAACAAGACACTGATTCCCCATTATCTTTGCCATCACATATGTATTTCACTCAATGCAATGACTTCAGTCCATTTCTAGGTTTAAATTTGTTTAATTATTGCCTTATTGCCTATACATATTGTATGCCTATGGTATATGTTAAGAGTTTGTGCGCGCTCGTTGTAAATATTGATGTATATGTCTCGCGAAGTCGGAAAAAAACATGCGCATCCAATTCTATATTAGTATTCAGGTTCGGCGACCGGAAACTGTAACGAGGATTCATCTTCATCCGGGACAAACTTTTAATCGTGTGTTACGAAAAAAACTATGGATAATTTCTAATACATTTCATGTTCTCAGCTTTACAAGGAAACGAGTGTGAAACGACTACAAATCGTAAAATACAGATGTAAAAATGACACCGGTATTGAGGGATTATTTTTCTAACTGCGAAATATGCACAGAAAATATTAAACAAACGTTGCATATTATTAAATGAAGTTATTTATATTTTGGAGGCTAATCGATTGAAACCCATTAAAGATAGCGTAGAAACATTGATTTTTTTTCACTATTGTTGACACGAGTCCTATTTTCACGTTTCTTTTCTAATGCAATTTGCTATATGTGACACTTTATATTGGAATAGACAGAATTCCATAGCACGAAAGTTTAAAAAAGCACTTCTGCGATATCTGTCCAAAGTTTTCGCAGCTTCAAAATGGTCTCTCATTAAATCAATGATTAATATCCGTCAAATTTGAAGAGTATGGCGTTTCTGATTCGGGAAGCATAAACGGTGCTCTCTCTCTTGTAAATTTTTTAACTCTCCATATAAATGACAAACATTCCTGCACAAATGGTTACCTGTACAATAATTATACTAAGCAGATATGTGAGTGTTTTATCTACATGCAGGGTCTGCAAATAAATCCATGTCAAATGGATTCTTTTTGTTTCTCATATTTGTTTTCTCTTAAAATAAAATACGATGTATAATTTCAGTGCATTGATATAAGAATACCGACGTAGGTTAAAAACATAAAAGTTCCTAACAAATAATAACGTAATAGCTAAACGATAAAACAAAATAGTGAGAAAACTGTATTTCCATCTTTCAGGCAGAAATGAAACTATTTGAGAAGAGGACGTATAGCAGAGGGTGTGTTTTTCTAATAGAATTTGTTTCTATAACATCCTTTTTGCTTTGAGTAACTGGAATCGTATTTAACTATAAAAAGGAATTGCTCTGCATAATCCCCTGTACAAAACAATATTTTGGTAAATATGGAGATGATTATAAAAAAAGCCAATATTCCGACATTAGTTCTTGAAGTGTCATTGGGTGCTGAAAAATAAAAAGTTTGAAGCATTTCTTGATGTTTCGAAAGGCATTTGACCTAACTAGTACTTAATTATATGACGGTAATATTTTGAAAAGTCTAGCAAGATATGGAATTTTGCAGACACTGTGTACAGTTTTAAATAAAAATCCAAGTTAATTTGATATTATTTTATTTCTTTGCTTTGCACATACAAATATTACAATAAGTGTGCTGTGTATAAATGGAACAAAAACAAGTTAAAAGTGAATCATACATATGTATATCTGTAGCAAGAAGTGTTATGTACGTATCTAGAGAGCCTATTATACAGAGACAGGTATATTCCATTACTTTCTATGTGTATTGTGTAAAGTAATGTTATCGGTGTTAGGTATTAAGGTCGAGATCTGTTGTAACGTTGAATAAAACATCCCTTGAAGCTGTTTAGTCTTACATCAACCTCACCTTCTTCCAGCTGCACACCAAAGTACATTTATAAATACAATACAAAGCGCATATTAAATTAAAAAGGATTATATTCTGTTATTTTTAATGGCGCAACTGTAATTGGCATAAATTTGTTGAAAGTTTTGAATTACGTGAGGCGGTAGCGCCATCTATGAAGGAAATTGTATTGAGAGATTTCCAGAGAATCAAAATCGGGACTTTTTCTGTGAATGATATAAAATCGTTTACCTACATCTATTAATTCCAAAAATAACTTGACCAACCTCGAAAATATTTAATATTCGTCGTTTTTTAAATGTATTATAATTTTTGTCAAATTACTCAATCAAATATTACAAATATGAACAGACAAATTCATTGAATAAATTAAAATTTCTAATGTGTTTATTAACACCAGGGGAACTAGTAAAAAGATCTGCCTAGCCATGTGCTTTCGCAGGAGAAAATGAATTTTGTGAAATTAGAACATGCCGGTGTCATCAAAATTTTGAGACTACGTTGAAAAATAAAATTAGCAAGAAAATCGTGGATCTTTTGTGTCATTGTTAGGTAGAAAGCTTTTCTAGTTTCCTTTGTAACAAAAAAAAATAATCCATTTAAATTAGTCACACCAAATTTTCCAATTAATTATTAAACAAGAGCAAGCATTTAAAATAAAAATAAAGACTTGAAGCAACGATTTTTGTGTCTTTTCTTTCAAAATTCCCACACTTTTTAGATTCGAATCGTACCTAAATTACAAGAAGCGTTTTGAGAGGCAGCCAAGAAGTTTCAATCATGTATGTGAAAAAACATTGAATACACAGGATTAAAAAAGTTTCGTGGTAAAATGATTATTGCACAGAAGATTTCGTCTTGAAGTCTTTGTTGAATATTCAAGTGTGAATAGCAGATGTTTTCCAAACTTAAATACTATAAAATCAGATTAAGCATAGTTCTATATAGAGTCGCCTTGTTCATTTATTTCTGATTAGTCAACATATTTTTATCAGTTTCAAACCGATTTTTTAAAAATTTGGCGTGTTTATGTTCTATTACAAAATATACAAGTTTACTTTTATCAACGAAAAATAACAATATTGCAAAATAATTATTAGTCGTTTTCAAAACACACTAGTTAAAATGGTATCATTGATTAATGCAATTTGTTGCTTACAGTATCATATCAGGTGTATAAAAATTTTCTTATCCAGTGTATATGTATCAATAAAAATATATTTATAGTTAATCAAGTAAATAAATATAATTCTATTACTTTAACAGATAATGAAGGTAAACAATTCAAATAAAATAGTACTATTATTTATTTATATAGAGTTTATGAAGGATACTACTGTCAATTTTTAAGTACTCATATCTCAACAGTTTAAAAGTAATTAGGAGAATTAACAATTTTAAAAGACGAAATATAAAATTTTCTTATATTTTTCAATGGAAACCTAACCTCAATGAATTTTAAAATCACAAGTAATGTGGAATTAAATTGATTTAGACAACTAATTTGGATTATTTATAGAGTGAGTTAGTAATAACAGCTTTTAAGAAATAGCCAGAAAAGTACTAAACGACATTATATGAAATTATATTGATGAGTAATGTGAAAAAAACACGTGCACTTACCTGTTTACACCCGAAACGCATAAATCAAGCACAATAGGTTAAATATTTGATTTTAGGTACCTCAAACGAAAATATACCTGATCATGTTGATAAAGATCTTTGTAACAAGATGGGGATACACATTGTCTTATACATAAAATTTTAGATACACCCTTCTTTCCTGAACAACCAGTTTCACATGCAGTTTCGTATTCCCTAAACATTGCCTCCTGCAATAGAAGCTGATAGTGAATAACATACTCTTTACTAATTTAAACATTACAGACGTTTTTACTACTTTCCTTGTAGGGAAATTCTGTAAATGTATAAACCACTTTTTGTTGTCCTTTTACGGCGTTAAAGTTATAAACAATGAATAAAATTACTATGGATAATTTAAAATGCATGATTTTAATAGCATCACGACGTCATAGTCGTATTTTTCTCAATATTAACCTCTGAAATTGAAATCGATTTGAATGTCTTCAAAATTAAACTGTATAATGCGTGCGCAATGTATTGTTCTTCGGTCTCTCTTCATTATTACTCAATCCTTTTCCAGTCTGTTGCTTCTCCGTTCTCCCATCATCCATGTTTTCTCGTTTTCAATCGATGCGTTGTTGCTTGCCTTTTAGAGCAACCACTTGCTGAATGTTTAGCATGTAATTGAATTCTTCTGAGTGTCCAAGCTGAATTTAGGGTTCCACATTTTATACACAGGGAGAAAGCAAGAGTTAATTCGACAAGGTAAGTTACATATTTGCATATATCACTCTGCGGACAGGAAACGGTAATCCGTTGTAATACTGTTGTGCGAAGCGTTTTGTGTCGATAGCGCTTTTCCATCGAGATCGTGATCATTTGACTTTAGTTGTAAGTTCATACAATTTCTACATGTTTTTAGCCATTTTCGGCGGCTATTTTTTGGCATTCTGTGAACATCATTAGTGTAGCAAGGTTAAGCAAACATTATAAACCGGTCTTGCATGATTTTCGAATGTCGAGACCGTCCCTGTCCCGCCAATTGACCCTCTCTTGTAGATAGATGTATGTATGCTACCTGTAGCGCTTAAGTACACATGAATGTCTTTCGCAGAGTTTGTGCGTTCGGCCATAAATAAAATGTTGGAAATTTGTATATTTACGTCATTTATAAAATGTTACAACAATGGTAATGAATGTATTTACTATTGCTGTGTCTTATTTATTAAAAAAAGAAGAAAAAGAAAGCAATAAGAACAACAAAAGGCATTTGTAATTTTTTAACGGACGATAATCTTTTGTTTTCATGTATTTGATTATCTTCTAGTAAGTTGTTCCACTGTAGGGTTTTTGAAAAATGTCTTCTTCCATTATTAATAAAGAACTTATGAAGTGGGAGTTGAATGACGAGTGGGAGAAGATTAATAAGGAGATATGGGTATGATATTATAAGCCATACATTTTTAAATGACAACATTCCCTCCGCAGACTTGAATTATATATTTGGTTTAAATTCCTCTTCTGCATACATGTCAATTTATAAAATTAATGATGCAAATTTCGTTTGAGATTTGTAATTAATAAAAACTTCATAACGAGGCTACTATTTTAACTGCGTCCATGTGGATTTCAAATGTAAACGTTTTTGGAGACAATTAAGTGAACAAGTTCCAAATGTCCACCTATTTTCATCAATACACACCACTCTAAATACCACATTTGAATTTCACCTTTGATGACAGTAAATACCGCAAAATTAATATTTTTGTAAGATTTTCTAGACTTATTTTCAGAAATAATTTACTTTTCTACCTTCTTAAAACTTCCATAAATAACATTTTGTAAATTATGTGTAAATTCATTTCATTTTTACTTCATTGTATAGTTAATAATCTCATAAAGATGCCTGTCTGCGTTTGATGGGATAGGAAAAACTACAGAATTAAACGGGCGAAATGATTTTTTTTAAACATGTAAATTATGATACTGTTAAGCGTTATTGGAAAAAAAAAAGAAACTGAAAACATAGTCCATCGTAAAGTAAAGGTAAATAATGTGTGTTGCAAAAGAACTGAACATTGCTGGGGGAACAAATTTCATTCACTTCCTTCACTCTTCTAGGACTGCATAGTTTCGATTGTACTTTTTTTTAGTATGATGCGTTGATTCCGCAATATTTTTCTTATCAATAACATAGATGTAGATTAGGATTTCATTACTGCAACATCGACTTTATAATTTTTACGATGCAATATTGTTGCTCCATCAATGATCGCGTCAAAGTATCTTTCCGTACATTCAATTTGCTTTTTGTGAACGTCCTACTATGTATTATGTATGTATATGTATTCTCATAATTTTTTTAGGTCTTTTTACTTGTTAATTCTTTTACTATTAAAAAACCACACGGCAATATTTTATGTGTGTACACTTGCTACAATTACAGATTATAATATGTGATTGCTTTCTCTTTTTATGCAAATTTAGGAGGCCACTTTCCCTTCAATATCTTTTAAAAAAGCTATTTCAAAAGTTTGTGAAGCGACCCATTTGAAAAGATGCTGCGATTCCGCCTAAAGTCTATTTTTAAACTAGGAGGAGTAAATGAAAGACCCACATTTACACTGTGAAATTTACCAGATAAATCCCTATATAATTATTTTGATAAATTTGATAAGCCCAAAACATTTAATATTACAGAGTACGTTACGTATGAATAAATCTGTTTATTTACAAAATAGTGTACAATAGTGTGGTTGATACAAATCAACCACAAAAAAAAATAAATTTACAAATTTTACGCTTACAAATAAATAATGATAACACGTCATATTGGGTTGGCAACTAAGTACTTTCGGCTTTTACTGATAGAGAGCGCTACTTTATTTTTTGTATAACGTATGTTAGTGCTGTACTTTACCGTTTGTCGCGTGATACTAGTCACATTGACGTAACTTCAGAAGCAAGTAGTGCGTGATTTTTATTAAAGCTATTAGTTGTGGGTTAATTTTAAATGGAGTGCAGAAACAAACATTTTCGACATATTTTACTATTTTATTTCCGTAAAGGAAAGAAAGCTGCTGCGGCTCACAAAAAGATATGTCAAGTTCATGGTGCTAATTGCTTAACAGAGCGCACGTGTCAGAATTGGTATACAAAAATTCCGTTCTGGAGATTTTTCCCTCAAAGATGAGCAACGTTCTGGTCGGCTTACTGAAGTTGATGATGACCAAATCAAAGTCATAATTGAAGAGGATCGTCATATAACTGTTCGAGAGCTTGCGGAGAGGCTACATGTGTCGCACACAACAATTGAAAAACATTTAAAATGTCTTGGGCTAGTTAAGAAGCTTGATATTTCATTTAACACAAAGAATCAACTTTTGCCATATGCACCTTAGACGAAATGAAACCGACCCTTTCTTAAAAAGAATCATCACTGGTGATGAAAAATGGGTTCTGTACAGTAACATAGTTCGAAAACGATCATGGAGCAAACACGATAAACCAACTCAAACCACATTAAAAGCTGAATTGCATCAAAAAAAGATCATGTTGTCAGTTTGGTGGGATTACAAAGGTGTCGTGTTTTTTGAGCTGCTTCCAAGGAATCAAACGATCAATTCTGATGTTTACTGTCAACAATTAATAAAACTGGATGAAGCAATCAAAGAAAAACGGCCAGAATTGTCAAATCGGAAAGGTGTAGTTTTCCACCAAGATAATGCAAGGCCTCACACATCTTTGGCAACTCGTGGGAAACTATTGGAGCTTGGCTGGGATGTGATGCCACATCCCCCATACAACCCTGATCTAGTACCATCTGATTACCATTTATTTCGAAGTTTGCAGAATTCTTTGAATGGTAAAACTTTCACAAATGACGATGACCTTCACTCGCACCTGGTTCAGTTTTTTGCTGATAAGGACCAGAAATTTAATGAGCGCGGAATCATGCAGCTGAAAGAAAGATGGCAAAAGGTCATTGAGCAAAATGGAAAATATATAATTGATTAAAAACTATTCTTTGTTTAAAAAAAGTGTTTTATTTTATACTACAAAACCGAAAGTACTTAGTTGCCAACCCAATACATAGATTAAGAAATTAGAAGGCTTTTTATTTACTAAATACTTACATAAAGTGAACTAAATAAACAATATCGATTCTAAATCTGACCTGTCTAAAAAAATACCACAGTCACTATTGGCACCAACAGAAATCAATTATCTACAATTCCATCTAGTGTGAACATCTTTGTTTCCTATTTAATTATAAGCTCAATACTAATTTTCCAATTAACATTTTGAATATTTTCTGTACTTGCAATAAAAGTTCTTTCACTTCCTTCAATTTAAATGTGCTTTTGGATGCAACTTTATTTTTTAATTTTGCCCATATCACTTCAATTGGATTTAGCTCAATACGGTAAGGTGGCATGTGATACAATTTTATTGTTACCTTTCGCTATTTCCTCAATCACATATAAATTGTATTGCTCTTTACTCATTTTTATTAAGTGCAGAAGTTCGGATTGACTGACCCATATCCTCTTTGAATTCAATCTATTTCGCTTGCAGTCACTCCTGCATATCCTTTTTCTTAGATACTGTTGTAGGAGTTGTTTCCAGTTAACTGCTATGGTGTGATGCATTATCTGCGATAATAACAGCATTGTCAGGTAATCTTGGTAATAAATTATGAAACCATTTCTCAAACATTGCTGCATTCTTCCCCATATGATAATCTCC
The DNA here is from genome assembly GCA_031893035.1 of Dermolepida albohirtum. Classification (NCBI taxonomy): domain Eukaryota; kingdom Metazoa; phylum Arthropoda; class Insecta; order Coleoptera; family Scarabaeidae; genus Dermolepida; species Dermolepida albohirtum. The sequence continues at coordinate 285,327 of JAVIWB010002661.1, forward strand.
AGTTTTTTCGCCTTCAAAAAACAACTTTTCATCAATAGCCAAGACATGTTCAGATGAAACGTGTAAAAGAATAAGCCTCTTCTTCTTGCCTGGTGCGTTTCTTAGTCCTGTAGGCAGTTCTTTAATGAATGCTTGACGTTGATCTTCAATATTATTTATTATAAAGGTTTTTTTTTGTTTTCTATGGTCTTCATTAACACAAGTTTTATCTAAATAATAAATTAGTCGACCACCTCCTCTTCCAAACTCCTTAATGTTAAATATTTTCGTGTCCATGTAATGATTTCATCTCGTTCTATGAGAATGCTTTTACGGTTCTTTTTCAAAATTCAAAATTTTTTTCCAAAGTAGGTAATTCGTTCCTGAAGACGAAAGCATGCACTATTCCTCATACAGACTATTTAACTGCTTCATCATATGTGGCAACAATACCAGGTCGCCTTACCCTATACTTAGATACAGTAACTGTGCCGGTGTCGTCATATTCCTTTGTGATTCAATATACTGTCGATTCAGCAACTTCTAAAAAAAGCATATTCAACCTTTCAAAACTTACCCACGGTGTTGTTACTTTTGGAAATGATAACTGTTTCACTAAGATCCGTTTCCTCGGTTCGTAGGTGTTTATTACTGTTTATACATACACATTTTGCGTTTCTTTGTAAGCGAATGTAATTTTGAATTTGGTACAATATTGACACTAAGAACAATAGAATGGTACATTAAGCGTTTTGCAAATTCTTAAAAGAACGTTCGTTTGTGTTTGAAGGAGCAATAGCTCAACGGAAACACAAAAGCATTAACGAAAAAACCTGGCAGGCGTTTGAATATAGATAGGTTAAATGCGCTATTTATTGCACATTCCTTCTGCATAAATCTCTGTCTATGGAACAACTAGTTACAGATGCGGGTTTTAGCGGAGATAATTCGGAACAGTATTCTTAGTTTAAAAATGGACTATAGTTACATTATTTCTTTATTTAATATTTTTTTAAAAACATATATCTTTATCATTATTTTACCAAATGCCATTGAAGAGAAAACCAGGAAATCTTCCTGCACCAGATGATATTGGACACCTGTCATCTCTAGCTTCAGAACTCACAATGTGATGATTCATTCCCCCAATGTCATGCGCATTAGTAGTAAATTTTGTTATGCAGTTGTTCTCTGATACGCATACCCACATCTTCAAATTTGGACTACCGTTCGTAGAATACTCAACACTTTTGATTTAACATCTCTTATCGTCCGTCTTTGTTCAACTATGAGGTGCAGCAGGGAACATGGTTAAAGCTGTATAATAGTCAATGGAATACAGGAATGCCTTTCATTGTCGAAAACTCTTGTATGATCAACGCTGAATGCGACAATGATTTGTCACGACTGATGATGGAACGGTTGCTTCCATCATCAGTCAGTTCTGGTCGAACGAAAATCTCGTGCGCTCTCAGTATCACTTTGATTTGCAATTTCCCCTTCGTTGATCGCAGTTGTCTTTTCTCACTCGCTGACTATGTTTTTGCAAATTTCGATAAATCGTTTGCCCTATTTTATAGAAGATTTGGTGTTAATTTGCAGTTCTTTTTTCATGTCACCAATTTTATTCGATCAAAAAATTTATGTCTTAGATCTTTTCTATTAGAAGACTGCGTGGTTTTGAATTAAAATTTAACCTATTTGCTATATATCTTATATTATTTGGCATCCACTATTTGCGTCGTATTTCCTTCTTCCTTTTTTTTGCTATTACGATTTCTATTCACAACAGTGTAGAGAGTGCGTACATAAATCTAAGTAACTGATTTCTTTGTAATCTATACGATATCTGTTTTCTGAATTTATTAAAAATTATGAAACAGAAATCGAAGTCAATACAAAATGTAAATATTAGTACAACTGTGTTGAATTGTTTCAGGAGATTGCGTCGTCCTAAAGATATTCAAATAATAAATTTTCGGCGTTAATGTTTTATTTTTTGTGATGTACACGCGTAAGTGTAGTGGAGTCATCGAAGGCTTCAAAGTAAAAACTAGGTTAACGACGCAATATCTATTAAATATTTTGGTACGGATCGGTCAGTTTGTTATCGATATTTTGCAGACTTCGATGATTTATACTTTTTGCCTAAAAATACATTTGAGGCTGCACATTGCTCGCTACATACACTTCATGGTGTTTTTCAAGTTTTCAGTTGCGCATTTGTATTTCGCATGATAACTTTTGCAACTTTTAAATAAAATGTTACTAACACGCATGCATATAAGTACATGTGACATACACGTAAGTAATATACAGTGTTGTATTCTTGGCACAGGCCTTTGTAAACTAATGATGTTTCACCGCGCACCGTGATGTTACACGTGACGGTTGTTAATAAAATGTAGTACTCCAAAATAATTCACTTTTATCTCCTATCACTAAGTATACTGTGACAATTTTTAACTTTAGCACTTAGAAAATCAAAATAATTGTTAAATTGAGAACTTTCCATTGATAAAACCATTCTATGATAATTTATGTACAATGGGAACTTGTTGGCTAAATTAACATTTTACCATGGTAAACATATTTTTCACCACTGCAGCAATAGTGGGATTGGATGGTTGCAATCATGACATGAACATAATAATAGGGTGGAATTACTTAAACTGTAATAAAATTAAACAAACTTAAAACTTTAGAATTAAAGATTAGAATGATAACATTACGTTTATGAAAGATTTAACTATAAAAAAAAAACTATACAATATGCAATGGTTATCCTAATCTGTATAAGCACTGAATGCAATTTACACTACGAGGGTGGTCCTAGAAATACCTGACCTAACAAAGAAAACACAAAAATTTTGGAAAGAAATATATTTATTTTTTAACATAATCGCCTTTCAGCTCTATACACTTTTCCCAGCGATGTTCAAGAAGTTCGATACCCTTTTTAAAATAAGAACCGTCTTGCTCCTCAAAATAGCCATTAATTGCCTTCACTTCTTCATCGTTGGAAAATCTTTGACCGCTGAGTCATTTTTTCAAGTTTGGGAACAGAAAATAATCCGAGGGAGCTAAATCTGGCGAATAGAGTCCATGGGGTAGTAATTCAAACTTTAATTCATTAATTTTGGCCATTGCAATAACGGATTTTTGAGCTGGTGCATTGTCTTGATGAAATAACACTTTCTTAGCGAAATGCGGCCGTTTTTGCTTGATTTCTTCGCTCAAACGTTGCAATAAGTATACTCGCCGTTGATAGTTTTTCCTTTTTAAAGATAGTCAATGACAATTATTCCACGCACATCCCAAAAAACTGATGTCATGACCTTGCCTGCAGATGAAACGGTCTTCGCCTTCTTTGGAGCCGGTTCTCCCTTTTGAGTCCATTGTTTTGATTGTTCTTTTGTCTCGGGTGTGAAGTTATGGACCCATGTTTCATCCATGGTTATGGAACAGCGCAAAAAGTCTGCTTTGTTGCTGTAAAACTTCGCTAAACACTCAATTGAAACATCTTCACGACACTGTTTTTGCTCGAGTGTGAGCAAACGCGGTACCTATCTTGCACACAGCTTTCTCATGTTCAAATTTTCAGATAATATGCGATGTACCGCACATTTGAAATGCCTACTATGTCTGCTAACTCGCGCACTTTCAGTCGACGATCATCCAGTTCCGCTTTGTGGATTTTCTTCACCATTTCTGGACTCGTCACCTCATTTGGTCGACCACTGTGATGCTCGTCTTGACAGCTTGTACCGCCTCGTTTAAACTCTGCTACTCAATATTTCACTGTTGTAAACGAAAGAGCGGACTCACCCAGAGTAGAATCTAGTTCAGCTTTTATATCGGTTGGGCTGAGGTCTTTCAAATAAAAATATTGTATCACGTAACAATGACCAATTTTCTCCATTTTTACAAATTCACTGAAAACGTACACTATTAATGGCTGCCTAACAAATACTGAATAACGTGGCATCTTTAAACTTGAAACATATGCTTTATAGATTGTGTACTTTCTAATACAGTGATAGTTTTCAAATAACTATCGCCATTTTTAGGTCAGGCCGGATACTTATGGGACCACCCTCGTATACTATGACAATATTTAAATTTAAGCACTTAGAAAATCAAAATAATTGATTGATAACTTGTTGGCTAAATTAACATTTTACCATGGTAAACAAATTTTTCACCCTCCTTTGATGAATCCGGGCTCTACTGTTTAAGGAGGACTCGTGTGGGCAGTAGTGGTTGAAAGCCCACGCGTATCAGAGGTGTTTTTCTTTCCCCGGATGGGCGGGCAGCTGTGTCTGTGGGGTGCCGATGGTTCCTGTAAAACCTGAATCTCAGAGGCAACTCGTCTCGTTTTTGCGAGCGGGCGAGCTGATTCCCACTGTCATTGGTGGCTATGGCGAATGTGTCCTCAGGAACTGGTGTCACAACATAAAATATGATCTATCACACTTCAAATTTCTATCTCAGACAGATTGTGATTTGTTTCCATTTCAAACGACATTAAAAACTGCAATTCACTATTACGTAATCACACACATGAACTTTTGGATACTGACCGGGAAGCGTGGAGACGGATCATTGCTTTAACACATGCATAAACATTTGTGTAATCGTTTTCTTGTTTAAAAAAGTTGAAACTACATCATAGAAATATTCGTAGGCGTTATATTATCTGATACCACCTTTTTTATAATCAGTTATATAAAAAATCCGTTAATCGTTTGAAACAGTATATATGTATAGTGTTAAATTCGTCATCTGTGGATTCTTCTACAAGCATTTTTAAATTTCGCCTATTTTCTGCATCATTACGATATTTGAAATTACAATGTTGTTTAATAAAAGCGACAAAATTAAATAATAAAATTAAAATAGCATCCAATTCTCATCTTATGGAGCTTCTTCCAGAAACAAAATCTATATTCCATACGGAGCGCATCCCGGAGGTGCAGTTTCTCGTTCTGCAACATGAATTTTTTACAATCGAATTTATCCGCGTTTGATGTTCGGACATAAAAGCCGATAGCCTTATGGTGAAGGCATTTCGTGTACTTGTTCGAATTTATTTGGAGTGGTACAGCCGCAAGGCGTGTATGTTTATTTTTTGTTATAAAAACATGGAAAACGTCGGAATTTAATGCTAATTTGGACATATACATAAGTCTTGCGTGGGTAGGCGTATTTAAAATTGCTTCGTTTGGAAATATTAAAGAGATAAATTCTGATACTCATGTTATGGAAAGAATGGTTTAATAATTTTGCGAATACATTTTTTAAATACCGGGTGTTTGAAACTTTAACTAAACTGGAATTGCAAATTCCTTCCGGAAATCTCTTTGTAAGGCAATGTGTACGAGGGTTGTCGTTTATATTTCGGGAACTGGCAACACTGTTAATGTTGTCTCCGATCTGATGATTGCATCGTGAAGTTTGTCATTTTTGACAATATATTTACCTTGACAATTTTATGTCAGCGAAAAATGGAATTAACTCGCGAATATTTTCGTGCAATTATTTTTTATAACTTTCCATCGAAAACTACTGTATATCGTTGGTATTGTATAGATTTGCGGCGCTGGGTTTTCACTTTTTTTGATATTTTAAATAAAAGACAGATTTATACTATTTATTTCGATCTAACTTTTATTTGTCTTGTATATATTCACGTATGCTAAATCAGAACGTGGAGAACTTGAACAGCCTGTACGACAGTTGTTGTAGAACTGGCTTTAGTTATTCAAGCCAACAAATATATAAACAATTCTAGACGAGCCCTTAAGTATAATGATATAGATAAAGGCACGTTTACAAAATAGTTCCTAGAAGGAATGTAATTACTTGTAAACTCTATATAAAAGAAAAAGGTATTACTTATAATCCGCCTTTCACTTATTGCGAACAATCTGAAACGCATTATAAATAATAAAGGTTCGACCCTTGTAATACATAATGAATTCAGAACAAAGATTACTATCGGGGATTATTATTGTACTAGCATTATGATAAACTGCGGGTTTTCCAGAAAACTTACGGCATTGAACCTATGTAAATATACAATAATAAAATAAATGTACAAAAATGGAAATAATATTATTCAGGATATTCCTGAATGGTAAATACACTTTGTTCAGTGAAATCTGAACAGGTATAGTGAATTCAAACTTGGACGGTGTTCTTTGGACGATGAATTTCGCGAAGGTCGTCCCACAAATGTTGTGTCGGAAAACATTAATGCAGTATCTGAATTGATATTGCAAGACCGTCATGTGACATACCGTGAGATCGAGGCTTCTCTAGGTATTAGTAATACCAGCGTGCATAATATCCTGCATTAATATTTAACCGTTAAGAAGCTATGTTCACGTTGGGTACCACATAATTTGACAACCGTTCAAAAAAGGACTCTCGTTGATTAAAAAAATACAATGGCGGTGCTTCAAAGAACATTTATAAAGTCGTCACAGGTGATGAATCTTGGATCTATACGTATGAGCCCGATAGTAAACAGCAGTCGACTGTGTGGGTATTCCAAACATGAAAACTTAGAAAATGAGACTCTTGTGAAAGTAAAAACTAAAACAATTAATTATACATTTAGGTAGTGAAAGTAACGGCAGTGATTATGATACTGAGTTAGATGGAAGCTAGAAGGTATAAACACTTTGCTTAAGTACTGATGAATACATATTACTCTAATGTTGTATTTACGTAACAAATTTTCTTCATACTGTAATATGGCCGTTTTACACTATCGCTCATAAGTATTTGGTCACTGGCATTTAACTTAATTGTAACAAAAATCAAAATTGAAATACTAATATCTTTTGATTATTTACATATATGAAAAATGGATATTTTTACATCTAAAATAAATTGTTTTATAATATATTTATCTAAATTTTAGACTCATCTATATGCCCTCCTTTATTTTTAATGCAGTACACAATCGAGGCATTCTTTCGATTAATTTTCGTAATGTCTCCGGTTTTATTTTACCTTATGCCTCTGGCGGGTTCTTCCACATATTAACAGCAGATGTAGGGGCCGATTTTCTCACCTCTCGGTCAAGTCTTCCCACAGTAACTCGATGGAATTTAAATCGGGACTCTGAGGAGGCCACGCCATAACTTTTATGGTTCCCTCGTTCTCCAATTTCTGCAAATATTCCCGGCATAGTTTGGAAGTGTATTTCGGGTCATTATCTTGTTGAAGATAAAATTCCCAGAAGATATTGCGTTTTCCTCTAATATGCGTTTATGCTGTTCTTTTTCTTCGATTTTTGATCCAGAAAAGCAACCCCATATCATGACTGAATCTCACCTCCACCGTGCTTAACAGTAGGGACTATGCATTCTTCCCGGGCACGACGCTCACCCACAGACCTCGTCACGAAAACACGTCCCCGTGAACCGAAAATCTCGAATTTGGATCCCACAATACTTTATTCCAGTCTTCTATGGTCCAATTTTGGTGATCGCGTGCCTTCTTTAAACGTTTCTGCTTGCGTAAAAGCGGCTTCCGCATTGCAATTCGTCCATAAAGGTCGGCTTCTTTTAATCGCCGTTTAACTATGGAAACACTTATGGGTTTTCGACGAATAGTATTCATTTCTGCTGTGATTTTTTGGGGCTGCTTTTCATCTATTTCTCGTGCCCGTTACCAGGATTGCAAGATCTTCTGCTGAGGTTGTTGCCCTTGGTCTGCCTTTTCGAGTTCTGCTCAACACACTTCCACATTACGGTGTTTTTTGATGACGTATCCCACAATTTTGCGGTTGCTTTTGCCAGTTTTGTGGTATGCGATTATAAACGATCGTGTTCCTACACTCAATTCTTTCCGTTTAGGCATTTCTAACCGATTGAACTTCATCGAAACACACGATGTTATCACTATGAGCAACTCACAAAAACTAACTGCAATTTTGCCAAAATACCCAAGTATAAATACTTAATAGTTTGCAATAACACCCTACCTTAAATTAAAATCATAATAATAGAAAATTTCCAAGAATTGAGAGATCTAATCACTTAAGTGCAATTATTCTATTTGGTGTTTTATTAGGGTATTATCATTCATTGTGAATAATTATTTTTGAATAAGCTTTTATAGATTTTAACGTTTACTATGAAACTATTTCTTACTACAGAAATAAATCTTATAATTACAACTATTCTATAGAAACTGTAATGAAACAAGGGTGACCAAATACTTATGAGCGATAGTGTATGTGTTTCCATAAAATATATATTTTTTAATTTTTTACTTCACTTGACATACAACAAAATCTATTGGAATAATTAGTTTTTAATTTCTTAATAAACATTAATAAAAATAAATGATGCCAAGTTGTACACAATTAAAATATTCACTTTATGTTCAATAATTACTTTCCTAGTCTCTTTAAGAGTTAGGTACTTTTTGTTATTGACATTTAAATTGAAATACTTATTCTTGCCTATGCATATATAATTATTATACGATCTACTGCAGAATTATGTTAATATGGTAATATTATTTTGAAATGTAAAATTTATATGAAAATATTAAAGTGTAACTCGTCTAATAATTATTCTGATATGTTTAGATCAGAATAAAAATAATAGAATAAATTTAAATAGGTACAAATTCCGAAGCGTTCTTAATACGGATCTGATATCCGCTATATTATAGTTCGGCCAATTACTGCGTGTTAAGGAGGTGTAGTTCTTGTACCGATTCACCGCCAAGTAACTCGGTCCCAACCGTATTTGTCTGGAAACTCATGCACTTAACTGTATATCTTTAAGGAGAAATCATAACTTTGGTAATAATTTTTCTAATTAGGCGTGTAAACATGGATCTTATTAATAATCAAATATTATACTTATCGACTTGTTAGACCTTCGAAATTGTCGTGTATGTATTACCACATTACACGTGGTAGTCTTGTTAGTTTTTTGGCAGCTTCGGCTGTACGTGACGTTGACTTTAACAATATTTACTTGGTTGCAGTTTGTAGAAACTTTACTATTGAAGACAATAGCCACTGATCTAATAAAAAATAATTTGAGCTTTTACTATTTATTGTGTCTAGACACGTTTGGGTTTCCTCTTCCACCTTTTTCCGGCATACAAGCTTGGTGAGGTCCTCGTTAGAAAGAGAGTCGGAAACTGAAAAACTTTACGATTCGCTCGTACCTGGATCGAGCGGGAATGATTCTTTATGAGGAGCATCTCTCATGATTTCCCGGTAAAATCTTTCCAATAAAGTGAGGTGGTAGGCCTCCGAACAAAAGAAGAAAAAAAAACAATCTCGCGCTCATCCCATATCGTCGTCAGAACGGATGAATAGCGAACACACGGACGTTCACAGAGTTCGACTGGCGTTCAGTACGTTTGCGCGCATTTCTGCGTTCATTGATCGGCCCCACCACGGGCAGCGTGGTCTTCTCCCCTCCGCCGCGTCCGCGCCAGGGTAGTTGAGCTCGCACCCTGATCGGGCGTTGTTTTACATCGCTGTCGCTACTGTCGTCTAAATATCCAACATAACCGTGCACACTTACACAGCGATAGAAAAGAAACATTCACACACACACGAACCACATCAACATCGCGAACAATAAACATCTTCGTTTCGTTGTTGTCTGTCGCCTTACACATCACACAAAGACGGGTACCGCATGTGCTTGAGAGTGTAGGGGCCTTCCGTGCACTCAAATCCCGCGCTCCCGAACGTGCAGTGTCTTATTTTTATGCAAGTCAGTCATATTCAGCCATCAAACTGTGGGGTGCAGGCGCTTTTTTTCTTCCTCCCCAGGGAATGTACTACCCGGTAAGTCCGAATTACAATAAATAAAATTAGGTGAATACATTTTGCAATGGTCGCATGGTGTGAGTAGTCGAGTGTAGAGAGAATTTCGCCGGTATGTTTCTGTCAATGGTGCGTCGAAAACGACTCACATGTTAAATACAAAACGCATATGCGCACGTACATATGTACAGCAGGCGAGAGAGAGAGAGAGAGACAGAAAGAGAGCGGGAAGACGGCCAAAATTCGTTGCTCATTCCTCTAAATATTCTATTTAAAGTGTTCGGTGGACCTCTTGCGATACGGCGACGAAGGGGACGCAGGTTTTAAATTGTTAATTGTCTCTTGTTAAGCAAGATGATATCCGCTAACATCTGCTCTTGTATTTTAAATCGTTTTATAGGAACACCACATATTAGCCTGAGTTCGAGAACGTTCTTAAAGAGTCGAGTTCATCCAATATTTATTATCATCATCACTTGTATTATTATTATTAGTACTCCAAGAAAACGAAATAGTCTCGTTTCTCGGCATATGTTTATTCGTCGCTGTGGTCACGCTCTTCCATCCTTATCTCTGTTTATCCTTTCGAAATTAAAAAAAAAAGGCGACAAAAAAACCAAAATAAATAACTCGACATCTGCCGTCCGTATGTTTGACAATCTCTCGTAACACCCGAACTGTTCCTAAAGAAATGGTGTTTTGTTTATGTTTTTAGAATTTTCTACCCGATAGAAGAGGACGCCTGGTAATATCACGTTTAATTCGGTCTTTATTTTGTTTTACATCTCTCTGAATCCATCGGCGTTGCCGTGATGCAAGCGGCCAAAACCTGTTTCCACCCTCCTCCGCGTTCATCTCACGATTTCTTCCTTGCCCGTCTGGCCCTCACGTACGTCGGCGTGTATATGGTGAAATGAGGGTGGTTGTGAACCGTGTACACACCCTTTTATACAATGTCAGAGACGAAGCATTAGTTTTCTGTCTAGTCATTCGTTTGTATGGTCTGAATCAACGCAAAATTACAATTTCTATATATGTTCGTTGACGATTTACAGCACACTATTACTTATATGCAATTATGGCGGATATGTACAGGATGTTGTTGGAAAATTATAGTAAAACTGAAGCAACTATCTTTGAAAAGAAGAGAATAATTAAATCTTGTACATTTTTTAAAAAGTTCATGTATTTTTCTTGGGTCGAGGACTTGCAAAACAGATGAAACATAATAATAATTTTCTTTGCCCATAAATTACTGGATATATAAAAATTTCTATTAAATTTCCAATTATATGGGTGGAGATCAGCAATTAGCGATCCAAGGCAAGAAAACGCAAACTTATTGGCAAAAAATTATCTTATTTTTAAGCGTACTCTTCTTGCAAGTCGTTTCATTTAGTCCGCTGACGTCCAACTCTGTTCATTTCTTCAAAAAAGTAAGTTTCACCAAATTCTTCGAAAAATGCATTAGTCTAAGCGATTACCTTCTCATTCGAGCCTAATCTTTTGCCACCGAACCAGATTTACAGGTTGAGAAATTGAATGGACAAAATCTGGTAAATCAACTGTACGTAAAAGCGGAAGCGCGTGCATTGCCTTGGAAAAAAGCCGTCGTTGCTTCTTTAAGTGAGATCTTTTGCATGGTATTGCATCTTGTAATGGACCTCTAAAAGGGATCTATAGTATTCGCCTGTTATCTTTTTACCATTTTGAATCTAATCCATAAGAAGAACCTCACTGCACTCCCAAAAGACAGTCGGTGTAATCTTCCCAACTGAGAGTCTTTATCTCCTTTGGAACACTTGTGCTAGCCTCAATCAATTGCTTTAATTACTGCTTCATTTCAGGTGTATAATGGCGAATCCAGAAGAAAAAGCATTCGTTTCTTCTTTAAGTGGGTCTTTTTGCTTTGTATTCTATTGTCGGGTTAAAAAAGGGATGCATAGTATTCATCTGGATTATTCATTAAATGTTCTTGTCCTTTCACGTTTGAACTTACATGTTCATAGTTTTATGGCTGAGATTGGTCATCGTAACTAGATTCTAACTTTGATTTCATCATTGTTTTGTTCTTTACAAATAAGAACTTAATCACTGATCGGACCTCCATTTTGTCAGTTTCAAAACAAGCTAAAAGCATTTAAAACACATAATGCATTAATTTTAATGTAACAGCATCATCCACTTACAATTTCGACTTCTCTTTTGAGCATTATCTTCAATATATTGACAAAAGTAAAAAAAAAATCAAATGCAAAAGTGAAATTTAATTTTTCGTCAATTAGCTTTACTAACGAGACATTTTAATAGCATTTCTTATCGTACGATTAATTTCTAGATGCAGATAATACGTTCGGTCAATGAATATGGACACATTCGGCAATATTTAGAAACATCATCCAATATTTACCTTCACCATTAGTCGAAGATACTGTTTACATAGCTGTTTCTTCATTGATACCTAGGAGCTATTTAAATTATTTTATAAAACGCGTATAACACATCGAATTGACAACAGAGAAACTGTTTAAATTCTTATTTATCTGTTTTTCGTAATTTAAATTTACTTCGGTTCTTAATTAACTAACATACTCACATCCCTATACGGAAAATTTCAGAAAGCATCTCTTGAACTGCGAATTTATGTCCTTTCCATTAGGAGAGTAAATGTAAAAAGTGTGTATTGTTAATGGAAGAATGGTAATTAATACTTTGCAAAAATGTCCACTAATCCACAAAAAAGGGTCGCACTTAAGTACACCTTCAAAATATTGTAATTTACAGATTTTGCAAAGTAGTTTCATCAACATTCTGCTGTAAATTCTAAACAAGAACATTCCTATGGTGGTAATGTAATATTTATAGATATTTACCAAAATAAAGAAACATAATTACTATACAAAAATCGATGTGAAACATTTTCAATATTACAAAGACAACTACGAACGGTACTTGGATGATATACGAGGGTAGTTTGACAAGTAGTGAGAATGGAAAAGAAAAACGAATTTTTTAAATACAAAATAATTTTTATTTTTTTCAATATATTCTCCTATAAGAGCAATACATTTATTCCAACGGTGCTCCAATGCCCTTATGCCATCTCTAAAATGCGATTCCGAAAGGCTTGCAAAATACTCATTTACGAAGATGATAAGCTCGTCGTTAGACGAAAATTTCTTTCCACTTAGTACCGTTTTCAATTTTGGAAAAAGGTGGAAGTCGGAAGGGGCTAGATCCGGTGAATAAGGCGCATGCGGTACTAATTGGAAATGCAATTCGTGGATTTTGGACATCGCAACTGTGCTGGTATGCGAGGGAGCGTTGTCTTGGTGAAACAGAATCTTTTGTTTCCATTTCTGGCGGTTTAAAACGAATCTCAACATTTAATTTTTGTAGAAGTTCTGCATAATGTTGTCCGTTTATTGTGGCACCTTTCTGAAGGTAATCAATGAACAAAATGCCCTTTGAATCCCAAAAAAAATTGATGCCATCACCTTGTTTGCCGATAAAGTGGTTTTCGCTTTCTTTGGAGGTGTAGAACCACGTTCTAACTATTGTTTCGACTGTTGTTTAGTTTCGGGTGTACTGTAGTGTATCCAAGTTTCATTGCAAGTAACAAATCGCCTACAAAAATTAACCGAATTCCGCTTATAAAGGTCCAAACACTCATTGGAAACGCGCAAACGAGTGAACCTTTGATCAGTCGTAAGCAAACGCGGCACCCATCTTGCCGAAAGCTTGGAAAGCCCTAATTCTTTCGTTAAAATGTGGTGTACGCGTTCTGTTGAAATGTTTACCATGTCTGCTAACTCTCTCACTTTGAGTCGTCGATCTTGCGTAATAATATTATGGATTTTTATAATAATTTCCTTTAGAAGTCACGATTTTGGGTGCTCCAGAGCGCGCTTCATCAACACAGCTTGTTCTACCACGTTTAAATTCATTTACCCATCTACTTATTGCGACGGATGATGGAGCAGATTCACCTAATGTTTCCCGTACCTCATCTTTTATTTCGGTGGCTTTCATACCCTTAATTACGAAGTATTTAATCACCGCACGATACTCTGCTTTTTTCCATTTTAACAAAACGACGTGTTGCTTCTTTTTCAATCAGCTGTCAAAAATAAACTAATCAACCGATTTATCTAAATATCGGAATGTAAACATATAAATAGGCAACCTAAATTACAGTGCATTTATTTTACCAATTAAAGCGCCACCTATGTGTCATTCTAACTACTTATCAAATTATCCTCGCATATCCGTTTTTTTTTTTTACTGAAAATGAATTAGAAAAGATCATCGACCAAAATACTCACTTATACTAATTAATAATACTGGACTTCCGTCGACACGATTGCTTAAAATGCAAGATCTTTCAAAACTAATTTAATATCTTTGAAGAATTGCAAGCTTCGTATGAAGGCAGGGTACGACGCTTCATTAATATGTTGTTAATCTATTAATAGACGGAAGTAATTCGTTTCCATCTAAACAATTCCAGGAATTAGTAATTCATTTTAAATTCCATCTGCTCGCTAATTCCAGAGAGACAATATGTATCTCTTCGCGGCAGCCGTTCCCGTCCTTCCACGTGCAAATGTTTTAATCACATTCTTTGTACGTCACAGCGTTCCGAACAGACGGGATGTGTATTTACACTAAACTTGAAGTTTAATAAAGCTGTCAGAATGTACGGCGAGGAAAACTCCAGAGACAGAATTACATTGCGGCGACCGCCGAAGAGAGGGAAAACACATTCGGATTAGTTATTCATCTTGCAATTTCTCATTAAGCGAGTGCCGCATTATCGTAAGTAGTCCGTGTCGTATCATTGTGGCGCGGAACACTTCCATAAATGATTGCAATTGGACGAACGTGTTGTACTGACGCCATCAGATGAAATTGAGTTCGTTTTTATCAAGGAATCTGTGGAAGACGACCCATAGCCATGAAAAATATCGAAAATTATTAGATACAGTTGACTCCATGGTCTAATGGTGATGACACATTTACGGAGTGAATGAGAGCGCAGGTTCGAGTCCTACGCAGAGAAATTAAAAAAAAATTTTCTGCATTACATACTACTGTGGGCAAAAATAGTAAGACTTTGTTCATAATTTTTAAATTCTGAATTTATTCTTCCAAATCTATTTCGTCCCCCTCTAAGTAATCCCCCCTGGCTCCAATACACTTGTGCCAACGTTTCTTCCAATTCTCGAAACAGTTGTTAAAGTCAATTTCAGGAATAGCCTTCAATGCGCGTAGCGATTCACGTCTAATGTCTTCAATTGACTCAAAACGGTTTCCCCGGAGCGGTCGTTTGAGTTTGCTGAATAGCCAGAAGTCACGCGGAGCTAAATCAGGCGAATACGGTGGTTGCGGCACGATATTGTGGTGCAAAAACCAAGAGTTGTCTGCCCATAATTCTGGCCTCTTTTTACGAATAGCATTGCGCAAACGACGCATAACACTCAAATAGTATTCTTTGTTGACAGTTTGGCCGATCGGAAGGAATTTGGTGTGCACCACACCTTGATGATCGAAGAAAACTGTCAACATAACCTTGATTTTTGACTTGCTTTGACGTGGTTTTTTGGGCTTCGGCTCACCTTTGATACGATATTCGGCCGATTGATCGTCTGTTTCCGGGTCATAAGCGTAGATCCAAGTCCCATCTCCAGTTATGATGCTTTTCATTTTGTCTTGATAGTCGAAAAGCATTGTTTCACAGACGTCAACGCGACGCTGTTTTTCGAAAAAATTGAGCGATTTTGGAACAAATCGTGCTTTCACTTTTCTTAGGCCCAAATGATCTTTCGAAATGGTTTTCACTGATCCTTCCGATATTCCAACGATGCCAGTAAGGTCTCTGACTGTTAATCGCCGATTCTCAAGCACCAATTCCTTGATTCTATTGCCGTGTTGATCATCAGTTGATGTTGATGGCCGTCCTGGACGCGGTTCGTCATCATTTGTACCAATCAGAAACACTTTCTCGCGACAAACAATTATCACCGAAGGCCTTTTGCAACATTCTGAACGTTTCGGCACCAGAAATTTGATTCCGTACACAAAATTTAATGGAACTATTTGTTGAATAATTTCATTCATTGTAATTGTTAATCGCCGAATGCACTTTTTGTACTTCAGAAAGACAAGCGTATAGTAAACACTAATGCTTATTTTGATGTGACATTTGGCACAGATGTCACTGACAATCATACCAACCTAGAAAAAAAATATTTCGACGAATGGGTTTTCGCGCGAAATTTAAATTGAAAAGTCTTACTATTTTTTGCCCACAGTAGCATAGCTCATAACAGTGGGTGGGTAACAGGGGGTTCTGTTGACGTGTTGATCATCAGTTGATGTTGAGTCAGCTTGATCTTGTATGGGTGTAAACCAAGATCCTTACGCAAAATTCGCCATAAAGTGGTCTGGGCGATGTCCAACTCTTAAGAACGCCGTGGAATTGACTGATTTGAATCATTTGCTACGGACGTTTCAACGGCAGCGATATTTTCGACACTTCGACCAACCCGTTGTCTCACTGGCACGGCAATATCACACAACGAATATGTAGACTCAAATTTTTGCACTAAACTTGTTACTGCCTGTCTACTAGGGCGAGAATTACGACCGAAACAGTGACAGTTCGATGATTAGTGAAAGGGTGCGTTCACAAATTGAATTAAAAGTTGTCAAGTCCCTGTTGGAAAACCCTTTATAAGTTCTTAACTGCACACTGTACGGACAATTGTTTGAGTAAGTGTATATGACGTAAAAAAGCGGACAAAATTAGAATTTTTCAATGTTCTTCTTTTTCTTCTCTTACCACAAAATATTTTTGCGTCCGACGGGTGTGATACGTCCACTCTTCTGGATTATTAACTGCGATTTAGCATCCAAGCAGATGTCGGAAATTTAAATACGTGTCTAATTTAAGTGGGTGCACTCTTTGAAAATTTTCGCAAAGTTTTAATTCTAAATTGGTATACGAGAAATTACGGCTTTCGTTTTCATCTCTCCTGTCCGACCCCTTTATTTATAATTCGTAAGCAAGGGAGACCGGAGAAAATTGCTTCCATCTTGTAACGCAGTAAGAGCATCCCAGGAGAGGAATAATTACTTTATAATTAAGTTAAACCCAACTTTTAAACGAAAAGGCTTTATAAATTAGAAATTCCACTTTGTCTTGTTAGCTGGAAATGTGTACAGAGAACGCCAGTTGCCCATATACAGTCAATCGCCAAGAGTTTCTTTTTTGAATTGTTGAAAGGCTACTAACAGGTGCACAGGATTTTAACCTAGTTCAGGATTTTTATTTTTCCGGCAAAAGTTAAATATTTTTTTTAGTGCTAATGTTATACAATACATGTTATATAAAGGAATACTTTCGGAGTTGAAATTGATGGGGCCTGTGGTTGATTAACTTAATCACTAAGGTTGATATATAACCCCTTTCCACATTAACTTTTGTCTTTCTGTATACGCATTTTGACAACCAAGTTGTCATCATCAGCAGATAACCGCAAAGAGTCGCACCACGGCGAAAAATACCTGTACGAAAACACACTCCGTACGCGATACACACCGTTGTGTAGTGTGAGTGTACATTTAAGTTCTCAACGGTGTTCTCGCGTGTTTTCGTGCAGGTATTTTTCGCCGTGGTTTACCAGGTGCGACACTTTGCGGTTATCTGCTGATAATGACAACTTGTTTGTCGAAATGCGTATACAGAATTACAAAAGTTAATGTGGAAAGGGGTTATATATCAACCTTAGTGATTAAATACCTTCGGAGGACGGGATGGTCTATACAATTTGCAGACGATTAGGCAATACTAACAGGAGACAAAGACAATCTACATTACATGACGTGTAAGCTTAAAGAAACATATGATAACTGGGAATTGAATTTAAACACAGAAAAAACCATGTACCTTTTTACGGGAGACACAACTAATTTAGATATTGACGACACGGAAAATATAAAAGCTTGCAAAAGTATAAATATCTAGGCATCACATTCGACACTGGTGGTGAAGATGAAAAACAAATAAGAACGAGAGAAACATGCAAGGATGGTAATAGGCTGTCTAAATGAGATATTATGGAGCAATAACTCGGAGACGAAAATCCAACATCTACAATACCATGGTGATAAAAGTAACTTAGTATATGGGTCTGAGACTTGGAGAATAACGCAAAGAAACAAGAAAAAAATAGAAGCTATGGAAATGGACACCTTGAGAAGGTTTGCTAGAATATTGAAAATACAAAGGATGAGAAATGAAGAAATTCGTCGACGAATAGGAATAGTGGACACATTCGTGAAAGATATTGAAAGAAAACTATTAACTTGGTACGGCCACGTTCAGCGAATGAGACAAACACTGAAGCTCACAATGGAATGGGTACCAAATTTAAAAGGAAAAGAGGCGGATCGAAGGAAAATTGTGTACAATGAATGAGGAAAACTATGAGCGATCGAAACTTACAAGAAGGACAATGGAGAGAACGAAAACAATGAAATCTAGACATAAATAAAAAATGAATAAAACACATAATTTGCATTCACTTTCAAAAATTTTTTATTGGTAATTGAAGTATCAGTTATGACATTTATATGCAAAAAATAATATCTGCCAAATGGCCTCTTCTTTCAGCTCCACACACGTCCATTCTTTTGTTAAAATTTTCAATGGACAGTTTGACATAATTGAGACTCTATCTCACCAATGACGCGAATAATTTCATATTTCAAAGCAGGAATTGATTGTGGATTGTTTTTGTAAACCTGACTTTTCACATAACCCCAAAGAAAATAGTCTAACGGTGTCAAATCACATGATCTTGGTGGCCAATTAACATCACCGTTTCTTGAGACTACACGTCCAGGAAATTTTTCTCTCAAATCAATTGATTCGTGTGCAAAGTGAGGTGTAGCGCCATCCTGTTGAAACCACATATCCTCTAGATCAATATTCATTAATTCAGGCCCAAAAATTCATTTATCATCCGACGATATTGATCACCATTGACAGTTACAGCTTCACCAGCAGCATTTTTAAAGAAGTACGGTCCAATTACACCACCTATCCATAATGCACACCAAACAGTAACTCGTTTAGGATGCATAGGTTTCTCATGAATAATTCGTGGAATTTCCTGACCCCAGATACGATAATTTTGTTTATTAACATAGCCACCAAGTTCAAAATATGCCTCATCGGAAAACATTATTTTTTGAGAAAAATCAATGTTCATTGATGAAATTGACAAATGAACGCCGTTTTAAACGATCTAAGTGCTTCAGTTTCTGTGTTATTTGAACCTTATATCCCGTCAGAGCTAAATCCTTGTGTAAAATACGCCACGTTGTTGATCCACTAAGTTGTTGTGAACGTCGTCTAATGGACATTTCAGGATTTTCAGCAACACTTTCACGAACCAAACCAATATTTTCTTGTGAACGACCACTATGACTATATTTTTCACTTTTTTTGATCTTCCACAAAACCAGTCACTTGAAATTTTTTAATAATTCGACCGATAGTGTTTTCAGATGGACGATTATGTAAACCATAAAATTTACGTAATTTTCTAAAAACTCTTTTTCACAGAACGCTGATTTTCATAAAATAATTCAACAATTTGAACGCGTTATTGTACCGTGTACGAAGCCATTTTTATAAATGTCATACATCACACTTTTTAAATGCCCACATATCCAGACAAATTCAGTGCGCCATCTATATTTTATTTATTCTTTAAAAAAAACACGCAATTTGAAACACCATTTCTCTTTGCTCCTCTGATGACGAATATCCTTTTAACTTTAAGATTTCATTATGATTTGGAATTCCCTATCCTTAATTTCTTGTTATATACCAGGTAGTACAACAATGCAAAACAAATTCAAAAAAGGCCAGATGACAATATACGAAAAGCATTGTGTATTCTTCTTCTGCATTCTTGGTATCGAGGTGATTTACTAATGATGTGGGTAATTGACTAATTCATTAGTTGAGTTGTTATCGAGGGTATGTTTATGTACATGGTAACGAGAGATGAGATTATAATGCGCCCTTATCTGTTACGTTGGTGTTTTTTCTTTTAGTATCTGAAGAAAAAGTTCATTAGCTTTTGTCGGAAAAGCGAAAATGCATACATACAAATTTGTATATATACAATGTTCTTTAAAAAATGTAAAATAAAGAATTTTATTAAATTCGAAGTTCGTTGGATGAGGTTTCACTGTATTATGTGGAAGATACGTGTACACTACCAGTCATATTTATTTGCCCACCCCCTTAGTTTTAGCCAAAAATTATTAAACTTATACCAATTAAAAACTACGAGTTTTGTGCTAGTACGTATATAATTATTTTATTTTATAGGAAAGTTACAAATGTACGTAATCTAACTGCGAAAGTTCGTAAGCACTAATGATAATTAAATCGGCCAATAAAGTTGTTCTAGAAGTGAATGCAAAGAAATAAAATATTACTTTTTCGAGAGATGCATCATCAAAAAACACAATTACGAAATGACGAAAAGGTGTTAAGGTTACGGTAAGAAGAGCATTGAAAACGCGGTTGATTTCAACAGTTTCTCACCTCAACCGTCACATTCGTCCGCGAACAATGTACCCACGGACTCGAGATTTTATTCATTATTCGTGTTACGTAGTAATTTCATTAATGCTGTACCAACAAGCCGATGCTATATAAATTAAGCATGCCCGTGTGTATGTTAATAATCATGAAGACTGTCAACCCTGGAATATTAATGAAATAATTTACGAAAGATTGATGGGAGAAAAGCTGAACTGTTAGTTAATTGCATAGTGTTTATACCATCATTGTAAAACTGGACTTTAGAGAGTCGAAGACTTCTTTTGCAACATGTACACATCTAATCCAAATCCTTTTTATACTTTTAAGACGTCTAGGTTTCCTCCTTAATCTTACTAATTTTGTTTCAATTGTTTTTATTTTTCTGTTTTTCCTCATTTTTTTCTTAATTCTAATCTTTTTTCTATTTCCTTTTAAGTCTTGCTCTTGCATTTTTCCCCAACATTTCATCTTTTCAAATATTCCTTATTTAACCTTCGTTTAACTCTTCAAGCATCCCTCATTTAACTCGTCATCCATCATTCGTAGAGTGTCGAAACTATCCAAGTTATATACAGTATGGGGCAGAATAACGAGCGATTTTAAAAAGCCCGCGATTCGCGCCGTGTCATTCGGAGGTGGTAGGGACGCTATCGGCCATGTTTCCTTGATATTAGCATTTAGTAACAATGGAGCGTTGGACCCCTCAACAGCGTGCGTACGCTGTTAAGGCGTTTTATGAAAATGATAATTCTTACATACGCGCGCGTCGTGCCTTTCGAAATCATTTTAACATTAATCGCAATCAACCAGTGCCGTCTGCCTGTGCCATTAAAAAAAGGGTTAGAAACTTTGAGGAAACTTTGTCAACGACAAAAAAAACCTGGTCGGCCAAAATCGGTGCGTACGCCCGAGAATATCGACCGTGTAAGAACTGCTATTGAGCGAAGTCCGCGTCGTTCAGCTCGCCGGCATAGCACTACACTTGAGATTTCAAACCGAACTGTCAGACGAATATTACACAAGGATCTCCACCTTCATCCATACAAAATCCAAATCGTACAGGCTCTTAAAGGCACGGATTATGTGAATCGACAACGATTCTGTGAAGAGTTTTCAGATTTAATTAATCAACATGAGGATATTGTAAACAACTTATGGATGAGTGACGAAGCCCATTTCCATTGGCCGGTTACGTCAATAAGCAGAACTTTAGATACTGGAGTGACGTAAATCCTAGACAAATGCATCAAGAACCCCTTCACTCCACAAAAGTTATTGTGTGGTGCGCTATGTCTTCATCGGGGATCATAGGGCCTTACTTTTTTGAAAATGGCAATGCTGTGACAGTAACCTCACAAAGATACGCCGACATGTGGAAAACTTTTTTGAACCACAGCTTGCACGCTACGAAGTTAACGAGGAAACATTTTGTCAACAGGACGGAGCAACCTCCCATACAGCCAGAGTATGCATGAATATTGTAAACAGATTATTTCCAAATAATGTGATTTCTCGAAATGGGGACATCGCCATCCCGTTCACCAGACCTCACGCCGTGCGACTTTTTGTTGTGGGGGTACTTAAAAAGTAAAGTGTTTCAAGATAACCCACCACAAACAATTCAAGCCCTGAAAGAACGGATTATTTCCTAGCAATGCTGCGAAATGTAATGAATAGTTTCAAACCACGATTGGAAGAATGTGTACGCCCGGACGGATGTCATCTTTCCGGAGTTATTTTTAAAAAATAAAATAATTAATGCTTTTTTATGTTCTTTGAGAAAATAATGAATTTATTCCTAAATATTGTTTTTCTTGTTTTTTACAGCCTTTTTAAAATCGCTCGTTATTCTGCCTCACCCGTTATTATTTCTTCAGCTATTTTTATTCCAAAGTTTCTTATTACAGTGTCGTTTCTTCTCTTTTCCATTCTTCTCTCCTGTGATATTTCGTTTCTGGTGTTTTAATTTATTTATCACATCCGTGTGTTAGTTATAGATATATTGCATTGTGTTTACTTCTTTTCGTTTTTAGATTATTTTTTTTGCGGTTTGCCTCAATTTTTATTAGTTATTTTAAAATTTTTCTCAGAGTTCTTTCACTTTAGAAAACATTTCAAAGATACACAGTAGTTCGAGTATTAGGTTTTTATCCATTTTACTACAAATTTTTTAATTTTCTGTTGACATTATCTTATAACCTCGTCTCCCGCAGAAATAAACAATAGTTTCTAGACACGATCCTATTGTTCAATTAACGTTTCTTTATTTTTTTCTTTGTTGATATTTTTCAAAGTACAAGATTTCGAAAGTTTTATAGAAAATATGTAAGTGGAAAAGAAATACTAACAGAAGTAACTAGAACTGCTTTTGCATAACAAACATGGATATGTGCTCTTATCTAAATAGCAAATATTCACTATCGTACATAATGAGAGAAGTGGAAAAAATGCAAGGTTAGATATCTTATAAATCGTATGTTTACGCCATCTTTTTAAACATGTTAAATTTTAGATTAGGAAATAGCATAGATTTCCTTTTGGAAGATTGTATGCATTTATAAATATCCTCTTTTTACGATCTTAAACGAAAAATTTCGGTTTGCCAAAGAAAAAAAAATGTGTGCGATTTTAAATATGAATTTTCAAAGCAACCAACTTCCCTGCAGGCTAGGATTAGTTTTCCATCTTGATCTAAAGCTCAAAAATCTTCCTTATTGATCTACTCTTCGTGTTCTATAATCTTCAAAAAGAAAATAACTTTGGAATGTAATGACTTACAAAAGTATTAGGTGCGCAACTGAGTTCTCGCTGTTTTCAAGAGATGGCTCCAGTGGTAAGTGCTGGTCGATTGTGACATAACCAAAACGTCATGAATCAAGCTTAGACATATGGTAAACAAACTGCTTTGACACATTAGTCATTTTGTTTTTGCGTCATATACTTTTGGTTGTGTGAAAATGTCTGATTTTGTGCCAAATAGTCGTCATTTGCGGGAAGTGTTGCTTTTCTTCTTTCATTCGAAGAAAACGGCGGCTGAAGCGCATCAAGAATTCCAAAAAGTTTACTGAGAGGCTGCTCTAAGTGAAACAACGTGCCGTGACTGGTTCCGTCGCTTCAAAGACGGTGATTTCGATGTTGACGACCGTTCGCGTGAAGGAAGACCAAAAACCTTCGAAGACGCAAAATTGGATCCATTGCTCGATGAGGATCCGTGCCAAACGCAAAAAGAGCTTGCTTCAGCATTAGGAGTTACCAGCTAAGCCATTTCCCAGCGATTGCATGCGTTGGCAATGATTCAAAAACAAGGAACTTGGGTTCCCTATGATTTGAAGCCAAGAGACGTTGAGCGTCGTTTTTTCGCCTGTGAACAACTGCTCCAGCGGCAAAAAAGGAAGGGTGTTCTTCATCGCATCGTTACAATTGATGAAAAATGGATTCATTACAGCAACCCAAAGAGAACAAAATCATTTGGACTGCTCGGTCATGCTTCTACGTCGTCGGTTCGGCCGAATATTCACACTGCGAAGCTTTTGCTGTGTATTTGGTGGGACCAGGGCGGTGTTATTTATTATGAGCTGTTAAAACCGAACGAAACCATCACTGGGGAACGGTATCGAACTCAATTGATACGATTGACCCGAGCACTGCGCAAAAAGCGGCCACAATACGAGCAGAGGCACGAAAAAATGATTCTACAGCATGACAACGCTCGGCCTCGCTTTGCCAAACACGTTGAAACCTACTTAGAAACGTTTAAATGGAAAGTCCTGTCCCACCCGCCATATTCCCCAGATATTGTGCCGTCCGATTATTACTTGTTCCGTTCGATGGCACATGGTCTGGCTAATCAGCAGTTCCGCTCATATGAAGAAATCTCAAAATGGCTTGATTCGTGGATAGACTCAAAAGATGAACACTTCTACACCGTGACGGTATTCGAGCTCTGCCAGAAAGATGGGAAAAAGTTGTCGCTAGCGATTGGTAATATTTTGAATGATTGATTTGTAAAAATTTTTTCACAATAAAATTGCATTTTCATCAAAAAAACAGCGAGAACTTAGTTGCGCACCTAATAGAAACGTATTGACTTCACGAGAGATGGGAAAACAATTTCTTATTACCATCTTAATGTCGTCAGTTTACCCAAATCTCTTTAATACTTTTCACCAGTATCTTGTTGTTATTTTTCATAGAGGAATTTTCAACAGATCGTACTTTGTCACGGGCATTGTTTTAATTTAGTGTGCCAGTACATGGTAGTAAATAATCTTTTATAACGCTTTGTATTGCGCCCGGTTCATTACATACGGATTGCATTTAGACCACAAAAATATTTTCTCAGTACTTAACAATGCTTGCGGCTAACTGTAATTAAAAAGTCGCTATACTTTTTCGTACGTTCACATGCATTAAACTCAATATCTTCAGTACCACAATTAAGGCATCCTTAAAAAAATAATTCCCTATCCCATTTTATACTCAGGCTCGTGTTTATTTACGAAAGCCATCTTTCACTGCTGATATTTCAAGGAAAAAAATGAGATTCTTTTGAAACTCTGGCTTGTGTACATATCCTCTGTACGCGAACGCATTTTTCCTCGCCTTTAGAAAGCCATCTTATTCATAGCGGCCTCCCAAGAATCCACATCCATACGCCTACTCACACACACAAGAAACCTCTTTCTTTTCAAAATAAACACACACCAAAATCGAGTAAACAGAAGCTCCGTTTATGTTATACGCGATGATTACACATGTGCATGCACAAACATGTGTAGCGCCATCTGGGCGCGCGTGATTGCACTATTTTTTCAAGAAGATCACGATGACGTGTGAAGATCGCAAACAGCACTCTTTTCTTTCTTATCTGACTGGTGAACGTTGCCCAATGATGAGATATCGCGTACATTTTTAATTAAAATCTTATGAGGGGTTCGCGTATAGCTGGCAGCCGAGTGAAAAGAAAACGCGCGGGCTGTATTGAAGAGCTGTACGCCCATATCGTTGGAAGAGTGCAGGGAACCGTGTGATCGATTATGAACCATCCGGGTCTCAAACGAGGTTGTTTCGTCTCAAAGGCCTTCGCATTTTTTGTTTCCTGTTTTGTGTGGCGGGTTTTTTTTACAGAGGAAACTCGCGAACCATTTATGGCAACAATTTATAAAAACACGATCAGAGCAGAGGACATATTTAATGCCGATACAATGGAACTGATAATATTGAGAATCGGGTGGAGATTTTACGATCTCATTCGCGGCAAAAGATTAATCGAAAATGTTGTTTACCTATAACCATACCCATCATAATTCGATTTTTGGGAGTTTTTTTTTGTAACTTGCGAAAGTAAGAGTTACTCGAATCAATAAACATTAACGATACTTTCCGATCATTAATTTTATACGAGGTTTGCTCTGAAATTACTGAAATGACAGGTGGGGCAATAAATATCACACTATTGGAAACTGCAACCATTTTTGCACATGGCATCGTGTGTTCGTTTGGTTTTGACATTCGTGAAATAGAGACGTGCGAAATTTATAGTGAATAACAATGAATCGAAATACGCCTCAAGAACGCTAGGTAATTGTGACAATGTTTCGCGCAATAATTCGTCAGTTGTGTTAACGCGACGTGAATTTCTGCGAAAATATCCTACTTGTGCAGCGCTCACAGTGCAAACAATTCGACGTTTGGCGTTGCGATTTGCAGAGAGCGGCACAACAAGAGACATGTGAAACACTGGAAGGCCTCGAACCGGTCGTTCAGCGGAAAACATCGAAGCAATGCGTGAAAATGTGATGGAGGAGCCCTAAGCATCCACAAGAGAAAGTGAACATTTCGCGGCTTTCGCCGCGCCACCTTTTGACATTGGATTTAAAAATGTTCCCATACAAAATTCAGATGGTCCAGCAGTTGTTACCAAACGACTGTGGTGCCCGTTTAGAATACAACCGTAAGATTTTGGATCTCAAGGACGAAGTGGATGATTTTCCATCAAAATTGATCGTGAGCGACGAGGCTCATTTTTATCTCAGCGGTCACGTCATTAAACAAAATTCTCGGTTCTAGAGGATGGAAAATCTACGCATAATTAATGAAGCACCATTACACCCTCTCAAAGCTACAGTGGTGTGCACTTACGTCGGAAAAGGTGATTGGACTTTATTTTTTCGAAGGACCCGACGGTAACGCTATGATGAACGGCGACTGCTATAGAGCCATGCTGACTGAATTTTTTTACTGGAAGTTGACGATCTGCATTTGGAAGACATGTGGTTCCAACGGGACGGAGCCACTTGTCATACTGCAAGCGACACAATGCGTATTTTAAGGGATGACGTCCCAGTACGCGTAATCTCGCGTTTCGGTGATTTGGCTTAACCAACCGGATCTCCCGATTTGACTGCTCCTTTGACTTCTTCCTCCGGGGATATTTGAAGTCGTTGGTGTACGCAAACACGCCCCGCACCTTGGAAGAGTTAAAGAACAACATTCGAGCCGAAATTGGCAACGTAACATCACAAATGCTGTGCACAGTTATGTTAAATGTGATCAAAAGAATCCAAATTTGCATGAACGCCGGCGGAGGCCGTTTGTCAGTATAAGTGCGAATAAACAAAATTAGTTAGAAACCAAATGAGTTTTCACTTTAAAGAAAGAGTTATAGTGATAAAAAATCAGATGATACTTTTTGCCCCACCCTGTACAATACTATACAAACTATACATAGTCGCAGAATAAGACATTCAAGTATGCCACCAAAACTCGATTTACTGTGTACTCCTTTTCCGTATATTTCATAAATCACAAAATAAAAGTTAAGAGACTGGTTAAAGTATTTTTCGAGAGCGAGTTCAAAATTTAATAATTTCATTGTGTACGTGCTTCATTAAATTGGATTTAATTTAAAAAATTCTTATTTACTTCGATCAATGGTAAATATAGAATACCAATTAGAACCTAGTTGATAAGAAGATCAATATTTTTTACTTTACTGTATGTTCATTCCTATCGAGGAGTAAGTGCAATGGTGACAACTGTAACGCACACATAAACACACACACACACACACGCATACAATAAACCAATAAATAATGATTAAATTAATTGTTATATTTTGTATTATATTTCCGACAGCTCTGTCGCGCTCATTTGATGTTATTGTCGCGTTAATAAGGGACGCAAGATTAGTATGTGTCTTCTTGCCAGTCAATCAGTCGTTCGTTATTATTGTTATTATAGTCTGGACGAAAACTAAACAGACAGCATATTGGCAGTCCTTTGGACGTAATGTTCGTTTCTTTATCTCTCTCTTTCTCTCTATTTGTATGTACAATATGTATGGAAAAAACACACAGTTTGACACTTGACTTCATAAATCATTATGACCTTTAACCCACTTCATCAACATCTTTCTGTGTTCTTGTTTTTCCGTTCTTCGACTTCAGACCGACACATAAGATCGGTAATTTATCTTGCCAGATGAGAACGTTTGCGTGGGTAGATTATTTTTTCGTCGTCGTTTTTCTTTGAACTGCTTTCGGTTTCTGGATGTTGTTCACATAAATTCGAAAAGGGAATGTGCTGGATTCCGTTACAAAATTAACGACATCTAGATTGTTTCTAAATTTCTGTTTGGGGTTTTAATAAAAAAAAAAATAATGATAGTAGATTATTAAATTTATCGAGTCCTGTATGTGCATTTTAGTGATCAATATCGTTTATTCTTCATCATTTTGTTAAAAAATTTAAAGCAAAATTGAGCAAAACTATATTAATTTGTAATTAACTTAGTTGGTAAATTTTAATGGACGCTATGGTAGATTAAATTAATCACTAAAGGTTAATAAAACCGCTTTCCACAATAATTTTCCTATTTTGTATATGTGTTTCGACAACTAAGTTGTCATCACCAGCAGGTAATAATCAAACGCACACTGTACATTCGTGTCACATAATTTAAATTGTATTCTAGCCTTAAAAACTCGTTAATTCGTTTTGTTAAAAATTTAAAATTTGAACCTTTATAGTTTAAATATATATATATATATATATATATATATATATATATATATATATATATATATATATGTGGTTGATTTGGTAATACTTCGGATATGAATGGAATCTAAAGAGAGAAGAAAGACTAGCGATGGTAGATAATTCCATTACATATTCTTTACTAACTTGTTGATAATTTAAAAATATAATAGGCTTTCTTATTCTTATGTTACTTGGAATTCATGATGAAACATTAGGACTAGGAAAGTTTTGCAATACAGCTTTGTTTATTTAATTTTTTCCAAAGTAATTTCCTCTACACTCAATACATCTCTCCATCCTCCGAAACCAATCTTTAAACCAGTTCTGCCAAGTTTCACTTGGGAGTAAAGCACACTCAGTGTCCCAAGCCCGCAGAAGGTCCTCGTCACTGGAAAACTGCCTCCCTTTTAGCTTCATTTTCACATGCGGGAACAGTGCAAAGTCGCAGGGAGCAACATCTGGACTGTAGGGAGGGTGCTCGAGAAGTTTCAATCCTGTCGTGGCCAAATGTTCGGTGCGGGCTTTGGCGAAGTGAGCTGGAGCATTATCGTGATGGAGGAACCAGGTGTCCATTCTTCACTTTAGCCGCAGATTCTTCATAGATCCAATGACTTTAGGCAGGCATTATTCAGTATACCGCTTAGCTGCGACTGTCTTCTGTGTGTCCAAAAAGACGCGTTCCACAATTCCACTCGATTTAAAAAATACATCTATTATTTTCTTCTTTACAGATCGGGATTTTCTGACAACTACGGGTGTGTCCTCATCATCAAAGACCCAAACTTCGTTTTGAGCTTTGGTCGGCACATCGTAATAGTACACCCAAGTCTCGTCACCTGTCACGATGTTGTTCACATACCGAGATTGTCCCTTATTAAACTTTTTTAGCATCTCCCAGCACCAAGTTACACGTCGCGTCATCTGCTCTTCAGTCTGTCGATGCGGCACCCAGAGAGAACAAAGTTTCTTCACATGTAAATGATCATGCAGAATCTAACGAATTGTTGGTGCATTTAGTCCTGAAGTACCCTCCATTTGTTGGTAGGTCACTCACCTGCCCTCGCCAAGCATTTTCCTTACAGTAGTAATGTTCTCGTCCATACCTGACGTTTGTGGCCTTCCTGGCCTCAAATATCCCATTTGGGATTCTCTATACCACCTGAATATCGTTGTGCGATGTGGACAAACATCACCTATGCAAGAGTCATTTCTTCGAAGCACTGGTCTATGTTTAAACCACGCACGAAATTATAACGCAAAACTGCCCTTATCTCATTTCGTGACCACGATGTCATCGCAACCACTACACTCTCACTGCTAATGAATAACTGAGCCCATCGACATGGCGCGGCGGCTACTATGCACGTATGAACATGACTCAACATGCAGCAACAAGCAGCTTCCTATGATTCATTGGTGCGCTATATTGCAAAACTTTCCTACTACCCTTTGTACTTTTACGTCTTTGTAAAGGATGTATGATGAAATTGTCACCTTTTTGAAGACACCATCACTATTACTTCTCTCCCTCGGACTCTTCATTTAGGAAGTGTTATAAGATCAATGACTCAGTCAAGTATACCTTTCTACTCACACTGTTGTAAAGCTTATAAATGACTAAAAATGACAAACTAAATTTGCAGCGAAATAACATGGCGCCGTAGAGCGCCACAATGTATTTTAACTGCTTTAATTTGCTGTCCACGGCTTATTGAAATAAATACCAAATCCATTTTTTCAAACTTTCCAACATTTATACAAAGTGTAAAGTAAAAAAAAATGTAGCAAAAGGAATTACCAACTTTTACAATTTAACTCCTATTTTTATCTTTAAAACCATTAGGGTGGAAGCCATCAGCATCACTTAACGACGAAGTAGCTCGAGTGAATATTGTTAAATCAAGTGTTACCTTTAGAACAGAAATTGACGCGTTCGGAGCATCTTTTGTAAATGGATTAAAAGGTTACGAAATATGCTTGGACAGTGTTCAGTGACTTTTGTATATGCTACTGAATTTTATCGAAAGAAAAATCGGTTTAAATTACTATAAAATTTATGAAGAAGACAATAATTTTAACAGTTTTAAAAGTTTCAGAGATAATATAGTAGTCTTCGTATTAAATTCTATTTGTTTGTTTAAACTTTGATGAGTTATACACTCAGGAAATCAACGATGTTTACATTTTGATAAAAAATAAATATTAGTAAATCTAGTGGTTGATCACATAATACAATTGTGTCATGTTGCTTTAAGTCAAGTCGTAATCTTTAACATTCCTTACTTTTTGTCTACATGTTTAAATATCGGACTAAAGTATAATAAATTGAGAAAATTGTTCCTCTGAAGTTGTTAATGCATTGCAAACATTAAAGATAATTTTACGATTTAAATTTTGTATGAATATTATTGTATTTCACAATACAGTATTATCTTTTATACATTTCGCAAACTACTATCTCTTCTACAATGAAAATAGTTTCGGAATTATGCAATTTTGAACTTTGAGTGATAATTGATAATAATTTCACTTAATACGTGTTATTAGTTTAATATGCAACTCAGTTTTCTCTTTATTTCATGTACATATTTGAATGAACAAGATGTTTTCTAACGTATTTTTACTAGATTAAAAAAGCATTGCCGACAGTATTTGTGATATTTTTTGTTAGACGTGTGTATATATTTTTTGTGTCCAGGTTAGGACATGCGAATTTATTTTTACAAGCATGCAGTCAGTCGAGAATTTACAGATATAAAAACGGGTGTACGATGTAAATTTTATACTTTATAAAAATACACTCAACGGAATAATAGTATACCAGGTGTCCTGTGACATGATTGCCAACGACTAAAGTTATGTTACTGAAACAATTTCAAGTTTAAAATGTTAAATGAACATGAAAACTATCGTCACTGAACTACAAGTATTTATACTAGTTTTAGATAACCGTACTATTGCAGGTATTATTAGGTGCGCAACTAAGTTCTCGCTGTTTTTTTTTTTGATGAAAATGAAACTTTATTGTGAAAAAGTGTTTACAAATGAATCATTCAAAAATATTGCCCATCGCTAGCAATAACTTTTTCCCATCTTTCTGGCAGAGCTCGAATACCATCACGGTAGAAGTGGTCGTCTTTTGAGGCTATCCACGAATCAATCCATTTTGAGATGTCTTCATATGAGCGGAACTGCTGATTAGACAGACCATGTGCCATCGAACGGAACAAGTAATAATCGGACGGCGCAATATTTGGGAAATATAGCGGGTGGGGTAGGACCTCCCATTTGAGCGTTTCCAAGTAGGTTTTAACGGGTTTGGCAACGTGAGGCCGAGCGTCGTCATGCCGTAGAATCACTTTTTCGTGCCTCTGCTCGTATTGTGGCCGCTTTTCGCGCAGTGCTGTGCTCAATCGCATCAATAGAGTTCGATACCGTTCCCAGTGATGGTTTCGTTCGGTTTCAACATCTCATAATAAATAACACCGCCCGGGTCCCACCAAATACACAGCAAAACTTTCGCAGCGTGAATATTCGGCCGAACCGACGACGTAGAAGCATGACCGGGCAGTCCCCATGATTTCGTTCTCTTTGGGTTGCTGTAATGAATCCATTTTTCATCACCCGTAGCGATGCGATGAAAAAAATCCCTCCTTTTTTGCCGCTGAAGCAGTTGTTCACCGGCAGAAAAACGACGCTCAACGTCTCTTGGCTTCAAATCATAAGGAACCAAAGTTCCTTGTTTTTGAATCATTCCCAACGCATGCAATCGCTGGGAAATGGCTTGGCAGGTAACTCCTAATGCTGAAGCAAGCTCTTTTTGCGTTTGGCACGGATCCTCATCGTGCAATGCCTCCAATTCAGCGTCTTCGAAGGTTTTTGGTCTTCCTTCACGCGAACGGTCGTCAACATCGAAATCACCGTCTTTGAAGCGACGGAACCAATCACGGCACGTTGTTTCACTTAGAGCAGCATCTCCGTAAACTTTTTGGAGTTCTCGATGCGCTTCAGCCGCCGTTTTCTTCGAATAAAAGAAGAAAAGCAACACACAAAATCAGACATTTTCACACAACCAAGAGTATATGAAGCAAAAACAAAATCACTAATGTGTCAAAGCGGTTTGTTTACCATATGTCTAAGCTTGGTTCATGACGTTTTGGTTATGTCACAATCGGCCAGCACTTACTACTGGAGCCATCTCTTGAAAAACAGCGAAAACTTAGTTGCGCACCTAATACATGCTGCTGTAAAAAAATCTGAAAGTGAATGAAAATCATTTAAAAAGAAGTCGCTTTATTGAATTACACTGCACAACAATATGGCAACTTTTGTCTGATGATTGACTTTTGTCACGTGATGTTTACTAATTTGACGTCGCCGATTTCAAATATACCCTCAGTTTTTTTGTAACAGCTCTTGTTTACGAGATATAGCTTTCACGAAAAATCGCTGTCTTAGTGTGTTAATTTGCTTGTAATTAAGAAATTATTAAGTTTTCTTAATATACGACAATAATCTAATAAGAGTTTGCGTCAATGATCCAAATTATTTTTATTTCATATAATATTTAAAGAATACCGTTTGAATATGACAGCGTTCATGATTGAGGCTTACAAAAATTACTTTGGTCACACATTGGAAGTGAAAGATAAGCCTTGTATTCCGCGAAAGGTATGCAAAACGTGCGTTGAGTTTCTACGTTTGTGGACAAATAAGAAAAGGAATAATTTTAGGTACGAAACCGCTATTATCTGGACTGAACCCTTGAACCACCACGCCGACTGTTATTTTTGTTTGGTGAACATAACTGGCATTAACCGAAAAAATCGAGCCAAATGGGAATATCCTTCCATACGGTCGGCACATAGACGTGTTTTGAGTCCTAAAATATCACTCGAATCTCAAGCTGATGCTTCACAGGAGGAGGCTATGCATTTTGAGGTAAAAACTGACAGTAGTGATAGTGATTTTGAATGTGACCTGAAAGGGCCAAAACTATTCAACCAAGATGGTTTAAACGACCGTGTCAAAGATCTGAGACTGTCTAAGGCTGCTTCAGAAATTTTGGCTTCTGGGCTAAAAGAAAGAAACTTAGTAACAAAAGAAACGAAAATTAGACGTTGAACAACTGATGAGTCACTTTCAAAGGCTTGGATGTAACATGAGCATCAAGTTACACTTTCTTCACAACCACCTGGACTATTTTCCCGCCAATCTTGGGAACCTAAGTGAAGAACAGGGGGAGTGATTTCACCAGGACTTCAGTTCCATGGAGGAACGCTATCAGGGATACTGGAACGCACGCATGATGGCTGACTATTGTTGGAGTTATAGTGTTTTAAATTGGACTAATATTATGTAACATAACTCAATCATCAGAAATGTTGTTGGGCAGTGTTATTTGTTCATTTGTATATATAGTCGATCGCTTATTATATTATAAATGGACCAAACGGGGGACAGTCGTCAGTAACTCCACACCAAACATTCACCGAAAATCTATCTTGAAAATGGGATTCCCTAGTTTGCCGCGAATTTTCAAGTGCCCAACAATGTCAATTTCCGGTGTTATTTGTACCGTTTCTGGCGAAAGAGGCTTCATCACTAAACAATATTTTCTGATAAAGTCCTCGATTTCTCACTAACTAGCGACTAAATTCGTGCCTTGATGCGTAGTCGACAGGTTTTAAAGTTTGGACAGATAAGATATAGTGCGGGTACAAATCGAAATCGTGTAAAGATCTCCGTATCTCATGCGGCCTACGTATGTATATTTGATGGCTATTGTTCGGACACTAATAGAAGGTCGAGCGTCAACCATATTAAGTGTTGCTTCTTCTCGAGCAAGTTCTTGGTGCCGGGACTTTCAGATGTAACTGCAGGAAACCTTGCCTGTCTTTTTTAAATATCGATAAAGATTGTTAAAAACAGTTCTACAGGGCACTTTACAAGTGGGAAATCGTCGCCGATGTTCATCAACTGTCCGTCGTCCATTTCCATTACACAATCCATAAACAAGGTGAATATCATTCTTCTTCATTCGAACAAATTAATATACTTTTAAGAGTGCTTTAATGTATTACGAAAAAAAAATAAACACTTCGAATTAACATAATTGACGTTCACTGTCACAATGAATAATAATAACTGATGAATCATAGCCACCCCGACTTTTCGGTAACAACAAAATCAATAGCGGTACGAAATACCAGCATTAGTGGGGTTATCTAAAACTTCAAATGCTTGTAGCTCAGTTACGATAGAATTCTGGACATATGTTCATGACATTTTTAATATGAAATTGCTTTAGTAACATATTCTCCAACTGTGACAATCACGTCATGAGACATCCTGTACTACATACACATTACCCCTAAATTTTAAATTGAATTTTCAATATTTATTCAAATATATTTTCGACTATATATTGGTTCAACTTAAAAGAATTTTAAATATTTCTCGCTGTTTTTTCGTTGTGGCTGTGACTAATTGAATAGTTGAAAAAGGTGATAAAAAAAACCTCTTTCCGCTTTAATATTTGTGTCTTGGATAAGTATTTCGATTGTCATTATTAGCAGAAATTGAAGACAGTGGGGTCCTTTGGCCCCCGTAGTAAAAATACACAAAATAAAACCGCGAAACACTACTCCAAGCCGACATAAACACTCACACTAGTGTTTCACTGGTCTCGATTCAGATATATTTAGTGCTTTAGTAGTGATTGATACTTTCAAACGATGATATTCGAAAACTGCTTCAAATTATATGCTAACCTCGTATTAGTTTTGCTTCAAAAAATTTGATGCTGCGATGTTCTAATTTCACAAAACTCAAGCACAAAATAATGTATGAATTGAAATCAAATTTGAAAGTAAATAAATGTTGTTATTATTGAAAGTTTCTAGGCAACGTAAAATTAGTTGTTCCTATTATCATTAGGTAGATTTTTTTTCTAGTTACGCTCGTAAATCTTGTGGAAAATCTTGGAAAATTTATGAATAACACTTGAAAAAATTAAAGGTTTTTTCTTGAAATTTGTATACTGGTGCGCAAGAATTTTAACGATATTTATGTCTAATAGAATTTTTTTTATTACCAAGTGCAATTATCAATTGATCATAACAAAATTACTTTTAAAATTTTCCATATGCTTCAGATAGGCGTTAATATATGAATTCGTGTCAAATCTACATGTTCCATTTCCATTTTGTTGCTGGTGTATTTTGTTTTAAAATGTGGACGGGCTGTTGTCGCCTGTAAACTAATTATCACCCGTTCCGTATCGTTAAATAACATTATAAACTGTCAGATGCCATTTTTGTCCTTGAATGCGATTAGAATCGTTAATTGTAATGACAGTAAATAAGTAGTCGCCAGTTAATCATTTATAAGATTTATGTATTTACCTTGCGGATACTCGGGACGATTATAGCATTCGAATGTTGTGTTATGTATATTTATTTCTAGTTGAACCATTCATTTTCCACACATGCAAAACGTACATGTCCGTAATACACTTCCCGAGACAATAAATTTGATGTAACGCATGCTATGTTTCGGAATACCACGAATTTAATCGAAGTATTTCAATTTTTTGGGGGGAAATGTAGTTTTTAGTATTTTAAATAATTATATTGATAACAAGTACCACAAACTTATCCTTTAATTTTTTCATGTTTTGCTCCTGTGTTGATGGTTTCCGGTGTAGTGCCACAGGCGGAGCACCGGATTCTACGACAAGTATTGTCATATAATTAAGTTTTATTAAATAAACGTGTGTTGATGGCTAGTTCCATCTGCTGGTGATTGTGCATTCATTTAAAATTATTAATAATCTTGGGTCCTGTTTGTTCCCACATTGTCCCTACATTACCCATGTACACTATACCGGTCATATTTATTTGCCCACCCTTAGTTTTAGCCAAAATTATTAAACTATCAAATGTGTACTGAAAATTTATTTATTGTACCAATACAATAGTGTAAAATAAACATAAAATAGTTACATTTTTCTTACATAAAAACTTTATCATTAATTATTATTAAATTTTGCTCTCATCAGTGTGCCCACCTTTATTTTTGATAATTGTGGCACATAACCGCGGCATCCTTTCAATTAATTTTTGTAGTGTATCTTCTGTAATTTGTGCTCAGGCTTCTTGAAGTTGTTCTCACAGTACAGTGGTGGATGATAGAGCACGTTCTCGAACCTTCCGGTCCAATTCTTCCCAAAGAAGCTCTATTGGGTTCAGATCAGGACTTTGAGCTGGCCATACCATTATAGAGATTTGCCCTTGGTTTTCTAGTGACGCAAGTAATCGCCACACAGTCTAGAAGTGTGTTTCGGATCGTTGTCCTGTTGAAATACAAAGTTTTCGCCAAGAATCCTTAGCCCTGAAGGAACAGCGTTATTTTCCAAAATTTCCTTGTAGCCTTCTTTTCTTAGGATTCAGTCAATTTTGACGAGATTGCTTACAGATCTTCCACCAAAACACCCCCAAATCATTACTGAACCTCCTCCATGTTTTACGGTAGGCGCAATACATTCTAGCAGTACTCTTTCTCCTGCGGATCTTCTTACGAATATTCGCCTTTTACTACCGAAAAGTTCAAACTTCGATTCGTCTGTCCACAACACATTATTCCACTGATCAATCGTCCAATTCTTATGTTCTTTAGCCCAATTTAGTCGTTTTATCTGGTTTTGCTTTCGTAGTAGTGGTTTTCGCAGAGCAATTCTTCCGTATAAACCCGCTTGCCTTAACCTTCTCTGTACCGTGGACACACTAATTGGTTTGGCACGCGCTCTATTCATTTCAGCAGCAATTTCTGGTGCTGTTTTTCGTCTATCGCGTCTACTTATCCGTATTAGATGCCGGTCATCTGCAGATGTCGTCGCTTTGCGTCGTCCAGATCTTCTTTTGTTGGAAAATGTACCACTTTCTTCAAATTTTTTAACGTTATAAACAACGGTTCTGCGATTTAATCGTAATTCTTTTTCAATTTCGCGATTACTTTTACCCGTACGATGATAAGCAATTATCATAGCACGCACTTCAACAGATAATTCCTTCGTCTTCGGCATTGCATTAAAATATTCACAATAATTCTCTATTTCACTGTTTTCGCAACAAAAGATGAACGATGACTGACATAAAATTTATTTTCCTTTTTGAATAACACATCCTAATATTGTAATTAGGTAGCACAATAACACAATATTGGTAATACCTTTCGGAAATGCAGGTAAAACTGTTAATACTGTAGAGATTAGCCTATATAATATTTATGGTATTTTTCCTTTACGATATATCATAAACAATTTAAGATTTTCGTAGAAATTCATATGGAATTACTTCCACTAATAATATTGTTGAATAATTAAAATACAGATTTTTCGAAAGATAATCCGTATTTCAGGAAACACATAAAATTGGGGTGGGTAAATAAATATGACCGGTAGTGTACGTTGAGAAAGTCTTACTGTTGTCCCTTCTTAATCTCCTTTGTTGGTCTCTAGTAATTTCATTTTTGTATCGCTACGTAAATAACAATTTTACCTTTTCCCGTCTTTCCGACCATTGCTATGTAGTACTGTGTCCTTTTTGCCATCTCAGTACAGTACTTAGTTACTCATTCTGTTTATTCCCAGCTCGTTTTAGCGTGGTGTATTCCTTTGCTTACGTGCTTTACATCTTATGCTCTACCTCATGTGTAATATATTTTTTTAACCCTCTCGCATCTACGAAGTTATGTTTAATTATAGTAACATTCCTTTCCAAATTCAAGTTTACCTGTTTTCTTAGTACGTTTCTTGTCTTTAGTTTTAGTGAATTATATTTACTTTACATAGCTGCGATGTCACCAGTTTATCAGTTATGTTAATTTTGCTTTTTTTTTTAATAAAATGGTACATTTTTCGCGTCAGTTTCGGATAGGGCTTTAAAAGAACCCAAGAACTTAATATATACTCCATATAAGTAAAGGGTGTTTCAAATTTCTTGTTTTTTTTAAAGAATAAATAAAACACATAATTTGCATTCACTTTCAAAAACTTTTTATTGGTAATTGAAGTATCAGTTATGACATTTATATGCGAGAAATAATATCTGCCAAATGGCCTCCTCTTGCAGCTCTACAGACGTCGACTCTTTTGTTAAAATTTTCAATGACATTTTGACATAATTGAGGCTCTATCTCACCAATGACACGAATAATTTCATCTTTCAAAGCAGGAATTGATAGTGGATTGTTTTTATAAACCTGACTTTTCACATAATCCCAAAGAAAATAGTCTAACGGTGTCAAATCACATGATCTTGGTGGCCAATTAACATCACCGTTTCTTGAGATTACACGTCCAGGAAATTTTTCTCTCAACAAATCAATTGATTCGTGTGCAAAGTGAGGTGTAGCGCCATCCTGTTGAAACCACATATCCCCAAGATCAATATTCATTAATTCAGGCCACAAAAATTCGGTTATCATTCGACGATATCGATCACCATTGACAGTTACAGCTTCATCAGCAGCATTTTCAAAGCAATAAAGTCCAATTACACCACCTGACCATAATGCACACCAAACAGTAACTCGTTTAGGATGCATAGGTTTTTCATGAATAATTCGTGGTTTTTCCTCACCCCAGATACGGCAATTTTGTTTGTTAACATAGCCACCAAATTTAAAATGTGCCTCATCGGAAAACATTATTTTTCGAGAAAGATTAGCTGGTTGTTCATTGATGAAATTGACAAATGAACAACGTTTTAAATGATCTAATGGCTTCAGTTCCTGTGTTATTTGAACTTTATATGCCTTCAGAGCTAAATCCTTGTGTAAAATACGCCATGTTGTTGATCCCCTAAGTCCAAGTTGTTGTGAACGTCGTATAATGGACATTTCAGGATCTTCAGCAACACTTTGACGAGCCAAACCAATATTTTTTTGGGAACCACCACTACGACTGTATTTTTCACTTTTTTGATCTTCCACGGAACCGGTCTCTTGAAATTTTTTAATAATTCGACCGATAGTGCTTTCAAATGCACGATTATGTATACCATAAAATTCACGTAATTTTTTAAAAACTCTTTTCACAGAACGCTGATTTTGATAAAATAATTCAACAATTTGAGCGCGTTGTTGTACCGTGTGCGAAGTCATTTTTATAAATGTCATATCACACTTTTTAATTGTCCACATACCCAGACAAATTCAGAGCGCCATCTATATTTTATTTATTTAAAAAAAAAACCGCGCAATTTGAAACACCCTTTACAATTCCAGTTGACAAATACCAAGAACTGTTAAAGGTGATGGTATTGAGGTGGGTTTTTTGAAAAGGTGTTTAAAAGTTCTATCCAAAATTGTCATAAAAAATATATCATTTTATTAAAAAATTGCATATGACGCCATATCTCAGCAACTGGTGATGTCACAGGCGTGTAAAATATATAAAATTCAGCGCTACTAGTATAGTTAGTTTACTTGTTTCGGTTTTTTTGTGAAATATTTATAGTTTCATAATTATTGAAGCTCCCATACTGTATATGGTCAGCTTCTGTGTACAAATTGCAGAGTATTATTACAAAATTCAGAAGCAGTTGAGTAGTCGCAACCAAAATAAATATTTCAAGCAGCAGTAAGTAGCTATAACCGAGCAGATTGAAATAATGTTTGCGTTTCATTTCGATATTTATAAAAAGCACTTCCGCATGATACGCACATATCGGAATTTTATAGGATCGTACGGATTATTCTAAGAATATTTATAAGCGGCAGCATTATTAAACAATATAATTGCGTGAACACGTGTGCGGAAACTGTACACATTTTTTTTATTTTAACCCACAGACACACTCATACATACAAACGCACGCTGTAATACTGATTTTTCGTGTTGGACCCAAATTGAGTGACCTTCTGTAGTGATACTCCTACAATAAAATTTAAATATTTTTAGAATTGTATGGCAAGGTGTGTAATAAAGTATGCGGATTAGACACTTAGGTGATGTTCCAAACAACTCCCGTTTAGAAATGTCTGTCTATCGGCCATGTTCTCACTCTGTTCAAAGATAAATTCTAGTTTCTTAAACGAGTTATTTTCAGAATAATTCTTCTTTACTTAAACCTTGTTAGAACCTCTGAATCTCATCAAGTTATCTGAATTTTGGAATTGTAAGCCGCCAACGGTACAAATTGACGTGCCCCGAAGGCGGAATTCTGTCAATTGCGTTTGAGGAAGTCACAATTCCGGTTTACAATTAAATTCTGTTTCCAATATCCTCTCCGTCAGCCGTTCTACGTGATTCGAATACGAAAAGATTCCCCTTCGTCAGGTCTATGTATGTATGTATGTATATGCGATTAGTTTCGAGCGGAATTCAGTGTATCTTTCCAGCAGAGCCACCGACGACATCGTACGCATAATGATATTGCTTCTCCAGCAATGAATCATTGTGTTTCTCCTTTGTATCAAGGTGGTCATATACTCGGCTTACCCTTGATTGTAATACGTGGGTAGATTACATGAACGTAAAACGAAAAAAAGGAATTTGATTTTGTGTCGTCGGAAACAAATATTCATTTTAAAACTCCAAAAGAGAATAAATCTAAATTTAACTTATTCGATAAAATACGCATTTGCTTGAGACCTTCAAAATATGGATTACATAATGTAAATCAAAGATTTTTTTATTGCATAATTAATGGTGAATGAGCTAGTCCAAATGACATAACAAAAAACAGATTCCTTTCTTTGCCCAATATTTAAGTATCCAACTGCTCCAGTATGCTAGATAATACTATCTTTCTCTAGACGAATGTTACACCAGGCGCGTTCCAAAAAGTAATAGTAATTGTCTTCAGAGGAAATACATTGTGTCAGTTCAGTTTCTACTCATTATCTAGATCGTTGTTCTCTTTTAAATATCTGCAGCTGGACCCTGCTTTCCTTAACAATTACGATGTAGTGCAAAAATTCAGTACAGTTTTTCTTCATGATCTAGATTGTTGTTCTCTTTTAGATATCTAGAGATGAATCTGACCTTCCTCAACTATTGGGTCTGGGAAAAAGTTCGTGGCGTTTTTTCAGTAAAATTCAACTGGTCCCCGCATGGCGCGTGGACGAATTCATTTAAACCGAATATGCTCCATTATTATCGACAATGTTTCGCCATTTTTTTGGTAGATCCATGATCCCATCGGTGAAAAACTTCTGTGGTTTCTGGTCGAAAAACTGAATCAAGTAGTTTTCACAGGCTTCTTTTGAAACCAACTTAATTCCATTGAGAGAGTTCTGCAGAGATCGAAACAGATGATAGTCAGAGGGTGCTATATCCGGCCTGTAAGGTGGGTGCATCAAAACTTCCCAACCAAACTCTCTCAATTTTTGACGGGTCATCAAAGAAGTGTGTGGTCGGGCGTTGTCATGATGGAAGACAACACCTTTCCTATTAATCAATTCGGGCCGTTTTCTTTCAATCGCCTGGCGTAATCTCTCTAGTTGTGCACAGTAGAGTTGAGAATCAATCGTCTGACCAGTTGGAAGTAGCTCGTAGTGGACGATTCCCCTCCAGTCCCACCATACACACAGCATCACTTTTTTTGGCGTCAATGTTGGCTTAGCGAACGCTTGTGACGGCTCACCATCCTTTATCCACGATCTTTTACGCTTCCGATTATCGTACGTAATCCATTTTTCATCTCCGGTTATTAAACGTTTCAGAAACGGCTCGATTTCATTCCGTTTCAGCAGCGCATCGCAGATGTTAATTCGGTCCATCATGTTTTTCACGCTCAACTCATGAGGAACCCATACGTCAAGCTTTTTTTTGTAACCAGCTTTGTGTAAATGGTTCAAAACAGTTTTGTGGTCAATGCCTAGCTCCATGCCAATATCGACACTGCTGATATGCTTATCTTGTTGGACTTTTTCAAGAATTTCATCAGATTTTTCAGTGATTGGACGACCGGAGCGTGACTCATCTTTCACATTGAAATTTCCAGAACGAAAGCGAGCGAACCATTTCCGCGCAACAGATTTCGATAAAGTACCTTCACCGTACACAGCACAAATTTTATCACAAGCCTGCGCAGCGTTCTTCCCCTTATCATAATAATATTGCAGAATATAGCGAAATTTCTCATTATTCTTCTCCATTTTCAAGTGCGAATAACTTTCCAACCACTGCACCGATTACAATGTTTCTACGCTCAAACTAACGTTCGGAAGGTCATCTAAAAAACGAGCCCTCGGTGGTGTCGCTGTGACTTGTTGTTCTTTAGTTATCGGCAACCAATGCCATCTATCGGGAAAAACGCCACGAACTTTTTCCCAGACCCAATATTATGAAGCGATGCACAAATTCAGAAGGATTTGTTTGAAAAATTCTGGACACCGTTTCGCAGTGTTTAGTCTTTGATATTTTTGGATGATTGGTCATATAAATAATATACGTATGTACATACTCACTCGTTTCGAAATCTTCCATTGAAAAACATTTTTAACATCCCTCGTCATTTGGATAGTTTCGCTTCTAATTTCTCCAATGCTATCTTGTTCTTCTACTGCAACTCCATTCAAGCGTTTCTTATAATTTGTGACCTTTTTTCAAGAAGTAATCAATATTTCCAATTTGCATCTTTAAAATGTAATTTTTCGAAAATATTTTGACCGTCATTCCATTGTTATCCTATGTAGTTCTACATCACCTTGTTATTGTCTGATATAATGGTTGAATCAGGAGAAATTGAATTTACTGGAGAAAACAGTTTTAAAATGTAAGGTGTTTACGAATCTCTTTTTTAAATTATT
Organism: Dermolepida albohirtum; assembly: GCA_031893035.1. NCBI lineage: Eukaryota > Metazoa > Arthropoda > Insecta > Coleoptera > Scarabaeidae > Dermolepida > Dermolepida albohirtum. Next base: position 328,616 of record JAVIWB010002661.1, read on the forward strand.
AACAAAAATTACTGAGTATCAAGTCAGAGGTGCAAGGATGTTGGTCTAATTGTTCAAATCCGTAGTAGTAATTTGCGTATTAAGCAAGAGCAGCGATATGAATAGATAGTACATTACTATGCGATAATAAATAATAACGATAGAGCGTGTCGTTAATTTATCACAATGCTGTTATTGAACACAATATCACAGTTCATAGTTTCGGCAGAAATTTCTTTAACTCTGCCAACTTTGTGTTTTTGATGTAATTTTTTGAAAAAGCGTTTTTTGTTGTATGTAGTTCTATTACTTTCTGAGCTACTGTTTGGATCAGAGATCAGGGAAAATTGTGTCTACTGGAGAAAACACAACTTTGGCAAGAATGAATGTTATGTGTGGAGTTCGTTATACGAGGGTAGCCGTTTATATTTCGGGAATAGCAAACAAAAAAAAATTTTATTATCGAAAATAGTTTTATTGCTTTTCAAAATATTCTCCTTGAAAATCAGTGCGCTTTTGCGTTCGTTTAAACCAATCCGAAAAGCATTGCTGCCACTGTGAAGGCGGTATCTCCAAAATATGAGTTTTGAATGCCTCAACTGCCTCTTCCGGCGTAGAAAACCGTTGACCACGAAGTTTATTCTTCACGTGTGGGAACAAAAAGAAATCACAGGGTGCTAGATCAGGGCTCATCAATTCAATGTTTTGCCCGGTCAAATATTCAATTATTTGAAACGACCTGTGAGAGCTCGCATTGTTATGGTGCAGAATGATCTGTCGTTTTCGATTTGTTTTCCTTATTTCTTCAAAAACTTTTGGCAAATAAATAGTTGTGTGCTATCCGGAATTCACCGTTCTACAACTCTCTAAAGGCACGGTTGCAACGTGACCGGTTTTTCCGAAAAAACAGGCGACCATTTGTTTTGATGTGCTTCGAGCGCGAACAACTTTTGTTTTGAATGCCTCAACTGCCTCTTCCGGCGTAGGAAACCGTTAACCACGAAGTTTATTCTTCACGTGTGGGAACAGAAAGAAATCACAGAGTGCTAATCAGGGCTGTACGGCGGATGGCTCATCAATTCAATGTTTAGCCCGGTCAAATCAAATATTCAATTGTTTGAATCGACGTGTGAGAGTTCGCATTGACATAGTGGAGAATGATCTGTCGTTTTTGGTTTGTTTTCCTTATTTCTTCAAAAACTTTTCGCAAGCAAATACTTGTGTACCATTCGGAATTCACCGTTCTACAACTCTCTAAAGGCACGGTTGCAACGTGACCGGTTTTTCTGAAAAAACAGGCGACCATTTGTTTTGATGTGCTTCGAGCGCGAACAACTTTTGTTGATTTTGGTTCATTTTGGAATACCCACACAGTCGACTGCTGTTTACTATCGGGCTCATACGTATAGATCCAAGATTCATCGCCTGTGACGACTTTATAAATGTTCTTTGAAGCACCGCCATTGTATTTTTTGTGCATTTCTTGGCACCAATCGACGCGATTCCTTTTTTGAGCGGTTGTCAAATTATGTGGTACCCAACGTGAACATAGCTTCTTAACAGCTAAATGTACATGCAGGATCTTATGCACGCTGGTGGTACTAATACCTAGAGATGCCTCGACCTCATGGTATGTTACATGATGGTCTTGCATTGTCAATTCAGACACTGCATTAATGTTTTCCGTCACAACAACGTTTGTGAGACGACCTTCGCGAAATTCGTCGTCCAAAGGACACCGTCCAAATTTGAATTCACTATACCAACGATATACTGTAGTTTTAGATGGTGCATTATCGCCATATAAAGAATTCAGCTCGTCGACGTATTCTTCTTGAGATAATCCACGCCGAAAGTTATGAAAAATAATTGCACGAAAATGTTCGCAAGTTAATTCAATTTTTTCGCTGACATAAAATTTTCAAGTTGTCGGCAATAGAAATAGCGACCGGATAATAAAACTGTCAAGGTAAATATTTAAAAATGACTTCACGATGCAATCATCAGATCGGAGGCAACACTAACAGTGTTGCCAGTTCCCGAAATATAAACGGCTACCCTCGTATCAAAGCTTCGTTCTCAGAGGTAACGTTAACCGAGGTATATCCATAATTTTGTACTTTATTTTATGTAGTTTAGTTTTCTTCGAAATTTCTTTTTATACGAAAGAACCTTCCCTTCCTTCCTTCTAGTACAGTAAATATTTTCCGCAGTTTTTATTCTACACAATATTTCCTCATCAATTTATTCCAAATATTGATAACTATCTACTCCTTTCAACATAATGTTGTTTATTCATATCGCAGTTTGTTCGTTGCAAAATTACCGCTTATGGCAACATCGTTGTGAATAAAATTTACAAATCTTTTCGCAAGAACTTTCTAACATCAACTTTTTTAAAATTCTTCTGTAATCTACCTTTCGTATGATTCCGTCGGTTTTGGTCTTATTTTCTCCGATCCATCTCTGTGCTTGGCTGTTAAGGCAATACACTCCGACATTATTTCTTTTTACGAGTCGATCTTGTAAATTCTTCGTGCTTTCGTTGTATTAAAAATGGCAGTATAAATATGTGTTCGGACTTTTACGAGCGAAGACCTGCGTATTTCCACATTTCGTTCCTCTTTGTGTCTCTTTTACCATGCAGAACGCGTACGACGCAACATCCTGCGTTACCCAGATGCAACACCATGCATACTTAACGCTTTCACACGCGCTGGTTGTGTAAATTAATCCATCGTACGGTAGCGTTTATACCTGTTAATGTATGTGTATGTATGTGTCTAAATGTAAACACACTGGACTGTAATCGACCAGTCAGGCAGTGCTGCATAGGATCCCACAAAGCGGTTGATTGAGGAAGCGTTTCCAGCATCCGGTTCGCTCCATCCGTGCGGCTCCCGTCTCTTCCTTCGTGTGTACGTGAGTGTCCCTCTTGTTCTGTTTCTTTCCCCTCCGATTCCCCAAGTTCGCATTGCCGTTGCCGTATTGAAACGTCAATACTTGGATGCCCGTACACTGAATGTTATCTTAGCCTGAACGCGATTTAGTGAAGAGCACGCGGCTTGGTAATATCAATCACTTCTTTATCTACGTTAAATAAGGAATCATTTCTGAAATTACCATATAATATTAACTTGATTATTCCATATATATTCCATCACAAATTTTAATAGACTTATCTAAAGAAGAAAAGCGTCCAGTGGGAAAAGTAAATCTACTAATTAATTAGCATCCTTCTTCAGCACTAAAAGACACCGTGGTCCAAAGTATCCAAAAATATTGAAGTTAATTTTGACGTAATGCACGGATCTCTCTAGAATATTATCTGCTCTAATATACCTATTTGGACTTCTTTTTAAAATCATTAAGAAGGAAGTAATTATTGAATGCCAGGCCTGGATTGCAAATAGGATAATTTAATCGTATAAATCCATAGTAGTGACTCGCATCTTGAGCGAGCGCAGTGATATGGGTTAATAATACATTATTATGCAATGGTGAAACGTCTTTCGTTAATTTTTCATAATTTTTCTGGCAGCTTGTTCAATCAGGATGGATAGTATTGCCCGTTTACAAGTGTTCTTAGACCTTCAAATTCGCCATCAAAATTCCATGTTCAGTCTTAAAAAAAACTACATTCTTTTGGATGATATATGCCATTTACTTAATTGCCATTATTCCGTAACATTTACTTGGTGAAGAACCATAAGTTTTCTTGTTATTGTACTCTCTATTACCGCATTTTGTCCTCTTCATACAATTGCAAATATTAGTGACTTCAATCTGAACATTCTTTAATTTTATGTGATGTTCGACCTTGTTAAAAGCTATCAACACATCATGTTCTACTATAGATGCAGTTTGTACAATATCCCTCGAAGGGAAAGCGAATGGAAAGTTGGGCTGGGAGAGTAAGTAGAAATGCCTTCCCTTTAAAACGCCTAGTCAGGTTTAGTAGAGTTATCCGTATATGTGACGCAAGTAACAGTTTTTTGAAATGAATACAGCGTATGCAAAACATTTCAAAACAATGTTTTTTATATGAGCACCATAAGAATCTTAGAATTACAAATCCGAAGACTTCGTCAGACGATGGAAAAGGTGTTATCAAGAAAAGCAAAGTGTAGATGTTCTTCCAAGACGCGGGGAAAGCCACACTACAACAACACGACGAGATAAGACTATTATTAATTTACTTAAAAAAAACATAATTTCTTCAAAGACAATCCGAGCTAACCAAGAAACATAAATATTAGTTTAACGACAATTAGAAGCAGATTACACGAAGACGATATCGTTTATCAAAGTACAATTATTAAACTGTTGCTGTCGGGCAAACATCGACAGGCGCCCGTGGTCTGAGCATAAGAAAATTCCGGCAGAGATTAGTCCAACGTTGTGTTTACAAATGAATCATCTTCCTGTGCCCGATCACCTGAAAGAAAGGCATGATCGGCAGACAAAGAAAATATTATACAGCACATCGTAAACTACCCCGTGAAGGTTCTTGTTTGGGGTTGCTTTACCATGCGGAGTTTCGTAATTTTATGCGTGTTTATCGCCATTTTAAAGGCGAAACTAATGATAAAATTGTACTAAATAAAACTTCTAAGACCGCTCAAAGTGTGTTTTAAAGATAACATTGTAAACTGGGTTGTACAATTCAAGGCATCGAATCGAAGCAGCGTGTGTGTAGGGAGTTAAAGGCTGCGAATGGTAGTACATCAATTGGAGTGGACTTCACAGTCTCCAGACGTCTACCCAATTGAAACGTTTAGTCTCTTATAAAGCAGTAAACGTGTATATAAAATTTCCAATTATATCGCAGTATCAAGAAAATATTTATTATCTACAAAGCGTGCGTTTTGGCTTTTTCCGATACAGATCGTGTATGGAGTTTGTTTCGCGCGGATTTTGCCTTGGCTTCCAGGTGCGACACTGTTGAATTATCTGCTGATGATTACAACTTAGTTGTCGAAAGACGTGTACAGAATACGAAAATTATTGTGGAGAAGGATTATATATCAACCTTAAGTGATCAACCTACGAATTATCCGGAAAATTTGGTCGCAAGTATGGGAAACCACTGTGTGGCTATTTTTGAAAATAACGTAGACTGCATGCCATATTGAATATTAGCGTATGGCGTATAAGATGTGCTTTGAAACCTATTTTCTCTATTAGAGTTTCTTTGGTAATAATATTAGCCTGCATTTCTTATTATACAGACTGTACCTTTCGTATTGTAATTCTCATTCGTCTCTTATGTAATAATACTACAAGCTGAAATTTTTACTCTTTTTTCTTAACAGCACCGTGCGCATAATCCTTTTTTATTTATAAATCTTTCGATAAAGTCTCAAAATGTACTGTTAACTTAAAAAAAAGGTATCTCTATTCCAGTATATGTTAGAAATTTTTAGAAATAACTTTCTTCCTTAAAAAAAAACGCACGCCAGTTAGAATCGCCTTCAATAAGAATATCCAGAAAGGAGGTTATGAAAGCAATTAAACAACTCAATTTCAAAAAGTCACCAGGATACGACATGATAAATGCTAAAGTACTCCTGGAACTACCACTAGGCTGGGTTGTTTTCCAATCCAATAGAAAGTGGCAGAGATTATTTTAATCCCCAAACCTGGCAAACCATCTGAAAATATTACTTCGTATAGGCCTATAAGCTTGCTGCCTGTTATATCTAAAATACTGGAAAAGATTTTAAAAATTAAGTTAGAAACGATCCTTAAAGACCAGCACATAATTCCGGAACATCAGTTTGGATTTCAAAAAGACCACGCCACTATAGAACAGGTACATCGAGTCACCAATAAAATTATGCAATGCTTAGGGGATAAATCGTACTGTTCCGCTCTATTCGTGGACGTGAGCCAGGCTTTCGATAAGGTTTGGCAAACTGGATTATTGTGTAAGATTAGAAAGCTCTTACCCCTAAATTTCTTCCCCATCCTTAAATCCTATTTACAAGACCGCCAATTCTTTGTTAAATTCCACAATGAATACTCATCATTCCACCCCATAAACGCTGGAGTTCCGCAGGGGAGTGTTCTGGGGCCTCTCCTTTATTCAGTATACACGTCTAACTTACCCACATCCAACAACGCTTTAATAGCTACATTTGCTGACGACACTGCCGTTTTATCATCACACAAAGATCCTCAGATAGCATCCCAGCTCCTTCAATCTAACCTAGATAGTATACAAGAATGGTTAAAATTATGGAGAATAAGAGTCAATGAAACGAAGTCTGTGCACGTAACTTTCACGAATAGACGAGGAATTTGCCCACCAGTGAGATTAAATGGTAAGGAAGTACCCCAACGAGAAGACGTAAAATATCTCGGAATACATACAGCTGGACCGAAGATTAACGTGGAAAAAACACATCTTTGCTAAAAGGAAGCAGTTGGGTCTCATATTACATACAATCTATTGGATTATTGGTCACAGATCCAAGTTATCTCTTGAACACAAGATCTTGGTGTACAGATTTATCCTCAAGCCAGTTTGGACGTATGGAGCTCAACTCTGGGACTCTACATCAAATTAGAATATCGAAATTCTCGAAAGATTTCAAGCAAAAACTCTTCGAGTAGTCAGCGGCGCTCCATGGTTTATTTCAAGTAGTTCAATTGCTCGCGATTTGAATGTAACTTCGATTAAACAAGAAATTAAGAATTATATGAACAGATACACCCAAATAATCTTGCTAAAAACCTAGCACTGCAACGTATTATAAGGCGCAGACTTAAACGGTACACTCCTTACGATTTAGTTTATAGATTCCAAAGTAGTGCCCCTTAAACTAGAAGTGTTAGACTTTAATCTTGCGCATTATTGTGTTCTTTTCTTTCATTAGTGATATACATAATTGTAATGTAAATATGTTAATACTTGTGTTGTCCCAAATTGTAAATAGTTGTATTGTAACTATGACTCAATAGGAAATAACCACTGTCTTAGTTTCCTACACGTCTAAATGGTTAGTTAAAATATTTACTTATTGTTCCGATGTGAATAGATTGTAAATTGAATGGGATATTAAATTAAAAAAAAAAACTTTCTTCCTTAAAAAAAACGCACGTATTTTTAGGCGCCTGTCTGTCTGCAATCCTGCCAAGTTTTACCAAATACCGTTCATATTTTTTATTTTGATATAAAACGTGTAATCTATTTTTTATTACTTGGTGTTGAGTGACCCATTATCAATCCTTTTTTTTCTTTCAAAGAGGAAGAAATCAAATACTATCGATTTTATCAAACGCGTCATCCAGTGTTATCACAATTTTTCGATGATAAAATTCTTCTGTTGAAACAAAATATTGACTGCAGGAACATTGATTGTCAAAATATTTGGTTTCTCAATATTGTATGTTTTAGTTTGCGTTCAAACACAGTTTATCTTATTCCAAATAATCGAAAGTACACGTTCTTGAATACGTATTTGCATGTCTACATGTACAAATCGAGTTTATTTATTTTTTCTTTATTGATTGGTTGCATTAAAAGTTGCAGATATATATTGCGTTACGTAACTTGAATTAAAATTTAAAATTCAGCGTCAAGGGCAACAGCAATCTTTTCCACGGCGTGAAATCGTATTTTTAATGTTAAAAACAACGCATGGCATTTTACAAAGTTTAATCTAGGACTGCACGTAATCCCTCTAACGGTAGAAAAGTTATAAACTGTAATACGTCTACAGAGTTATGTTCCGTTGCGGAGATAGTCATCAAGTTCATCTTCGTAATGCAACGGACTTAATTGGATTTATGATAGAGGCAACTAACCGACTCGCCTACTGTAAGTTGAGGCTTAACGTTGAAAGTTATCTTCGGGTAGACTACTCAATAATACATAACACAAACAGGGTATCTAGTAAATAATAATATCACGAAGTCGATGTGTAGTTATTACATTGTAAGAAGTTATAGGTCAAACTTTAATGATATAGACAGTGATATTGTGTAACGAAGACGGTTGAGAAGTAAACAAGGTTTATAATATATAAGTTGTGTTTGTTGGTGTTACGCAGGACTTAATATCGACGCCAATTCTTTTTTGTGTACTCATTACACGGAATTATTTAATTTATTTATATTTAAATTTAGATGTGTAACATTATGTTTCATTCGAATGCCTTGATTGTAATTATCTCTTCTAAGAATAAAAACAATCATTCTAAAACTGAGTTGGTATCAAATATATTTATAATACTGCCAGTTATTGGGTTACGTCTGGAAGCCTATGTATCCTTAAGAAATAATGTTAGATCTAACGCCATATAAAGAATCCAAATAAGTATTTTTCAAGATACAAGAAAACTGAAAGTGCGAACGATCTGAATAAGTATAGAGAATTGTGGAAGAAAATTAAAAGAAACTCTGAACACCTGTATCAAGGTTATCTGAATCATGTTCAAGACTCTATAAGAACTGATGCTGTACGATTTTGGTCTTACACTTACCTATTCCAAATGTTCTTAAAAACCATTATGTTAGCATATCTGACGATCCTGTAAGTATAGTCTATGTCTTCGAAAATGTTATTGCAGTTACTTATAAGACAGTAATACACCATCCGATCCTCCCATGGGACATTATGTGGGACCAAATAGTTCTGCCATTACGGTTACTTTTATTACTGAAGATGAAGTTCTCCTTCCTTAAAAAACTGCCTGCGCTTAAGTCTTTGTCGGGCCTTTATTTTTCCCATTTCATCTCTCGTTAAAACCTTTAGTTGTTCTGGAATGCTGGAAAATTGCAAGACTTACTCCTGTTCACAAAAAAGGGGAAATCAATCCAATTGAAAACTACCGGTCAATTGCTATAATTAACATATTTGCCAGTCTCTGAAAAGTGTCTATACCGTTGCATGTATTCGAAACTTAAGCCTCTTATTTTAGTTAATCAACGCGGCTTCGTCAGCAAGCGTTTAACTACTGGCCATCCTTACTCAATACCTTTGAGAACAACTGGATGACAGTGCTCAAATGGACATTATTTATACTAATTTTACCAAAGCTTTTGATTGTATTAATCATCGAATACTTCTCGATTAATTGGGAGACTGTGGGGTTTAACCCATCATTAATATTACTTATTTCTTCTTATTTATCTGATAGGAAGCATGACGTTCCATACATGGATCAACATTCGAATCACTTTGTTCCTACTTCAGATGTCCCCCAGGGCACGAACTTGAGACCCTTGCTTTTTCTGTTTCGTAAATAATCTTTGCAATGAGGTTCAGTGTCACAAGCTATTATTTACCGATGATCTTAAGCTCTTCCACAAGGTGGCACAAGTTGGTAATTGTGAGATCTTGCAGGATCAGATAGATATTTTACATAATTGGTGTAATAGAAATAGGCTAGGTTTGAATATTTCTAAACGCGGAGTGCTTTCCTTCTCCAGGAAATTCAGTACCACACATCATTCTTACTACCTAAATGGGTGCCTCTTACCACGGCGTGAAAATATGGTGGATCTTGGTGCTATCTCCGACTGTAAATTGAACGTCCAAGTTTGTGTCAAAATAATATTCCTTCATGAAAGTCGCGACTTCACGAGACACAGACTAAAGTTCAATCCACCCACCGTGTAGTTGTGATTTGGCTTCGTTCGACATCTTTTTAATGTAGAAACTTACAAAAAGCGCCTTAAATGATATCATTTTGATGATGAAACTAACTAAAAGAAGAGATAAGGCGGCGTAAGTGCGTTGAAGTTGAGGAAGATCACGTTAAGAACAAAATTATGGAAAAAAATCGAAGGTTTTTGTTTTACTATTGGGTAGAAAACTTTTTCAGTTTTCCTCGTAATAAATACCAGTGGTATCATTTGAATATTCATCTACCAAAATGTTCTCTTCCGCCCAAATTATCATCCACCATGTACCGAACAAAGAAACATAAACATAACAGAATTATTGCGCGTAGTGTATTTGTATTATTTATGGCTTAATAAGGACGATAAATGAGCATGAACTCGTTAATGAGGATTTATTCAGTTTTGTACACGTGTTTTGTGCGGAGCGTGCTCGGCAAACGGGTCGAACAATTTAAAAATTTCTCACGCATTATAATGGACGGCTTAATATCTCGCTTGTTTAATCAGTTTTACGAAATTGTGTAGCGCTTAATTGCTTTGAAAATGGTAATCGCTGAATGTTAGTTAACTGGATGGTATCGGTTATGGATCTAGTTGTAAATATTGCCCAAAACCAACTCTCTAATTACTACAAGACGGAACCTTAATGGATATTTATTTTAAATGTTTCGTTGGGGAAAATAATTTTGAATGAAATAGCGTTTCTTTTGAAATTCCGGAAAGTCAGTCTGTTCAATAATGTCGATGACATATATTAGTAATTAGAAAATAAACAAATATGCCAATGCCATGACGTTTACTTCAGGAAATAATGCTCTAGAACTTGCTCGTCTGTCAACATCCATAAAGATGCGTGCTGCCTTTTTATGCAATTTAAATACGCGTTCTACTTGTGACGAAACGTCCCAAGTTATCAGACAGACGTACACTGCCGGTCATATTTATTTGCCCACCCTTAGTTTTAGCCAAAATTATTAAACTATCAAATGTGTACTGAAAATTTATTTATTGTACCAATGCAATAGTGTAAAATAAACATAAAATAGTTACATTTTTCTTATATAAAAACTTTATCATTAATTATTATTAAATTTTGCTCTCATCAATGTGCCCACCTTTACTTTTGATAATTGCGGCACATAACCGTGGCATCCTTTCAATTAATTTTTGCAGTGTATCTTCTGTAATTTGTGTTGTTCCCACAGTACAGTAGTGGACGATAGAGCACGTTCTCGAACCTTCCGGTCCAATTCTTCCCAAAGAAGCTCTATTGGGTTCAGATCAGGATTTTTGAGCTGGCCATACCATTATAGAGATTTACCCTTGCTCTTCTAGTTGACGCAAGTAATCGCCACACAATATAGAAATGTGTTTCAGATCGTTGTCCTGTTGAAATACAAAGTTTTCGCCAATAATCCTTAGTTCTGAAGGAACAGCGTTATTTTCTAAAATTTCCTTGAAGCCTTCTTTTCTTAGGATTCCTTCAATTTTGACGAGATCGCCTACAGATCTTCCACCAAAACACCCCCAAATCATTACTGAACCTCCTCCATGTCAACAGATAATTCCTTTGTCTTCGGCATTGCATTAAAATATTCACAATAACTCTCTATTTCACTGTTTTCGCAACAAAAGAGGAACGATGACTGACATAAAATTTATTTTCCTTTTTGAATAACACATCCTAATATTGTAATTAGTTAGTACAATGACACAATATTGGTAATACCTTTCGGAAATGCAGATAAAACTGTTAATACTGTAGGGATTAGCCTATATAATATTTATGGTATTTTTCCAATTTACGACACCTTTACGATATATCATAAACAATTTAAGATTTTCGTAGAAATTCATATGGAATTACTTCCACTAATAATATTGTTGAATAATTGTAATACAGATTTTTCGAAAGATAATCCGTATTTCAGGAAACACATAAAATTGGGGTGGGCAAATAAATATGACCGGTAGTGTAAGACGTGAGGGAATTGAAACGCGCAATTGGAAAAGTAATACATTTTTAGTACATTGAAACTCAATTCTTCTCTAAGGCATGGCGAAACAAAGACGCTCTCAACTAACTTGTTACTGATAGCATTAACATAGTTTTTCCAATTACATCTACAATTAATTATCAGCCCCAGAAATTTGATAGTCTTCTTGCCTTATACTATTGCCGTTGACATTTATGTAATGTGAATAATTTCCTTCAGTAGGTATTGCTTTAAATTCTATAAAAAGTGATTTTGTTTTATTTAAGTACATCATTTTCTTTAAAGTAATGTGTGTACAACTTAATTCGGTTACTTTTTTTGTAAAAAAAGTCTTTATTTTATAATCGAAATGAATGAACATATTATTCAAAGTATTGTCCATCGGAAGTTACAACTTTTCCCAATCTTTCGGGCAATTGATGGATTTCTTCCCAAAAGAACCGTTCATCCTTTGAGGCTAAGAACGAACTAAGCCAATTTTTGATTCCTTCAACTATAGTGAAGCGTATTCCAATAAGGGCATTCTGCATCGATCGAAATAAATAGTAGTCAGGAGGGGCAATGTCTGGGCTATAAGGCGGGTGAGGTAAAACTTCCCAGCCGCTGTTTCCCAAATCGTTTTTAACTGGTCTGGTAACATTAGGTCGAGCGTTGTCATGATGGAATTTTATAGACTCATGTCTGGCCGCATATTCTGGTAGTTTTTCGGCGATTGCTCTCTTCAAACGAATTAATTGTTGTCTGTACAGCTTGTCTGTAATAGATTCACCAGGTTTTAACAGCTCGAATCCCACCAAATAGACAGCATTACCTTGGTACCATGAATATTTGGCTTCGCCGTTGATGTTGATGGCTGGCCAGGCTTTACATAAGATTTTTTCGTTTTGGATTATCGTAATCAATCCATTTTTTATCACCAGTAATGATTCGATGCAAAAACGACTTCTTCTTATGGCGTTCAAGCAGTATTTGCGACATGCGAAATCGTCTTTCAACGTTTCTCGGCTTCAATTCGTGTGGTACCCAATTTCCTTGCTTTTGGATGAATCCCAATGCTTTTAAACGTTTTGAAATGGCTTGGTGAGTTACTCCCAACGTTTTTGCAAGTTCTTCTTGCGTTTGACATGAATCTTCATCCAGTAATGTCTCCAGTTCCTCGTCTTCAAACTTTTTTGGTTGACCTGGACGCGGTCTGTCTTCAACGCTGAAATCATCGCTATTAAAGCGTCGATACTATTCACAGCATGATTTTTTTGTTGGAGCAGATTCACCATACACTTCTGCAAGCAATCGCTGAACGTCAGCTGCACTTTCCATCCAGTTAAAGCAGAAAATTAAAAATTCCCGTAAATGTTGTTTATTTAACACAAATTCAGATATTTTCAATGAGCTCGAAAATAATGTACAAAATTCAAAACAATGTAACTAAATATGGTTGGCAGATGTCAAACCTTTCCAACAAAAAAGAAACCAGCTGTCAGACTCAACTATATATAACAACTAACGACCTCCATTGAAAAGTAACCGAACTAAGTTGCACACCCATTAATAAGTTACATTAGTTAACTTCGTAT